>JAODUP010000500.1:60000-322500 GCA_025642065.1 Paralvinella palmiformis
ACTTTAGTGTGAATATTTCCAAAGTTGGAAAATATTCGCTCAATTGATACTGATGAAACTGAATCCATTGAACATTCTGTGTAGTGGACTTGCATTCTGGCAGCATTATTAGCTTGCTGATGATCAGACTTTTTGCGCTTTACATATTTCTTATTTCCAACGGGAACATGTAAAAAAATGTTCCCATATGGAATTCTGTGGCCTTCCACATTTATACATTATCAAAGACTGGATATCAAATAATAATCACAGTATTAGTAGTTAGTGAGGGTCAACTAGACTGGATATTGGGTTAATGTGGATTAGTCTGTTAACACAATTGCTGCATTACATATTGTGTATTACAGTCATGTTGTAGTCGATGTTGTTATAATGTTATCATTTTACTATTTTATAGCTGCATTTTATTTAAATGGATTTTTTTACAAGTCAGTGTAAAAACTGTAAAAAAAACAATTTTTACATGATGTTAATAACCGTTAATTAATGATGTTAATAACGTCTGTGTAAAAAACCTGCCAACCCTGTGTGTATATATATATATATATATGCATTTAATTATTTACATGTATTTATTTACATGTATTTATTTATTTGTGTGTGTGCATGCATGCATGCATGTGTGCATGCATGTGTGTGTGTGTGTGTGTGTGTGTGTGTGTGTATGTGTATGTGTGTGTGTGTGTGTGTGGTATTAGTCACCCCTGTAAGACATGGCTGAGAAGCATCTGCTACACCCACAAACTAGAATATTGCAGCAAACTACTCTAACCACTGTACTACTGGAAGGCCCCTTTGTGTATGTATGTAATGATGATTGATGATAATTGGTGTTTTATGGCCACTTTTGTGCACACAGTAGGCTAAATGGGGGGGGGCGACCTCCAAAGGTAAAACAACCTTCAGATATGCCCACACCAAGATTCGAACACAGGTGGTAGTCATCTGTGGTTCAACATGCTACCGCTAGACCACAGAGGCATCCTTTATGTATGTATGTATGTATCATTGTGTGTATGTATCTACGTATGTATGTATGTATTATGTGTATGTATGTATGTATGTATGTATGTAAGTATGTACATACATTTGTACATACATAAATACATACATACATACATACAAACAAAGTTGGCATTAAAATGTAACAGATAAAATAATTACCTTTATTAGGGACAAGAATATTTCATGTCAAAGTAAACAAATGCAATGTGTAGATCTATTAACAAGCTCACCTGCTGCTTCAAGGTGAGCTTTACTTTTCATGATTGCTGTTGATGCTTTCTTTACAAAACTGTAGAAAGAAAAGAAACAATTTCTCTCTAATTATTGTAATAATAATACTAATATTAAAAATAGCAATAATAACTTAAAAAAGAACATTTACTGATAGAAATCTTTCCAGTGGAGTCAATCATATGAAACTAATATCATCTGTAACATTATGAGACAACGATGAAGGAAAATTATATGAAAGCTAAACATTTGCACCTAGTCACTGTTCTATTTTAAGTTAATATAGCTAGCTACTAGCTTTGATTCCCTTTGTGAAACAAAAGTCTTAGAATTGAAATGATTACTTTGATATCTGTTGTTAGACGAAATGTTATTGAAAAAATTTTAAGCAGAAATTACCATATAAATTGTTTTTGATCAAAACAACAACAACAACAACACACACGCATGCACACACACACAGAGACAGACGGACGGACGGACGGACAGACAGACAGACACACACACACACACAGAGAGAGAGACAGACACACAGACACAGAGAGAGAGAGAGAATAACTATTTACAATCTTACTTACGCCATCCGTTTTAGTGCCTTCTTAGATGATAGCGTATCTTTGGTATGGGAAAACTTTGACATCTAAAATGACAAAATTTGATTTAGACTACAATTACGAGAAACCAATTTACACGATAACATAAAGAAGCAATTCTTTAGAATGACTGACAGAAGATACAGACATACCAAAGCTGGTGAATCACGAGTGCTATCTCTACTACCAGACTTCAAGTGATCCTTTAAGCTGTAACAATACAAAAGGTATGCAAGAAATATAAAACATTACCAGTAGAATTATCAACTGTTAGATGATCAGGGGCCAGTATAAATCTATACATTTTTAAAAGTAATACTCAAAACTTATAAATTTATATGTATGTGCTCGTATACGTACACATCTATAAGCAAACATATTAAAATTATTCAAAAATAATAAACCCTGTGACTGCATTTCATAAATAATAGACAACTTGATTTATGTAAACTTTAAACATAAAATAGCAATTTAATGTCTGAGATATTAGGAATAACATAATTATTATTGCGATTATTATAATGGCACTTGCGAGAGAAGGGGCCGTCATGGGGTGAGGCTCAGGCCTCAGGCAAAGACAGGACCTTGTGGCCTTATGTCCCACTGGGGACGAAGAGGATAAGTGAAGTGACTTGCACATCAGCCAGGCAGGTTCTAAACACCCTAATGTGTAATATTGCTTCTTTATCCTTGTGCTAACACACTATTTTCCAAAGAACTCACAGCATCTAGTCACTGGGCATTATTTCTCATATATTATTATGTAACTCCAATAACCAATATTTGGCTATCAGAGCACAAATATTAAGTACAGTTATACATAATTTGATAACTCACAAACTTATCTTTTTTTAATAATTTATTTGTAATTTTGACCAAAATTATTCTGCTTAAGTGAGACTATAGTTAGTGTGTAACTTCAATATATCTCAGATGTTATGTGCAACAAGCATATTGTTTGAAGCAGATTAAATTACAAAACCACAAGTGGCAACTTCTGCCCTATAAATTCATTGTTTACAGATTATATTGAGAATAGATAGTAAAATCCTGCAATGAAACAATACAGAATCTTTCTATCAAACCAGAACTAATTCTGGCAGCTTGCATGTATGCTGCTACATTATATGTAAATCTATGAATTCTGTTATGGATCTTAACATAATATTCTATTAGATTTTGTGATTGACTTATTGGAATATCAATAATTTGATCTCCAGGATGATTATCATTTTATATTTCAAGTATTAAGCATCTACAGAAACAGTCAGATGTCATTCCAATACAGTTTAGTTGCAGTTGAAAATCATCAGATAAAGTCATAGCCAAAGTAGAGAAAAGAGGTGGAACTCAAACAGATTGTTCTAGTGAATGCACAAAAGATACTTCTTGGAGTTCTCCATTGTTTTTGCTAGAGATTATAAATTAATTTCAACGCTGTGTTAAATCTAAAAAAGGAACCTGCCAATACTGCTGTAAGCATAAATGGTTTAACATTTATAGCCTGCCTTTCTAATGCTTTAAAGGAAATGTCCACAATTAATGTTATTGTTACTGTGACCGGTGATATTTAATATGGTAAATCTCTTAATAAGGTGATGCTTAGAATGTGACAATGCTAATCACAAAATTAGTTTATGGCTACACTGTAATAATGGTCCACCATCATACATTACTTATACAAATAAATTATGTGCTTGAATTAAATTCTCCATTATTGTCACGTATGTTGTATTTTGATGAGCAGCTCTATCTAATATTATTACCATCTTGGTTTATTTGGGATAGTACAGGAAATCATTTCTCCCAAAACATGATTCACATGAAGATACCTTCTTATAGAAGTTGTTATACTGGAACTCTTTCAATTGACTACAAAACATTAGCTTTGGTACTCATTATGCTGCTCAACTAATTTTAAACAGGAAAAACTATTCACCACATTTATTCTGCTGTATTTTGCCCAAATATTTATCAGTTAAAGAAAATATCAGTATTTATAATAAGACAAACCATTGTAATGACTTGACAACAGCATGAGATCGGACAGATGCATAAACACTCAGGTAGTCTGTTGTAGCATCACACCTTTGTAGCCAAGACGATATTAACTTGAGCTCGTTGTGTACACGTTGTGGAAAATGTTCAATTATTGGAGGCTCCTCATCTGTAATTATAAACAACAACAAATCAGATAACTGATTAAACACTATGTTATGTCTTTATTCAAAATGGCTATTGTTTGTTGTGTACAAAATATAACAACGTAATTAATTTCAACACAATTTCATTATCTGTATACCATCTTCTGCTGAAAACACATCCAGCATTAATACAGCAGGTACAGGCTTGCTGTGAGTTTGAAGAATTTTATGGAACTCCTTTTCCAATGCGTTCCTTCCAGCTTCATAGAGGGAAACCTATAACATATTAAACACATTAGTTAGAAAACTGATGGCAAATTCTATTCAGTCCGAGTAAACAAACTATGTTTTTATATATTTACATTGCTGAACTGAACTTCATCGACAATATAGACAAGACTACATGAAGTTTTAGTAGGTTTCTAGCACTACACATACCAAATCAAGGCTAAGTTTATCATTATAACTGCTTTACCAAATAAATTAGTCAATACATCACTCAGCAAATGAGTCGGTATAATCATGGTTCCCACACCCAAGGAAATTTAATTTTCCAGGACAAAATTACCATTTTCTAAGACAAAATATACAAGATTTAAAGGTAGTAAATCAAGACACCTGAGAAAACTCTTATCATATTTATTCAATGTATGATCGATTATTGACAGTTTATGGTACAACCTCCTCCTCACTCCTTCTAGCTGTCTGATCTACCCAGTTTTATTTAGACTTTAACTAATGTGGGGTTTAAAAACCATGTACCAGTACTCTTTTTCCTCTACAATTGAAGGTTTCTTCTTCTACAAGGTTTTTTTTCTAAGTGAATTTTTTTTTCACATGCAATATTATTTCCAGGACATTTAAAAAAAAATTTAAAAATTTAAAAAAACATAAAAATTCAAGGAAAGTTCCAGGACCTGGAAAATGTATTTTGTTATTTTCTAAGTTTTCCAGGATTTGTGAGAACCCTGATAATTGGAGATGGAACAGCTAACATATAATGTCAAGGATTTTCATATATACAGTATGATATTGAACTGCATATGGTAGACATGATTTTATTATCTCAATTGTAAATTATTACTACAGAATGTGAAAATAAATAAATACCTATCACTGTAACATGGCTGTTATTCTGCTGTTCTATTTTTAGCCATTGCCTGCATAATTATGTTTACAGAAATGTTTCTTCCATAATTTACAGTGATCAATATTTGTTGGGATTAGCTTAAAAACCAAACTTTTCTAAGAAGCTACCAAGTAACTTTTATGTTCTGAACATCTTTGGCTTAGAGCAAGTAAGTGATTACATTGTAAGTTATTACATAATAAAAACTCTACATACAACATCTGCCATTTCTGGACTGTCCTGGTTGTGTTTGTTGAAATATTGGACAGCTTTCTGCAGTTTTTCCATACATTCTAAGTAAGGTGACAATCCACTGCTTGGACTGAAATAATATTACAGATTTAAACATGCTGAAATTACTCTGACTTTGTGTTAAAATGTGCACATTGGGTCCCAAAGAACATGGCATATCTAGTTACTGAGTATACATTATTCTTTGTGTAATTATTATCTTTTAAATCACTTACAGACAAATTATAATAATACCCCAGATGTAAAAAACCTGTAAGTGATTTAAAAGATAATAATTATTTATCACTTTCATAGATAAATAATTATTATCTTTATAATTCCAGACATATTATTTGGGGTATTATTATATTACATATTATGTGTACAGTGCCTTTGAATGGCTCCTGCTAGTAAGGGCGCTTTATTAAATATACATTATTATTATTATTATACAAACCTAACAACCAATCAATGGATATTTTAATAACTTGTTAGTCATTTTGTCAAATATATATGAAAGTCTACTTACATAATAAATAGAAATCACAAAACACCCGCAAACATCAAACAATTCCTAAACATTTGTTTCTAGTCAGGAAAAATATATATAAACTAAGAGTGCAACTCTAGAAGTTTTTAGCCAGAGATCTATCAAAATAATTGCCTAAAAATAAATTTGGAAAAATAAAACGTTATAAGAGCAGATGGTGTGAAGTTCAGTTCAAAAATTTGTTATATCAATAACAAATTATATCTCTGCAAAAAGTGGTATAATCTCAGAATGATACTTTCAAACTTTCTTAGAAAAGCATCTTGGACCTTCAACCACTTGGGTGGAGTACACACATCAGAAGTTACATTTAGTAAATCTGCAAGTTGGATGACTACAATTGTTTCTAAGCTAAAACTTGGTACTCACCCTTCATTGATTATAGGTTCTACCTCTTCAGCACAATGATAGTACATCATTACATTATCGAGTGATGAAAGAGTCTTCTCAATGTCTGACAGTAATATTAAGTGTATCAAACAAATCAATAGTGGTCTAAGTACTGATATTCTTTTCAAACATAACAGATTCTTCAATTGAACAAACAAACAAAACTACACAATTTAATTTCAAAACCAAGGTACTGTTACAAATGATAACAAAACATATTTCTATTTCTGCACTATGCAGAGATTTGAAAGAAATATAGTATAGTCATTTGTTTAAACATGAAGTAACCCAAATCAACAGTTGATTGAGGATGGTTCAAATATATAATTTCATGACGATGCAAACAGAGAAGTTTGGGCCATGAAGTCCATCGGGCCATTAAGACAAGGTAGTTTCTTAGGTATAAAATATCTTCTTTTATGGGAGTGCCATCCATTAAGCTGACCTAAAAATCTTAGCATGTTCAGGTGATAACTAATATTAAATGCTTTGATTGCAGGAAACAGCAAAGAAACATCAAACAGCATGCTTGTGAACCAGAAATTGTTATTATGGGAATAGTGAAAATCATTTAAAAGACAAGATTGCATTGTGAAACAGTGAAAAAATTACAAAAATTTCAGTAATAATATTTATTTCAGAAATAAATAGCATTATTATAACTGAAATGTTTTGTTTTCAATAATTCTACATTATTACCACAACAACAATGAACCCATGAAACCAAGATGTCTATGCCCCAAAAGCCGAAGGAATGAGATATGATGCTGCCTTTAAATTGAAGGCAGCAAGAGTTCATAGTGTAAATGAAAAACAAATGAGAGAATGGTAAAAACAAGAGGTGACCATGAAAACTATCCCAGGGACCCAGAAAGTTAATAAAACCAACCTGCCGAAGTGGCCACTACTAGAGGATGATGTATGGAGATGGGTCAATGAATAATGTCATCGTCTCCTGATGACTGGATTTCCTGACACTGAAATAGCAGGGGCCATTAAGCCAACCTAAGGAATAAGGGTAAATATATTGACTAGGAGTATCGGCTTAATGACCGGGACCTATGATATTACTATAGGCCTCTCAACAGTTGAAACAGGACAAGAATAATATACATAGTTATTAAATATGATAATAATTCTGAAAATATTGGAAACCCTAGGAAGGCTAATTTTCATAAATCCACATTTTTGTGTCTATGTATTGGAATTAATATCAAGTTTACATGAAACCAAAAAGCAGATGCTACTTTTGAAGGAACTGCTTAAATACAAACAGCCACTGTTTATACTTCACAGTGTTACAACTACAAACATCAAGTTGTGAGACTATGACCTCATTTTGAAGAGTAGATAAGTGAGTGATTGTATTGTTTTGACTCAAGGCAAGTTACACCTATGAGAATTTATGAGCAAAATTTCATTGGAACACTATACTTTACTAGAATTAACATAACAGAATAAAAGTTAACCTTTTAAAACATAAATGCTCATGTATGCACAACTAGACTTTGGTTAAAAGTCCATAAATGTTAACCTTCATGGTAGGTCAAATAAGCTATTTGTTTGAAGCAACTATCCATCTTTTTGCAGATGTTTAATAACATGACAGTTCTGATAAACTGAAAATATCGAATGACTGGAATTAGTATTACCTGGTATCTACAGTTTTAATAAGGATTTGAATATTTCACAGAATTTAAATATCTTTGATATAGATCAAATTTGGTCATACATCTAAACTGGACTGTGGAACTCTCTGATATTGCATCATAGTCATCATCTTGGCAGCTATAAATATTTGATTCTGTCTGTTTTCAGTAGGCAATTTCCTTTGTGCTATGGATGGGTGTATTAATGTCATCAAGAAGTGTGATTTCAGTATAATCATGAATGAATCTAAGTTAGCTGTGGACATTTTACTCAGTTATGTGTGTAACATCACCACTCTCTTTGTGCCAATGCAGGATACATGCATATTTTGATGTACCAAAAAAAGACACTAATTTATGGTGATTTACCAATAATTCATGCAGTCATCTGATATAAGCAAGCCAAAAGTGTATTCATCTGATTTCACCACATGGGGGGGGGGGCGTGTTGGTTCTTATAGATAATGTAGGATAACAGTATATATTTCCAATTCATATTCTTCTTCTGAATCACTTCCGATATCAAACTAAATCTGTCAATCAAGTAAGCGCTAATGTTTTGATCAGCTTGGTTCCATGTGTGATATCATGTTCTGATTTCAGTATTTCCATGATAAATCTAGCTAAGATTGCTTTGAATTGGTCTTAGTGATTTTTCAATTAACTAACTACGCAATTTATTTATTAGTGTTTCATTAGATTTATAAGAAATAGTGTCTAATTTTGATATATTTCAGGATCTTTAAATATTATTTTCCTTTACATCTGATGAATGGTTTGCGCTTTTGGTAAAACATATCTAAAGACACTACCTTAAGGATGAGCTTAGAAGAACATGGTTCTGTTGTTATGACAGAACTGGGATGTAGTTAATATGATAAACACTATTTTAACCATCATTTATAAGATGTAATCTGCTAAGTCAAGTATTCATATGGAGGCTTTTAACTGTATATGAAATTGTGTAAATGGTATTTGTTTTACATTTATAAGCAAAAATCTATTTAAATAAGTGGAACAATGACAAAATTCTAGTAAAGAATACTCTCGTGTCTACGCTGAAGATTTCCAGTTTCTAGATGAATTGGCACAATCGTCTCCTCTAACCTGCCCAGACGAGTTTCAAATGATCCTAGAATACCAAGCATGTTCTGGGTCATAAGATCACTGCGATGGAGTAGATCCCGCAGCTGTGCCAAATTTTCTTTCTCCTGTGATGAAGAAAAAAAATCCTTGTATTAATCGGATTGAAGAACCAACTATATCAACCATTTATGAAGTGCTTATTGATAACATACAAGGCTATTGATTTTTATTATCTATTTATGCCATCAAATTGAGGAATTTGTAAAGGTTTTTCTCAGAAAAATCAAATATATCTGTGTATCTAACAAAACTTTTGTATAAGTGTGTCACTGTGGATTATGGCATTTACAGGCTTAAACACTACTGAAAATAACTTCAATATTTAATATGAACTTTCTACATACTTTGAAAAAGACATAAAACAATTATTGTCTTGGATTTAAGAGAAACTTTGGAATTAAATCAAGCACAGAACTTTAACAAGTTAAACTAATACATTATTACACTGGTAAGTTTATTATATAAACTGGCCGATAAAATGTCATTAAGACTAAATTACAGGACTATATCATCAAATTATAAATATCCGTCAAATTACAATGACTGGATATTGTATCAGAGATTAATATTTATTTAAATACAATAGTCTGTGATTTTTACTTGTAGGCTACTTAGTTTTTATAGGCCACTGCTATTTGTCTAAACCCAGATGCACTATACAGCAACTACAACTCTAACACATACTATGCACACATGTAGTATGAACCTACAACTACTAGTACTAGATAGAAGTGTCGTCTGCATTAGATAGTTGGAGAAAATTTAAATTTAAAATGGTTCTAGCATAGACCACCAGAAACCATAATAATTAACCATAACTCTGACACTAATTGAAAATGCTGATTCTTTAAATATGATTTATTTGGACATTATTACAGTGATTTTATTTGCCATTGTTTTGTCTAGTACACCACGAATTAATTATTCTATAATTGTCATCGAATTGTTAAATGTGAAAATATTTGTAATGGTCTTAATTAGTCAATTATAACCAAATTTAAATCAATTTAAAACATTTGTGGAATATGGGAAGATTTAAATAAACAACACTGAGAAATGGATGTTTATTACTGAAGTATTACTGGAATTTATTTAAGAAATAAATAACAAAATTATATTTCTACAAGTAGATATATTGTTGGTGTATTGTTTAATGTGGCAATACTGTAAAAAGTAATTTTTGAGTGCAACCATTCAACTATTTTATACTAAAGAGTTATAAAATATAAATTGAATTGCCCAAAACATATATCTGAACTTAGTAATATTTTAATTTTGGATTTCAGCATTCATTCTCTTAATTTAATTCATACTGCATTTAATATCTAATGTTTATGGATAAAACTCATAAAAACAGCAAAATAGGCAAGTTTATGGTTGCTTAACATAATGCCAAAATAGAATAAAAAAAGTCTAGTAATTTATATATATTAAACATTGTGTGTTTGACAATATTATTCAATTATGAACGTTTAATGATGAAGTATCTGTATATTGGATAGTGATAACATTAGTTTTTTTTTAACTACACACACACACACACACACACAAACACACACCTATATATCTATGAATGCTAATCCCATTTCTGAAGAAGTATGCATACCAACAATATTAATTGTTGTCAAGGATGGTGCTGGGAATTTGTTTTAATTATGCTTATCCTGGTACATATTTTATAGCAACAAAAAAAAACTAAAGAAATAATTGTGTCATATATACACATGGAGATTGAACACAATTGTAATTAAAGTAGCATTGAAACTTTAGTAATACCAAGTTTTGTGTGTGTGTGTGTGTGTGTGTGTGTGTGTGTGTGTGTGTGTGTGTGTGTGTGTGTGTGTGTGTGTGTGTGTGTGTGTGTGTGGATGTTTCTTCAGGGGACTGAATCCAGAGTGGCGACATTTCTTGCTGAGACGTGTAATGTCTCACCAGTCCATGGTCTGCTGATGCGAATCTCAAATTGTACTTATTGTAATTGTGTTAGTGACTTAATTTCTCCCCAATCATCCCAACATCACAGTTCAATCTGTGCCCAAAGGATGACACTGACTGCCAGGGGTCTCAACCCCAAATTTCATCAATAGTAACCTTTAATCAATACTCTTACTTCTTATGCTACTGTACCTACGTATGTTGATTTCTGACCACTGAAATGTTTCATGACATTGAATATATGTTATATGTAAGAAATGTGGTCATCACTAAGCCAGCAATTGCTACTGCACAACTACACTTATGTTAACATATAGGTGAATATCAACAGTCATGATATGATTACCTGAATGTGTTTACTTAATGATGTATACTGTGACTGGTTGTACAATTTACATTTAGGTTTTTTAACAGTTTGTTTACAGTTAATAACAGGGTTTTTTTACAATGTAATGTAAAAATAGCTTTTTACAGTAAAAAAAACATGGGATCAAAGAACATATAAATATAAGATTTTAATGATGCCAAAATGCATTAAATAAACCACAATATTAAAATAATGCTAGAGATAAAGCAAATTATTATGGCATCAGGCAGTCACTGGCGGACCACTTATGTATTGATATATTTTCAACTAGTGTGCTAGTGTTTGTTTATATTATTAGAAGAAAACAATATTTGTAATAAAGTTTTGACACTTGTCAATTATAATAAAATTTTCTATTAGCATCAATAAACCTTTTGATCTAAATATAAAATTTTCATTAAAAAGGAACATTTATTGAAGTATATCCAGTATTGTTAATAAGTCTTTTAAGAGTTATAAATGTTGCTATTTAACAGCCACTTTTGTGCACAAGGTAGGCTAAATGGGCTGAGCAACCTCCAATGATAATGAGGCAAAGTGAAGATGAAACACCCTTCTGACATAGCCCGGTTGGGGTTTGAACCAAGGTGCTATAGATCAGTGGCCAACCGCACTACCAGTTAATGTTTATGCATCAGATTGAGATCTGTTGTAATTGTACATCTATTTAATATTTGATCAAAAAAAATTCTCATAATATGACTAAATTTGTCAAAATGTCAGTGTTATTATTAAAATCAATTTCGCTGTTTTCAGTCAGGAATATATTAAAAATTTTCCTAGAAATACAGGTACAGTGATTTTAAAACTTAATTAGCTAGCATCTCACACATCCTTCTCAGTAGGGAATAAAGTAGACGACCTGTTACAAAAAGTAGGCAGCAGCTCACCCATGATGGCCTGTAAAAACACCTCTGCAGCATTGCTGGGGGGGAGGTATGGATGCGGGAAGGGGGTTAGTGGGGCTGGATGTGGGGTACTGGTAGTCACTCTAACACAGTAAAGGCCCTTCTCCATTGGAAGGGGGGTTTGGGCCTCTCACCTGAAATAGTTGGGAAAAATGGAGTATTTGATATATTCTAGGTCATTTATTTTGCCAAAACCAAAGTAGCCGACTGATTTTCTGCCAATAAAATAGGCAACGAGGGACTATAAAATAGACGACATATAGCATCAGATGTTAGCTGCTATTGAAAAGGCTGCAGAATACCATAAGTAAAATTTCACTTATTCACAAAACAAAAATTTACTTAGGCCTACTTTTATAGGTGTGTATTGTAGACACTGCTAAATTAATAGACGTTTCACAGAGAGTGGCACATCCCTGTAGTAGCCACATATGGGAGAGCCCCCATCAACCGGGCACCCATGTAACAATAAATACCACTTTATTTTAAATGAAGTAGTTAGTTATGTGATAGGAAGAGGGAATTACTCGCATTCAGGCCAGGTGTGTTGACTTATCAATTAAGCTTATACCAACACAAAGAAATATCAGCCAATTCCCTACTTTCGACCGATCCCAATAATCGGCTTATGAGTATTTGGGGCAAGTCTCACGTGATTTCAGATTGTTTGTAAACACAGGGGTTGGCAAGGTTATATGACACAATGTAAAAAACATGGATTGATCCAGGGTTTATGACATCATGTCATAAATAGGTTAATGACATGATAGCATAAACTGTCAAAAGCATATTTTTTTATAAAAATATTGGCATAGCCAACAAATATTTTCTGAAATAAATTAAATTATTATTATGTTATTAATATAATATTGTAATACTAAAACTAAAATTATTATACCGTAAGCCTGATTATTAGACTATGGTAATCATACAGTGGTATTGTTTGTAGCCAAAATCAGTTGACCTGATTGGTCTGCCATTTGTTTCTAGAGTTTACAGGTGATACTAATTCAATAGAACTATTTATTAATTGGATGAAAACACACCCATTTTGGGTTGGTGCTGGTATATATATGTGGCTGACAACGCATGCAATGATAGTAGCTTAACTTTATGATCCTTCATGTGGCAAAAGCTCAAGATATCTGCTACTCTGATTCTATTAATTCATCTTATAGCCTTCACATTAAATAATAGCTACAGATGGTTAGTTTCATGAAAAAATAGCCAAGCTGGTATTTTGTCACAGGATCCTTCAAGAACTTTGTGATTTATAGTATTGATGATTGACGTATCAAATGGACTGATTCGCTTGTATATGTGTGAGAGTCTGTTATGGGTACTGAATAAAAGATATCTCTAAATTATTTCTGTTGTGACTGACTTGAAAAACATGTAACATAAAATATTATTTTACATTAGTTATACTATGTAAATATTCTAATTCTGATATAATGATAATCCACAATTGGAACTAATAGATCAAAAGTGAAAGCTTAAAAAAATTCAATCACAAAATATAGTGCAACAGTCTATTAGGGTATATGACATTATAAAGGTATTTATGACAGGTTGATGCCACTGTCATGTCATAAACAGGTTTACGACTGTCATAATTACAAATCTGGTAAACACAGACATATGCCAGGAAGAATGGATGCAATCTAAATTAATCAGTAAAATAAAATTGCCTGTTCTAAACATTGAACACAGGTAAATTCTTAAATAGCAATATGTAGTGGTGTCACAGTGTTGTGGGAAGAGCCTACGGTATCAAGACCATTTTAATTGGTCAAATGCTCCGGTAGGGTGCCACAGTCGGTGTGCACTATGCATATCTGATATATATATACATATATAAGCAGCCAAAGTTCTGAATCAATTTGCTACCAGCATATTGGTAACATCACATGTAAGTGTTAACTTGGTAAAAAATTGCAAATGCCTAGCCATAAGGCGCTTTTAGCTAAAGAAATATTTGATGATAGCAAGTGGTGGATCATAGTCTTGGGTGCATCCCCATGTAAAAGTGTATTTTGTAATCATCAAAGATATCTTTATCTTCCACTGTCCAATAGCAGCCTTGAAACAAATGTTTTGCTTAGTTACGCCCAGCAGAGGTCAGATCCTGTGTTTGCTTTCACAACCCTGCTTGGTACTAAACCACTTACACATGGTAAGTTCACAAAAGATCTCAAAGGGTTATTAAAACAGTTAGGTCTGGGGACAGGCTATATAGTCGTATGTCTGATTGCTATGAAAGATAGCTTGATGGGGCCAATTCAAATGAGAACACAAGTAATGTCAACATTCGCTAAAAGCCTCCCTACTTTCTACTAATAACTGTGCTCTATTAATGGTGATTGGAAAAAAAATGTTGTAAATAAAATATGTAATATGTAGAATTTCTAAATAGCAAGATCTCTATAGATTACAGGTATGCTGTGTGGTGGTATCACAGTGTTGTGGGTTGTGCCCACGTTATCCATACCATTTTAATTGGTTAAACACTCATGTGGGGTGCCACGGTCAGTGTACGTATCTGATATTACATATTCATATATATATATATATATATATATATATATATATACTCAATTCCTAAATAGAAATATCTGTGGGCCGAGAAATTAATCTCTGGAACTTTTCCAGAGCTTAATTTCTGGGCCCACAACATTATGGATGACTGACCACATTAAATGGTGCTGCCGTCCCCACTGGATTATTAAAAATAAAGGGGGACGTTAAAGGTCTCCTGAGGATGTAAAACAATCTGGTATTGACCACCCTCAGGGTATTTTGGCTCCACCTTTCCATACTGCTCCCCTGTGAATGGTGGGAGAGGCAGTTCTCAACCACTCCAACATAGAGGCTGTGCTGAATAGATGACAGCATGGGGATTCTCCCCGAAAAATAAAAACCAACAAACAAGCAATATCTCTATATAGATTACAGATATGGTATCTGGGGGTGTCACAGTGTTGTGGGTGAAGCCCACGGTATCCAGACCATTTTAATTGGTTAAATGCTCATGTAGGGTGCCACGGTTCATGTGCATATCTGATATATATATATATATATATATATATATATATATGGATCATCTTGGCTCCAGTATATTGGTAACACCACATGTAATTGTTAACGTGATAAAAATGGTAAATTAATTTATCTTGTAGGAAATTTCTAAATTCCAATTCCATTTTTTATTAAATAATCAATTCCAAAATTGAACTGATCCCATGTCTGCTGTCAACTGGTCAGGATGCTGTAAACAAAGCTGTGGCACTATGTTAAGTTTGTCAAAAATGACGTTACACAATAATCCCTAGTGAGCATAGTCACACACTAGCAATGGCACTTGAAAGTTTTGGGAATTAAGGATTATGGGAACATTTTAATGAAAGTATGATAACTGGTGGTTAGAATTGTTAGAATAGTAGGGCATATGCTAGGAAATAAAATAATTGTTTGTTAGTTTATATTTACTTTGAAATATGAAATTTCTTTTCCCATGATCTCTAAGATAGTTAGACTGATCCAATATCCTACATTTATCTAGTTTTGGTGCTGACATCTCAAATCTATGACGTATGCATTAGTTTTAATAAACTATAGCTAACTTATAAAGGCTGCATAAATATAAAGATAACAAACTTTTATTTACACTTTTAGGTTCTATGTTTAGACAATAAAAAATTTTGGGAATGAAAGTATGACCGCTTATTTCTAGTGTGGTCCCTTTTATTGAGTGGTTATTCATACCTCCTCCCCCACCACTGACAGGGTAGCAGAACAGAAAGATGAAGACATACTGTATATACTCGCATATAAGACGCAACTGGTTTTAGGACCAATAAACCCTTCAGGGGTCGAACCCGCATATAAGACGCACTAAAATCAGCCATATTCATTCAAAACCAAAAAATTCATCATCATCACTATCTTCACTGACCATCTGTTGTATACGTTCGTGTTCATGTTATCATACACTTCTTGAACCATTTGTAATGATGGCAGTGTCGATTTAATCCCAGGCAGTTTTCACCCATTGTGTGAAGATAGGTAACAACAGCTTCAGTTTGCCTATTGCTGCTGTGCATTTGTTTCTGTAATGATGTTTTAAGAAGTTTATTAGTAGTTCCCATGTGCCAGCTTTGGAAGTAATTAACACCTTGCTTGCTGTAATCGTTTTCCTTTGATTTGGCTTCTAATTCTATGGTCATTGTTTGCATGGCCTCATTTACCATTCTGTTCAATTACACAAGCTCCCATATCTTGATAGTAATGACAAGTCTGTGATCACGTCACTAATTAGAGCATTAGATTAAATAACCATGACGGTTATCACGATTAAGTTTGGATTTTAAAGACAACAGAGAAAACACACCTAATAAATTAGCTTTATGTCCATATATTCATTATTAATTTGAAAATGACCAATTTCAGGGTATAAAAAGGGTGACTTTTACACGATTATATAAGGTAAGGTATTATATATATATTTGTTTTTAATTGAGGAGAGAGAATGATAGTGTGTGTGTGTGTGTGTGAGAGAGATGTAGATCTAGTTAAGTTGAGCTGTTTAAACTGGTCACACATCATGTGTCACATGCCGATGACATGGGGGTCTCACATAAATCTAATGCAGTTCATACTATGATCACTATAATTTTTAGATTATAGGTTAGTTGTCATTTTAACTGTCAGATATAGACCTGTAGCATAATAATAAATTATTAACGTACATCATATGTAACATGCTAGATATAGATTCAGACTGTCATTATGAATATGTCAAAATCCCAGCCTCTTTTCCCAAAGTGGATAAAATCCCAGTTTCATATCAGATTAATTAATCAGATTAGTTGTATCCCATTCACCTGTTATCATATTATACTAAGATAACATGTACAATTTTTATGATAAAAATCACATTTATGATAAAATATCATGACAAAATAATAACACCTATGATTTGTAAAATTGGAATTGTATCAAGGAGAAATTAACTTGTGAAATGTCAACTGAGATTATTCATTTTATTGTCATGACACCTCAGTTTTTTGGAATTATGAAAGAAGATTACAGAAGTAATTTGCCTGTGAAATATTAAGACATAAAAAATGCTAAACAGCTAATTATATTTACATAAATGGAGCAAAATTTTGTGAGCATGAATTAATTAAATATATTTGAATTTTGGGTTTATTGTCTCAATCTGACATTGGAGTGTATTTATTGTATATTGTTCATATAAGTGTGTGTATTAGATATTGTTATTATAGTATTTATATTGTCTCAATTTGACATTAAAATTTGAATTAAAAGTTTCTTGAATTTTCAATGCTAAATTTGTTCCTTTTATGTATGAGACTGGGATTTTGTCCACTTTGGGGATAAGAGGCTGGCATTTTGTCCACTGGGATTCTATCAGCTGAGATTTGGTCCACTGGGAATTTATCCTGTTCTCGACTAGAGTATATATGGCAGTTTTCGGATACTTAACAATAATTAACCACAAAATTTAATGTTTTTGTATTAGAAAAGTATAATTCATTTCAAAACATTTATCTAACTTCAAACTTTCCATAAATGTGCATTTTGTTTTTAATTATATATTTTTTGGCACGATAAATGTTCTGAAAGTGAAGTATGGTTAACTGGGCAGAATTGGGACACTTGTGGCAGAATTCAGATACCTCAGTATTTTTTTTAATAATTGCAAATTTGAGAAAACAACCAGAAGAATTATTAATGAATGTCACATACTATTTAAAAAGGACATTAAGTCCCCACAATTTAGTACTTGTTCATCTTTCTGATGATAGTTGTTGGTCTTCTGAATATAACAAAGTGAATTTGTTAATTACCAAATAATACCTTGTATCTATTCATGCAATTTATTGTGTTATTCTAAAAACATATTTAACACACACACAGAGTTACATTCATCAGAATGCACAAACACTTCTATTTGTCTGAAAATTAGGATTGTGGCACTCTATAGGCTATAGTGTAGAATCTCTATATGCCCAGTAGATCTATAACTAGGGGAGAGGTGAGGAGGTTCGACCACCTTACACTTCAATGGTTTGATTTTAGTATACGTGATACAGCAATCAGCATGAAGTACTTTTCTGTCGGACCCTTAATGTTTAATGTTCCTAATAAGGCAATGATCACGTGATTTGTGACCTAATTCAATGTCGTAAATGTTATTTACATAAGCTAAGTGGTGGGAGGGAAAATTCAACCAAAATCTTCATTTCAGCTCGTCCACAGTTTGATTAATTTATTTACAATAATTGAAGACTCATATTTACAGCATATCATAATAGTACTATTTCATTTGTACAAAGAAAAAAACTAAATATGCATAGCTAATTAACAACAAGTCAGAGAAAAGTCTGCCACAATACTGGGCTTTGCATTTGATGTAAATTGGGCTATAAAACGTCACATAATTCAGAAGGCTGATTGTACTCCCCTATTTAAGATAGTGACACAGAAATTATAGTCTGCAAAGAGCGAATCGACATAATAGAGGGGCGGATCAACCACTTGTTTCCCTTGTTATTTTTAAATTTATTGATGTAAGCTTACATAAAAGGTACATTTTATTTCTACATACATTAATTGTTCAAAAGGATATCACTCAGAAAGCTAATGAATATCAAACACCGTGAAAATCTAACACAAACTGAAAGGTGCAAATGTTGCTTACAGACTTTTGAAATGTTGACACCTACTGACCTAGTCAGCTAGCCTAGGCTAGTGGCAACAGTTCGAATGTTGACACCCCCGCTTTCAGTTGGCAGTTGCTAATTGTTTTTTGATACTGTATTGTTTTATTGTTTCAAAGTAAACATAAAACAATTAATCAGTGATATATTATGTTACAACGTAAAATTATTAAGTGTAATAAATAAAGAATATGGTTTTAATGTTGTGGTCGATTCTCTCCGCCTGGTCGAATCTCTCCCCTAGAGTCTAGACTATAGTGACAGTCTGGGTCTATAACTAGGCCTAGGGTGTATAAGATAAGGTAGGACGTCAGCTGCTATTGAAAACAGGAAAGGTTGTATTCGTGGCTTGCAGATATACCTTTTCTAGTTTATCCTTAGTGCCATTACGAAAAGTTGGTATTTCTTCCATGATCGAATGCTAAAACAAATAATTACAGACGAAAACCTCCAATCATCATCTTAAACGGAATGAAAACATTACAACTTCCGGTGTTTGTTAAGGAAATTATCTGTGGACATGACAAATGTAATTGCCAGTAAATCCCATTGATTCCCACCTTCGCATTCACACACCCACACATTGTGGCTGATATTATGTGCGTTGTACATATGACATGACAACCACTTTGTTATATGATAAGTTATTTATAATTCTAGTCAATAATACAGTGGTCTTATTTAGATTACAAGTTTTGTAATATTTACTGTAAATATATTTCTTTCTTTCGGACAGTTTTATAATTTATTAATTTTTATAAAGTTTAATTTTCCCGGTTTTCTTTTATCTGCATTTACTCTAGTATAGGGATCGAACTTGTCCTTGGTTTTATTTCTCCGAGATTGATCCACTAAACATAATTATCATAGAACTATAGGAATCCTCGAATTCGAACCCTTCTCGGTGACTTTGGCGGTTTCTGGCGTATTGCTCTACCAACTGTTCTGCATACAGGCTTCTGCATACATGTCTAACAGAAGGTTAATATGTAAGAGATTATAATTGTTTTGTCTTTGGGACTATCATATTTTTGTAAAAAAAAATTGTTATCGTTTTTAATCTCACTGGAAACAATTAACAACGTTACACTATAAAATTTTCTTTAAATATATATCTATAGGTATTTAAATAAGTAACCATTATTCACGTTCCACATTGATTTGTCCTATAATCGTAGCCATTTAGGTCAATGATCGTAGCATACTCAATGTTGATAACAATCGGATGTATGGATGAACCCCAAAAGACATTCATTCAAAAATATACAATATCTGGATGCAGTTGAGTTCATCATTTCAATCCTTACTAAATAACTTCTAGAGTTTGACAATTATGTTAGATCCATCTGGATCACGATAAATAAACTTGGGAATGCCTTGTTTTGCTGACTGTATTATATTTCAAGCGTTTGTATCTCATAGAATTGAATTGCATGTCTGCCAAAAAAACAACTTTAAGCTGCATGATTATTAACAATTTTATTCTCTTCTAACGCCTTGTTGGGGGGTTTTCAAATATATTTTTGGATACGGTGTATCAATGTTTCAACTAAGATAATATGACTTTCAAACGGTGTTATATAAAGCAGCTTCCTGTCAGGCATAAAAATATATAATCCTTATATTTGACTATATGTGCTTAGTTATACATATGGATAAAATTTCATGATCAAGTCAACACCTAATGGAACTAGATCAAATTGTTGTTGTTTTGCGTTTTGCTTAAAAATTTATTTTGATAATAATTCTAGATATTCGTTAAGCAATATAGGATAATTAACATATAAACTTAAATTAAGCACTTCGAGTTTATTGTGAGGGAGCCTTTTTTCCAATACGACAACTTCCGAGTATCAAACATCTTTTAACCAAAGACTCTTTATAATAAGACGTGTTACTTCGCGTTTTAACATGGGGTGCCATTTTGAATTCATGGAGCGCAAGGGCCCTAGCGACCGGAGGTAGATTGTCACGGACAGCTCCCTTCGTTAATGGCGCTGGTTTATTCTGCGCCGCTTTCGGCTGCAGTAACAGGAAAAGTATGCACAAATAAAGACATTCCCAAAAGTAAATGAAAGCTAGTGTTAACATTTGACATGATCTGGCTTTCTTTTAGATAAAGGATATTTAAAAAATAAACATAACAATTTGAAGTAGACACACCCCTACTTGGCATGGCCCAAGCAGTAGGACCAAGCAAGATCTATCTGGATCTATATTTGTTTCAGACAAAACCTTATTAAATTTTATTGAACAATATCAACCTATTAATCACAAAATGGGTATGTAAGATATACATAAGCTAACAGCTACATGTACTGGAGCCACTGAAGATGTTATGGGCGGGAGGTATATTTTACTTTGTTATTGTTAATAATATAATTGGACTTCTAAAAGTACATTACTACAATCAGATAATTTTTCCCTAATTACAGTAATTATAAATAGCTGAGTATTTACATGATCACCTGCATCCATATTTATTTTTAAATGTAAGCTTATTGATATATATATATATATATATATATATATATATATATATATATGGACTTCTATTTATAATTTAAATGTTATGAAATTAATTATTAAATACCTCAACTAGTGGTAGAAACATTCATTTTGTTATTTTTTTCTCTTGACAGAAGTAAAAGATGGGTTATTAATTGTTGTTGGGCAGATATATGATGAGGAAAGATTTAAATTACTGAATACTAATTGTAGAATGTATGATATACACTTCACTGAAATGGAATTCAGGAACCAGACAAGAGATAAACTTATCTAGATTGCTATTCCACCTATTTTTGATGTACCAAATCCACTGCATGCATCCACTGAAATAAAAGAGGATGGCATTAACAGATAGAAGACCTATATAAGGAGACAGAGCCAGCTGTGATGGTAATTAATATTTATAAATATTAATGGTGAAAATTGGTATTATAAAATTAATTAAATATTCAGCCCATTTCATATCTTAATATAAAAAAGGATTACCAGCACCTGAATTTATACCTGAATGTTCAGCTCATGTACTTTAATTGGTATATACTTCTTTTCCATAACTTAAATGCATATCAAATCAAATTCTTTAACCAACTTGAAAAAAAAGGAAAACATTGTGTATGCACTTGGTTCAAGTCATTATTTTACAATGTATTGTTCTCTTTCAGTCCTTGAAGTTCTGTGATGATGAGATAACATGTAAACAGGCCAATCTCTTGGATACAGATTTACTGGTGTTGGATGTGATAGATGATTTTGAGTTATCTGTTACAGTAGTCAATGCATGTGTCTATTACATCTCTGGGTATATTCTGTCGAACTTTAAACAGTTCACTGATCTGGACTAAATGTCATATTTTTGTAGTAGTGGTTGTTTAGAGCTGGAAGCAATTTGGGTTATTCTATCCATTTGATAACAAATGACTGATTGTAACTGTAGATGAACCTGTTGATGCTGCTTATTGCATGAAAGTACTAATTTCTCTATATCTAACATGTTAACGCAAACATAAACATTGTTAATATTCCATGTATATTCTTTGTTCTCAGCTGGGCAGGCCTATATTGCATGGTCTATATTATTGAGGTGTAGACTTTAAATGAACTTATGATTTTTTTAGTTAATATATGATAAACAGACATGATGAATATATTCCATATGGTGGGAAGTTTGTACTGAATTGTGTTATGGTTGCGTTATAATAGCTGTATCATTATGTGTATATATCCAAATAAATAAAAATTTATGGACTATGATAAACTGACATGATGAAAGTATGTTTGTATGCATTTACCTCATATATACCTAATTGTTTTCAATAAAAAAATTCCACACACAAAGCTGTGAAATAACCTAAACCACGTTCAATTATTTTCTGATCAGCTGTCAAGTGATCGCAAATTGTAGGCTATGAATTAATTAAGTGACTCGGCTGTGAAATCACTTAATTATTTATTTACAGTTTCAGAGCTTCGTTTTCTTCAATATCATGTGTGCACAATTAAAGTGTTTATTAATAAAAGAGTATGTGATCATGTAACATATAGTACTAGCAATTCATTTCAACCATCGTACACATGTACACGATCACATGTGGACAACCAGAGAGCTTTTGTTTATCTGAAAAATACCTCCGGTCCCTTGAGGCGCCACTGGTTCAAAATTCAGCATGGGGCGGCAAGAGTAACGCCCCTCTATATTTAAGCTCTCTGTTTTAACCCAAAATATGTTACACACTTTCAATAAGAAATAATTTATTTAAATCACTGCAATTTTTAAAGCGTGCATTTAGCATATATATATATATATATATACGTGTCAAGTAATATATATATATATATATATATATATATATATATTATATATATATATATATATATTAAATATATTCAAGTATATATATATATATATATATATATATATATATATATATATATACGTGTCAAGTAAAGCCATGCTGCTTAAATGCTATAAATATATATGACCAGTATCGCTGAGAATCTATCGAAGACACGGATTGAATACATTTGTCATAACGAACAGTAGCATATCTTGAAATCGTGATCCTAAACCGTTATGACCAACGTTTGACCCATTACATTTAGTCTTCTTGAAGAATATTGTCAGACTGGGATAATTTTCAGATAAAATTCACCAAGAGTATGACTGTATGTAAATATTTCGAATGTTAATGTACATAAGACTGTATGCACTAATATTTTGATCACTTGATTGAACAAATGCCAGTTTGTCTTCTCTACAAAAATTTAAAATGAAATTTAAACCAAACCATCATATTATATTAGTGTGTAACTGTATTATCACCTAAAAGCAAAAATAGACATCTTCAGCACAGCATATTGTATGTTATTATGTGCTTGTCACTTGATAAGATATAAATATTTTAGATTAAATGTATTGATCTATAAATAATTACAGCACACAGTGCCATTGAATGGCTTCAGATGATAAGAGCACTAAGTTCAAATCAGAATTTTACCACAGCAATGATAGAACGAGTTTCATTTATCTAAATAAAATTCTGAAGCAATTCCTTGTATTTTCAACCAGTAATTAAATCTATCTACATCGAATAATTGGAATGTTTCTTTCACTTGTATGTAAATAGGCACACACACACTAAAACCTACATACATATTTACAGTAAACAAAATCAAACATAATACAAGTGATAAGATTTTAAATAAACTTTAATATAAAATATTGGTATATGTATTAGCATGTATGATGTACAAGGGCGACTATTCTGCACTCATCTACAATAAATAACAAGAAAAAAACATTACCCAGAAAATGTTATTCACAGCCAAATATTCACCACTCAGATTTTCACTAGGCTATTTACAATCAGTGAATTATTATATATATATATATATATATATATATATATATATATATATATATAATATGAATAACCCAGCACATGATTCTAATACACTCTTCTCTGTCATTAAAAATACTTTTGTAAAGTAGATAATAATTAAGGAATGTGCTCGGGACATGGAACACAGAAATTCCCTGATGCAATTAAATTATGGCAAACCTGTTATTTATATATGCATACACATTGTCTGTTTGGAACACAGAAGGCATAACTGTATGATTATAATTATATATATATATATATATATATATATATATATATTGTGATATATTATTAGATAGAACACTGATGGTATAACTGTCTATTTGAACAAGAAATTCAATATACACTGTTTTTAATAACCTGATTTTTAATAATCAAAGCACCACAATACTGAGATACCTGTTGATAAATCCCTGTTCATTGTATGAATGCCTTCACCAAAAATATTTCGGTGCAATTATATAATAATATATTAACATGTGAAGCTCTTTTACCTGATGTATTTGGGGTGAAAAATAATATAAACATTTTTTAATATTACATTTGTATAGATGTTCTACATTTTTAATCCTCTCTCACTCCCCCCCCCCTCTCTCTCTCTCTCTGTGCGCGTGCTGTAAACTCTGATTTAAATAAGCAGTGTATTTTTCTGTATCGCCATTTGTACATTAATTATTTGACAAAATAGCTAACATCTAATATACATAGAGAAAATGGCGGGTGTCATTTGATTAGTATGACACCTACCATATTTCAGAAAACATAATAATAATAATAAATAAGATACAGCGCTATGACTCTATACTGTACATGACTTTGAGGTAGATAAGTATAGCTTTATGTCACATCATTCTGCATGATAATAATAAATCTAATTACTAGTTAGTGCGAGGTACACGTGCCATAATGTGTGCACATAGATCTTTACATTTATTAATATATCGTTTATGTATCGACTTACATAGTTATTCATTTGGAAATTTCGGCCGAACAGATTAAAAAGCACAACAATCCTATTTTGGTAGGAAAATTAACATATTTCTACGAACATTCATGCTGCACATAAACTATAACTAGAGTATTGCTATTAAATATGAGATAAGTTGGATCTTGATTTTCTCTACTTTACTCCACATCATTAAAAAGACGGAGTAAACTGCAGCCATTCTGGAATGAGACAAAAATAAAAATTAATTACAATCAATCAAAATGTCTGTTATAGGGTTAGATCTATATAGTTATAGAACGTTATGATTCTGATATTCTCCTTTTCGGTGTATATGAAATTGTGTACATATACACAATACAATTAATAAGACTAGATAGTAAACCTGTATCAGTATCCTTATTTTGAAATACGTATGTGTTTGTTGTCATGGCAACGTACATGCGGATGAATGTACACCCGGTGATGGTTAGTGAAGCGACATCTACCGAGTGTTCACCATCCTCAAGAACGAAGCTTTATCTTTCAAAATTCATATCTACTGCAGCGATTACCCAAATTATTGTTGCATTAATCAGTCGCCTAAATATAACTAATTACTCACTAACTTCTCAATTACAGCTTGAATTTAAAATAACTAACTTTTAATACCAGAAAAACAAAATTCGCAGCAAACATTATGATATTCAGATATATTTTATTATCCGCACAGTGGCAGCACCATTGGAGTGATGTAGGCCAGTTTTTTGTTTACTGTTGAGTCAATCTTTGTGTTTCTTCCAGGGATTACTTAATGACTACGCTAGACTAACGTGACAATGTTTTAAGCTACATCACACCGTCTGACAGGACGTCACATAAAACGTATAGAAACCTGTGATTACTAGATAAAACCGGGACGATCACACACATGCGCGCGCGCATACACCACACACACAGATACACAGAGGGAGAGAGACGGAGAGAGAGACTTAAGAGGAATAACAATGCAACAAACGAGCAGTTTTAACCTCAGATTAGGAATCTTTTATTGAGTGAAAGATGTATTGTGCTATAAGAGTAGGCTACTTTAGATTGGGTTGCACGAGTGTTAATTTCTCACACAGAAAAACTCTCTTAGATTGTCACGGTAACAAAGTCGTGAATGATTCTCAACAGGTTCCACTGGCCCGGGACAGGGGTCACTGTGTGTACCAGAGCGAGACGACGTTACTACATATAGACCAGTTAGAGACTGTTATCTTATCAGGGGTAGCTGTCATCATTCAAAATGAGAAGATTCAGTTCGGAGATTTTTTTTTACGGGAGCCGGCGAAATGAACCAAGCTACGTTCTGATTACAATCAGTGGTAACCTCCCAGGCAAATGGTACAATGCCATAAAATGCTAATTTAACGGCCCCGACGATCCCCCCCCCCAATTACTGTATTTCGACTTGCGAAACAAGTCCCATTGCTCTTTGAATGGCAGACTCTGAATGGGGTTCATTTTCAGATAAGCACCGCCTCGCCATTCATAACTTGAAGACACCAAATAGACTCGTCCGCACATATAGTTCGTGTATCAGACACCAAAGGTATAATTTAAACCGATCCCACTTTTAATAACGGCTTTCCATATTCGAAATATTTCTAATATCATGTTATTCACGCTGATGTTGCTACTGTTGTTGATGTCTTACCTGAGTCAGTTACCCTGTAACTGAGTCTTATCATTCGGGGCATCTATTAACCGAAACGATCGCGGTAAGAAATAATTCCTCGGTTACATTATATCCTAATCCCTAATGGTATTTTGTCCCGTTAGGTTTAACCGTTTTATCAGTTCTGTTACTTCCATTAGATCTACCAGTAATTGATATCTATTATAAAATATGTAACTAATCTAGAATCAGTCTAAATAGCCGAATTTATTGTAGTGGTGGTCTACCATTATAAATATTGTGTTTATTTTCGATATATCTATAATTATTATATTTTATCCCTTTCCATTATTATTGTTATCGTCATAAACATTCTCCTATTAGCTATCCATGTGTTCAATAGAATCATACAGCTGATATAGATCACGTGGTGTTCTAATGGCGTTATCCTCAGCACTACTACTTCAATTACTTGTCGTTGTAATTGGGTTATACTCTATTACCTGTAACTTGGACTGGGTTCGCTTCCACTACTTGTAGTTGTTGGGTTGTCTTTGGTTACAATAGACTAGATAAATGTATAGCCCATGGTCTGCTCTCTTGGTGTGTGTGTGTGTAGTGTGTGTGTGTGTTACTGTCTTTTTTCTTCAGATTAAACTTCCCAAAGCAGTTCAATAAATTCCACATTTCACTCTCATCTTCAAAACGAGAAGGAAAAGGCCAAAAATTGTGTCTAATGGCTTCTAAAATATAAATCAAATAGACCCCACAATCCAAGTATGATAGACCACACTTCACCCAGTTGTCTTAATCCAGTAGTACTTAAAGGATTGTATAAACAAAAAACAATAACTTAACAAATTGCCATTAAAATTTAACATTATGTGAATATTCTTCTAAACCATTATCGGACCTTTGTTCAGCAGACATTGCTATGGATTTGGTAATTGTTAATTAGTGCCAAAATGAGACGGCACTCCGACAACGACAACAATAAAAGTGTTAGTGTAGCTCTTTTAATGAGCGGTTTTAAAAAGTACCATCTTCCAGTTACGTGTACGTTTCATAAATTATCCGTTTGTGGAGATGACAGAACAAATCTAGATCTCTCGATTCCCGGTTGTGGAGTACACGGTGTAGATTTATTATTATTGTTTATAATTCGCCAGTAGCCAATATCGGTAAAAGATCTCTCCAGGTAATCGTGTTTCATTGTTAATGTAAAGTCTAGACATCAAACGATCAATTGTTGTATAAGATGTAGTGGTGTAATCATCCGTAACTAAAGTACAATTGGCAAAAACAGAAATTACGCTGTGTATACGTTTATAAAGGTAAACCTGGATGGCCATTGTCTACTGTATGCTCTAAGATTGGCTGTACTGACACAGAGGTGTCTTCCGGTTAGTGTTAACTAGTAATATAAACCACTATTTGTTATACTGTAACATTTCTATATATCTGGTTAAACGAATAAACCATGTTGGTGATTGTCACGTGATAGAGACTTATATAGATTTGTAATTATAGAACAGCCAGTGTTGTCATGACAACTAAGCCACGCTACTGCCACCAAAGGCAGATTGGAATGTTTGATGTCAACAAAAGAATGGCAATTATCGGTCTTGGATACAATATAATTAGCTGCAAGTAACGCCCTAATTGGGTTCTATTGTCTGCTAGAATTCGTTGGCTTTAAAGAAACCAAATCCTCTAACAATTACCTCATTTGAATACTGCTTGATAAATACTAAACAAATCATTAGAACACAGCCGAATAAACAACAAAACCACTCATCCGTAACAGTAATAATGTGTGAACACTAACATTGTGGCCGGTCACACACACAAGTTATGATATAGGTATATATATATATATAATCAATTTGTATCACACACACAAATATATATATATATGCGTGTGCGTGTGTGTGTGTGAGCATGTGTGTAAAATTCCGCTACGCCCATATTAAAACAATAATGACCTATTATATATATATATATATAATCATTTATTTTAGTTTTGGGTAATAAATATTTTAAATAGGGGCGTAGCTAACCGTATTGAGGAATTTTACTCGCGCGTATAGCTCCTGTAAGGTTGAGACAACCTAGACATTACAATATAATGTTATCATAGAGTGAAGAGTGATAGTTGGGTCACAGGCATTAATTACTTATTTTATTGTTGTAATGCAGGGGAGTGGAATGAGGGTATAAATGGGGCTTTTGGTGTGCAGTGTATGTTGGGGGGGGGGGGGGGTCGAAAGCTGAATCACCCCCCGCACACACACGAGCTTTGAAGATTGTAGTTGTCCATCGAACCGTGCCACCCTCAACAACGAATAGAGGGGTCAGGTAAAGGTCAAACATGGACGGTATCAAAATACAATGGAATTTTACTGCACTTCCCACAATCTAATAGTCAACTCTGGACGCACACGCTGATTAACTGATGCACGTACGCCCTTGTTGAAAAATGTCACCATATGAGCTTTGTTTAAATAACACTAAAATGTTGCCTCATTCGATGCCGTAGGTGTCATTCATTACCCATTTTACAATTCATCACCCGAACAGGTACTTAAACACTGCTTTTTGTTAGTTGATAATGTAGGCAAATTCAAAGTTGTTTGCTTCTGCGTGGAAGAATCCGTGGTTTTCAATACCAGTATAGCATCATGGTCTAAACAAGCAGCTACAATTTTGAACTGGTCCCCATAAGTTCAGTCTGTTCAAGAAGACCCAGATAAAACCTTATACCACCAAAGTATTATAAGATATTAGAGAAAGCTCTGACAGTGTGTCGTGTCCTAGCTATATACCTGGTCACGCCTCAGTTACTACTGCACGAAGGCAAACACCAAGCTTTAGGTTGTCTCCGTACGTCGAGCTGAATGGGTTAAATTCAAAACTGTCAGCAAACGGGTTCTCTTCTCTTATAGAGAGAGGTCGTTTCGGCGGGGAGGTCCACGGTCGTGGCTTAAATTCTTCATAAGGAATTCAAAATTAGCGAATGAATGAATGAACGAACGAGCAAGACTCATTGCGGTGACACTAATTACGGTTGGCGAATGGGGCACATAGATATTGGAACAAGTTATCGGATGTCTTTCCCAAGAAATTTAAACAACCAATGAATGTTTGGACTACAGCCTTAAGAAATAGAAATCTGCACTCAAAGCGATGTTCACTATTAATTAAGAAAGCGTGTTAATAGCTTGTAGAATGCGTTCGCTAATTGAGCAATGATTCCGGGGAGACTTCAACATCACCGTATAGGGGTCACACTATAAGTACTGTGTACAACTGAACTTTTGGACGCTGTACATTTGCTAGTTTTAATACATCTCCCGGGGAAGAAGTACATAAATTTACAGTTTGAGTGAGATCTGAAATTTGGTAAAGGAATTCGATAAAGTGTAATAATGAAAAAAGCTGATACGACAGAAAATTGCTTCCATTCCAAAAAGATCTTGTCAGTATCCAAAAATAAACCATAAATATATCCTTACACGCTGAATGATACGTCTACCTTCTTTAGTGTGGGGTGCTTCCTTCTTTAGTATGGGGGGGGGCTTCCTTCTTTAGTATGGGGGGCTTCATATAGGTAATTTTAGTTGTTGTCGAATCCTTGTCTGTAATATTTTGCTTCTCGGAATTGCCAGTTATTAAATATCATCAAAGCTCTTTCTGTATCGGCGACCTGGTCACATCGAGTTCAAAGTGTGTGTGTGTGCGTGCGTGTGTTCTATCACTATTTCTCTCCTTGTACTATACACATTTCACAGCCCCATTGATAGCCACTACACCACCTGCTGGTAGTTATAAGATATTGACAGTCATACATCTTACTACATTGGCCAACACTTAATAGCTGGTGTTCTTCTATGAATGTTGTGCGTAGGTTTGCTGAGCAAACATAGAGCTTAACTCTTCAAATTCTTATATATATATATATATTCTAGCCGAGCTTTCACAACAGGCAAACACGGTGTGTGTTTTAACTCTGATCTCAGGTGTCATCGTGTTGCAGGTAGTGAAATAAGAAAGGACATACTAGGTAAAGGATCCCGTCAAAGTCGGAAAGGTGTGTATCAGCGGGAAAGGGCAATCCTTCTGGTGTGTACCTCTGGTACACTACTTAGACAATATTAGTACGGCAATGAATCATATGTTATACACCCATATCGTACATATAAACCTATGCCACTGTCTTAAACAAGAAGTGACGGAGTGAATGAGTGATATCGGCGGAAATGACGAAATTCTCTATCAAAGGGACTTCCCAAACGTTAAAGTAAATGATTATTTAATTTGGTGGTAAGGATAAGTAGAGAAATGAAGAAAAAGAAGTTAAATATTGTCGTTTTATGGGTCACTCATCATGCTTACAAAGCCAGAGATGTGGTGTGTATTATAGGACACCACAGGAAATAAGTGTTTAACAAGGAGGATTAGTTATAAATCACACTTCTGGCTTGGCTTACTAATGGCGATGACGATTGGTGTTTTACGACCACTTTTGTGCACATGGTAGGCTCAATGGGCCGAGCGACCTAAAAAGGTAACGAAGCGAGCTCAAAGATGAAACAATCTGCAGATATGCCCGTGCCGAGAACACGGATAGTAGTGATCTGTGGTACAACATACTACTCATTGTAGTATATTTACATCCAACTCGTAAACTTGACGAGAAGCAGAACGTCTAAAAATGTGTCCTAAACTAGATAGACACTGATCAATAGGAGTTTAACTGGCTCGTGTAACGCTCCGATTACTACAGGCAATCTACTGCGATATATATATATATATATAGGGACAAACTATATCTGTCTAATATATCGACCTGTTGGGAGACAGCAAGATTATGGTAAATAGTATAACCTCGATCAAACACTAATCGTTGGGTTTACGATGGTTACGTTTGAAGCAAAGGGTGATTTCTGAGAAGTTAATCCCTAATTTAGTGAGAGCGAATTATCCATCTCCAAAACGAGAGCGCCAGTAAAATCAAGAAACAAATATATCCTTATATCTGTAACAGATTTATCGTGATACTTTCAATACATCCTAAATGTGTTTAATAAATGTTATCCGTTATCTTTGTTTAATTACAGCGTCTTCTAATTAAGAGCAACCGATGACACTTTGATGACTTCACCATTAAACTGCTAGAGTAGTTTGAATAATTAAAGATTATTAAGAGGAAAAGAACGTTATTAGTACAGATTCATGGAGATAATCAACCACATTAGTCATGCTCGGTGTATATCATTATTGATAATGTTCATCTCTAACTACATTAAAATGTTTATCAGTGGGAATCTTAAGAAATAAGATTGGGAATTTCTAACAAATATCAGAAAACACACATTAACGTACATTTGGTCAGTAAACTAATAAGCAGTTAATAATGCAGTACACACAGGTAATAATGTGCAGTAAACAGCCAGCAACATGTTTAACAAGCTAAACGCGTGTATCTCACTATGGAAGTCGCCATCCAACCGGAACAGTTGGGTGTACAATAAGAAATAGCTAGCCAGATTGTTAAGTCACCCAGCCAGGTGTGCTATTTTAAGTGAGATTGTTTTTATTTAGTCCTACCACTAGTCACACCTGGGATATAGGATTAAGAAAGGACTAACATTGTGAAATAAGAGTATCAGGTTAAACCTCCTCTAGGGACAGGTTTACATCGATAGTTTCTAATCCCAAAATGGCGCTCTGCAGAGCAGTGCGTGTTAGCCAGCCAGGTGTCAGTTAGCCAGCCAGGTGTATCGGCTGGGCTAGCTAGCTAGCCAGCCATGTGCCATAGCCTCAGTATACAGACTCAGGTAACTGAAGTACCTAGCCCAGACATTGACCTACAATGCAGAGTTGTGCCCGGATACCGAACATCATCCGAGATATTAATAATTACCCATTACACTGGGGTTAACCGTTTGTTACAAATTTAAATAAAGTCTGGTTACTGTCTATTTTGTTACCGAAATATTCCTAGAAGCTTCTACTGTCTAAGACTAAGAGAAGAGGAAATTAATTTGTTATACATTTCGAACAGGAAACATTAACAGCGGTTAATAATATAACCACATACCGTTATGGCCCTGTGCGGTTTATCTTGGGACCTTTCTACAGATACCCGTATACCAACATTTTAGTGTTCTAGTTCATCCAGTTGATGCCATCGTCTATAATATAACCCACCAGCTGGTTGATAATATACAGCCTTGGTTTATCATAAAAAGCTAAATGTTTATTTTTAGTTCCCGAGAAATGCCGATACTACCATCGGACGGACGCCTATAACCATCTTGGTACCAGAGGCCCGTGTACATACACACAGCATTATGTTAGCCAATAGCAACGGTGAGAGCAAGGTGTACCGTCGATACGATCCAGAATTCAATAACAATTCAGTGATTGAAATGAATAAGCAGGTGATGACGGCGTAATAAATTCGTGTGCTCGGACACTTGAACTTCGTGCATCGTCAACCCATATAGGCCTAATTCAATTGGAACACACATACTTGAATCAGACAGCCATTTGTTTTACTACCTACACCGTATTATAGCAAGTATAACTTGTATTTCTATTTCAATATTTTTCAAGCAAATTAATATACATACCGAAGTATGCACCTCGGCTTCATATCTATCGAAGGAGCAGTAATCCGATTATCGGATGTAAATGATAGAAACTCTAGAAACCATCAGGGGATCTTTTCCAGTACAAATATTGTGCACGCCACATTCCCCTTGTTTATATTATCCTTAATTTCAGTTTATCCTTTATAGAACCTGATTCATAAACACCAATATTTTATATTTGTCGGAATTATAAAACAAATTAAGAAACCATTTAAAATAAAGCTTATTCATGGTGAAAGTTAGTAATACCTGCACGCTAATGCTCAAATCATAACTGAAGCGCACACGTGTATACATCAACCCATAAAGGTTCTCCTGGTTCGGCACCATATGGCTACCGGTCTTTTGTAAATTTGGTAACAAGAACACCACCCAGGATAACGTTATTTAAAATTAAATAAAGAGAAGCGAAGATTACAAATTTTACAAAGCAAGCCTATGGCTGATGAAAAAACTTTATTTGGCTATAAACATACAGGAAAAAGGAGATTAAAAAGGCACAAGACTAATAAAAGTTCGGGTCAGTTGCGACGCCATATTTTAAGTTTCCACGACAACAATAACAAGCTGATAGGGTCGCCATCTTGGATGAGTGTGGATCTAGTCATGATTGCCATAATAACTGTTACATGGACTAGACACACAGTCATACAAGCTGACGACAATAGTCACGTGGTGTAAACAACGCAGTCGAGACCACGTGATTGTCGAAATCTAGTCACGTGAAGAGCCAATCGGCCAGTCCGACTCGAAGTATACGGTGCACACTCAAAAGAACTAAACTAGTCCACGGGAAATGTTTCACGGTCATGCAGTTGATATCCAACATCCGGTGTCATGGCGTCCAAGAAATCCCCCACGAACGGTGAAAGGGCTGGTTATATTGCCAAACATACTAACTGTCGGCCATTGGCTGTCATTTCAGGCGCGGTTATAGTCCCGTATGTTGTACAGCGACATCTCAGCTGGTAATTAGGTCACCAAGTCTATAGCTCCCTAACAAACGACAAACTAGAGCTAAATTCGATTATGTAAATCACGAACTTGGAGGGCCCGTAACACGGCACTATCGTAACAAGGCGTACACATAGTAAACACACTTGTTGAGATGATATTTGACTAGTTATTCGTCGGTTTTATGAGCGAACCAGCCAACATGGCGGCGGCGTCGAGTAAGCCGACCCTCCCCCAGCGAACAGTTGATAGAGATACGATTTTTGCACGACTTCAGCTACTAGCTCCGACTAACTGAAGTGAAGGCCTCAGACGCCGGCTTGGGGAGCTAAGAAATACCTGACCTAAATGTTTACGCAGCCATTTGCTAAGAAGAAAGCGGCCCGAGCTACGCGCTACGAAGTGCTTTATGAAGGTGATTTCTACGGCTCCCCCCCTTACCTCCCCGTCCGCTTCTCTCATACGCTGGGCAAACTCTTACATGCCAAGATGGCGGACGTATTTATCAAATCTTACTGGACGCTTCGAATATGAAAGCTACCTGGCAAATGAACTTAGAAGGAATTTGAAGAACGGTGCCTCGAGTTTTATAAACAACTAACGATAAATTGTCATACCAAACTAAACTCGACAGCAAACTGACTAACTTTAGTAGTCACAGGGAACAAACGCACATTGTTGGAAAAAATCGCCTCAAATATAACCGCTATCAGCAACCTATCTGGGCACAGTAATATATTTCACGAAACTCCAAAATATCTGAACATGTCTAACAACAACAAAAACACGACGAAGCTAGGTTTTTACGAGCACCGAATTAAAATGGTGCGCCACAAGGCTTATCGTGTACGACACGACAAATCATTATTTTGTGTGCTATAAGGGAAAATATGACCAATATTATAAGCCGACGAAAGGTGTAAATATTTACACCAATTAGTCGCAGCTGAAACATCAGCTGAAAAGTTGTACTCGACATAAAATCACCGCTCACAATTTAGCAAGTCACTTGTCCTAATCAACCACAGATATATACATATAAAAAAAATCGAACACAAAAAAAAGACAAACAAACCTAGACGAGTCATGTACAAACCGACCAGTTAATGTACAAACTGGCCAGTTAAATGTACACACTCGGGCAGAACTGATTACACGAATAGATAACTAACTAGAATCTCGAACCATCTTCATAACAACAGACAAGTCGTGGCCAGTTATAGTTAACTTCTCTCTCTCTGCGCGTGTGTGTTTCTCTTATTCGATCTCTCACTTCTTCATGTGCCAGCCATGTTCAACAAGTTGCCATCATCCTAAACTCCAGTTATCCAGCAGACAACAAGTTTTCGGGGTCAGTCGACAAAAAAGCCTCACTGTACTCTCTCTGCGTCATAAGTGTAATGATGGTGTTAGGTAGGTAGGTAGCCAGGTAAAGTTTTACGAGCTCTCCACCGACCAAAGCCCCAGAGAGAGTGACGGGCTAGCTACAGGTAGACGCTAAAGTACGACCGAAGAGACGCCTGGTGGTCGACCGGCGCACTACGGCCAGGTGTATTGTGAGTGTGTGTGGGGGTTGGTGTCACGGTCCAGTGAACGACCTCTTCTTAGAGTTAAGAATTACAATGGAAGCCAATCCTTGAGCTTGGAGACGCTTAGAAACCGACAATCAAGAAGAACGAACATTCCACGCTCTGGCTCGTTGTATGCCTGTATGTATATATGTGTATTAATAGAATGCCCCCCTCCTCTCACACACACACGCGCGCGCCCACAGTCCCCATAGCATTCGACCCCCCCCACACACACACACACGACATGAACCACCCTCATGACCCAAACCGAAGCCATTTCATTTGGTGATAATTTTTCAGTTTGTAAGAGCGAATCTGTCTTTCTATTGAGAGTCAGCGAACCGTAACATTCCTTCATCGACAGAAAGAGAGAAAAGCTCTGTAATTCCAAAGCGCCGAGGCTAAACTACAATAAAACATTCCATCCGCCATACAAATCCTTTAGGGGGCTTTCATGGCAGTTTTATCAAGCGACATTTAATCAAATTGTTCCAATGGTTTCTTGTGACCAAAACGATGTTGCTACCTGCCAACCCCCCCCCCGCCGTCAAATTTCTCCTACTGTCACCTGCCAGATTGTTACATAAGGACATGTTGTTGGAGTCTCGCAAGTCAAAATCGACCAATATAATGTCAAATTACTTCACGGGTTCCCACGATGAGCTTTGGTTGATAAAATAGAATTTAATTATCTGCTTAAACACAATCGATTATTTTAGCCACGAATCCTAGTTCATCGTGTATTTGTACACACACACACACCCAAGCACATTTTCTCAGACTAAGACTATAATCTGTGTATAAACGGAAAGTTTTAAGCTTAAAACGTCACCCAGCGATGTTATCCATCTGTTTTTGTAAGGTACTAGACTATACGGTCAGTAGTTATAACATTAACGTAGTAGCCATGTTGTTGTCATAACGGTCTAGTATAAGTCACAAAACGGGAACCTAAAATAATCATTATAAAAACTACTAGAAATAATAAGACGCTTACTAAATGTTGATCTAATGGAAACCGAATGCAGAGACATAGATGTTACGAATACACACACACACACACACATATATATATATATATAGAGAGAGAGAGAGAGAGAGCACATGCTCAGAATACTCCACTTAATCTATTTTAGCAAACACGTAAATATTACGGTTGACACAAAGTATTGTTTTCATTTACCAATGACACATTTATAAGACAGATGTCAGTTCGAATGCACTTTATAAATAAAACGCTACGTTCTAATGGTTAGACGTATGTAGGTCACAAACCCTTTACACTAGTTGATTATTTACTACTGCCGTCTAGCGACTAAAACTAAATTAAGTTCTTACGTTATGATACTTTATGTAAGCGATTGGGGTCGCCACCTAACGACTAAAACAATAACAGTAGACATGGCATGATCTGACTTTCTTCACCAAATTATTTAAAAAAATTGTTTACCTTTATAACGCGTCAATTAAGTGTCGTTGACAATCCATAACTGGTTTACATCAAAACGTCTATTAGGCTGAGGTTCTGTAAAGCAAATACATGTTGTCATTAAATGTTGCTCTCATGATAACGTGTTTCAAAATATAACTTTCATTTCGGTGAAAGTTTTCTATTAGTTGTTTATTTCAGTACAACAGGACGTTAAAGTTATGAGGATTGTTATTTGCATCTAAATTAACGAAAATAGTTTATATTCAACTGCCACTCTTGATATGATTTAGATATTAAATTCCAGGTTACATAATTATTCCGTTGAACCAGATTTTGGGAGGGGGGAATCTACAACTTCATGCCTGACACAGTTACACGGGGGGGGGGGCTTCGAGTGTCTAGAGTGATGACACAATATCCAGTGAACCAAGTCTGCGAAGAAATGCCATACCTGAGTTGATGATACTTGATGGGTAGCTAGAAGACAATAGTTTTGAGATGACATGTCTGGTGGAGTTGGACACTAGCTAGATAGATAAAAGGTTCCAAGGTTCAAGAAGCGGTCAGTGAAATGTTAATTTGGGGGGAGGTGTCCATCACAAGCTAGCCTGGCCTTTGACAACCCCCCCCCACACACACACACACACGGAGCGAAAGAGAGATAGACAAGAGAGACCTATACTTAACCCACCGGTCTTTATCAAACACCATCGCCCTATTAGGGCCCGCACAAGCTTTCTTACGCTCTAGCAAATACATCAGACTACACCCCCCCACACACAAACACACCCACCCACTCGGAAACTGATTTACTTTATAAGAAAACCGCCCCACCCACCCACTGACAAACCATCCTTACCCCATCACAAACCCAGCCCACACACTGAGGAACCCAGCCCACTCACATTAGTGCTACTTGTGTCGTTTACTTCTTAACTGCTTAGCTTTATATAACGTAACATTTATAGTTTATTATAAAATAGTTTAAAGAAGTTATAGAGAATCTGAATGGAAATAGGTGATAATTTCCCATTTAATACGCCCGGTGGGGGGGGGGGAGTTTTATCACTGACATACCTCAATAAACGATAAAAGTTTAATACCATATATCCAAAAGACCCCCTCCCCCAACCTACAAACAAATTTCACTAAAGTATATCATCAGTCCAGCAAAGTAAAATTTGATGATTAATTCCTGGACAAAAACGATCCCAATTTCTAACATCAAACAACTTGACAGGATTATGGTTACCTCATCTGAAACTGACTCCTCCCCCCAAAAAACAAATAACTATTACACAACAAGGGAGGGGTTTACAATCAAATTAATTAAATTTAATGTTGCAGTTGTAGAACCATGAGGGGGTGACCTTTGGTAATGGGGTATTTTGTGGGATTCCCTTATACAATAAGATCTTCTGGGATGAGGGTTGATGATAACGCTGTACCATGGAATATTCTATGAACTGGCAAGGTGATGCTGAAGCCTTTTTAACATTTTACATTTACTTAAAACTGCATAACAGTTTTATGCTGGCAAAATGATAATTAATGGCTATTTTTTATGAATTTAGTGTAGGTCACTTCTCAGACAGTTCTGAATTAATAACAACACAATTTAAAAAAATAGTTAATATGATATGACTTTGTTACCATAGCTCTGCATTTTTAAACGAAATTATACTTGTGTGTGTGTGTGTGTGTGTGTGTGTGTCACAAGAATATGCAAGGATATATAAGCTATTTCCTTGAGAAAGGACATCACCAAAAAATTGAAACAAGGTCAACTTCTGATATTAGTTAGTCTAGAGTCAAAAATTCTCTCTTAAAGAACAAAAATAGCTCACATTTTTCACAACAATACCTAATTCAATCAAGCAACAAATAACATGAAGATTGATGTACTTTCAATGACAGATATATTTCAATATGATTATCTCTTGCAGGTGTTTTAGAGAGAAGGTTAAATTTTATTCAGGTGAAAATAGGCGCTTAACAATTTGTAATGGTTCAGTGAATGAGGTCAAATAGTTTATGGGTCATGTCACATTTACATTTTACAGTCCAATTGCTATTTCTAACCAATAAGAAGCACAGGTGGGAGAGGTTAAGCTATTTAATAATCTCTCTCACTTCCTCTGTGCGCGTGCGCATGTATGTTAATGTACCTTGTTATCCATTTGTCACGTGTCATTACAGTTTTGAAATATAACAATGACAGCCTCATCAAAGGATCTCTTAAAAAGTTATTTAATTTTGCCTTAATTTTTCTTTGCGCATCTATATTATACATAAATTAGCTGAACAGATTAATATGAATATAAAATGTTAATTTAATTAGGAAAACTAAATAAGTGCATATCGTTATTTATTGATAAAAAACATTACGCCGAATCGATACGACTGTCACTATAAGCACAGTATTAGTAGCATAGTGAAAACTATGTCATCTACCGCGACAACATGGACAAGAACCCCCCCCCTCCCCGGGCCAAGGTGTCATTATTTGAGTATTTTTCTATTATTTCTGAAGATAAGAGTCTAGGATATTTATTGAAATATAATTTATTGCCACCAACATGAAGGATATTAATTTAAATAGATCTACTTCCTTATGGACGACCATTTATTCATAAATTAAATGCTAGTGTCGCATCTTACCGATAAACATTCGGAAAGGCACCATCTTTTGGTGGTCAATCCGACAAAAAGGCTCCAATGACATATCGTCTTCATCGAGTTTATACACGGAGAGATAATACGATGTTATAGGTGGCCTACGTATCTCACAACCTCCATCTTCTGGCCAACAGATGCCAACTGAGACATGGCGGGTCATGTGACCTACTAATACCCGGAATCTCCATCACGTGTAACATACGTCACCGATGTTATGCAACATAAGTAAATTTACTGAATCTGGACTAGTCCGAAAAATTTATGAAGATTTTATTATTGGTAACAATTAAATCAGGATATTTCATTACCAGACCTCGAGTGGAATTTTAAATATAAATCTTTCATCTATGCTATTCTGTCATATTAACTATATAATTAATACAAATCGTATATTTAAGTACAAAGTTGTTGGTATAACATTACAATTAAAGACCATTCGATGGACAGGGAGGTTTATTTAGCCTTAAATCAGAAGAAAAAACACATCGTTCGTGGCATCTCATTTGAACAGCAGGTTAGCAGTTACTGGCCAATCAGCGCCGAGCTTACATCGGGAACAAACATAGCGCGGGTTATTTAAGGCGACCGAGGAGAAGTTATGCAAGAATTCTCGCTACGTCCGCGCTGGCACACCAACACGCACACTCGTACAGAGAAAGTGAGCTAACGAACCGATTTTCAAGCAATATGTACAACTGTCGGCCAAAGTCTCATGATATTATAGTAGACCCTCTCTATTACACTAAGTTTATTACATCATTATCATAATATAAATATCTTGCAATAAATCCATTTGATAATAAAGGTAAGGGTGACCACACCTGTAGAATTAAGGCAGCCCGGGGTTGGGGGGGGGGGGGTGTTTTTTAAATTACAAAATGTACACAAATGTGATAAAAACGATTTTACGTCGAACAACTATAGATTTAGACTAGTTCTAGATCTACAACATCCAATTTATTCATATAAACAATAGAATACTCACTTTTTGAGGATATTTATCTATTCTCTTCTCATTCGGGAGATTTTCTACTGACCTCCAGCTGACCTCCAGCCAACTGTAACGGCCATTCATCTGAAAGCGAAATCAACGTTTGCGTTCATTAGATGTTCAGGAGAAATGATTATGTAAGAATAATGTGCTGAAATGGGTCAATAGGTCAAGTCGGCTCCAGTTTGATAACGAGGCTTGCACGCACAAGCTAGACTAGAGCTAAACAACGAACAAGTCATGCTATAGGTCTATTCCATCAAATAAAATTATCTACATCAGCTAGATCTACAATTTATAGCATGTTTTAATCGATTAATTAATTGTACAAAGTTACTATTCCAAAATCTCCAAAGCCAACCAACATTTGATGAAATGCCTTTATTGAAATATTCTTTGATGTTTTCTAAATATAAAAGTGTCATAATTAAAAGTGTCATTATACCTTCTCACAGTATCGTCAACATTGTGTAAAATCTCACCTTTAATTCTTCATGCAGGTGTTACTTGGAGCATCCCGCTGTATCATCATCATCTACACTACCACCACCATCATCATCACCATCAGGAAGGTCCAGGTATGTAGACATGGCCAGGTAGGCCAGTCACCGAATGGAGCACCAGCCTAAGTGACTAGTGATGTTAGGACGTTGACTAATCGCCCAGAGACTAGCTCTAGTCATTATATGAAGGCTACGAGGTTCTGGAGAGAGAAGAGAGAGCTTCTCCTACCAACCACCAATAGCCAACCATTATAGAGGGCGCCACTCTCTTCTCAACACAAAGCCGTGTCCAGTTGGTGAACCCAGACCTCAGCAAGCCGAGTTCAACCAGAGGACAAGCTTACACAAACCAACGTTTAACACACACTCGCACACACCCGCGCGCGCGCGCGCACTTGATCACTCGGTGGTAGAACTTTGGCTGTCATGTTTAGACACGTGCATACCTTTATGTCAGTTATGTTTACCTTGCATAGCGACATGTTATATATCATTAATATATATACTCTTGTTTTAAACGTTAGAAAATAACAAACGAAGGTGATGCAATGATTCTGGTTTCTTTATGATACCATTAATATGGTATTGTATCTTACCAGAACATAATTATTATATCATATTAGCATGAAACTTGTTCTGTGGTAAAAACTCTCATAAATTATATATATATATATATATATATATATATGATATTTTAATATAAACCTGTATTGGTGTAATTAACCGTTTATATGGTAAATTGGTAGCCAAAGCTAGTAGTCTAGTCTATTTCAATGAACTTCAAAGAAACCCCGCGCCAAACATCTTTTTTATTTTTATTTTGTAACAAATAAAATTCTAAATTCGTAACCCAGTTTTTACTTTATAGATAACAGAGACAATGATGGGACTACTTTGTTTTTTTAGTTAGTTTCGATATTTCGCTTGCACGAAGAACGAAGTATTATTGATCGGGTGTTATTTAGTAACACCGCTGACCTGCATATGACCTCAGTAGTGTTGGCACTCGTTGGCTGCTGGCCTAGCTGCCACCAAACAATATCATTATCTGCCAGGAGGACCTCTACCGATGGCGATCATATAACAAAGAGATAATAAACCTGTTCGTCTATGTTTACTTCCTGTAATACGTTAGAAGAGGGTTTGTATTCGAGCGATTGTCGTATGAACGCGAACAACAACGACACGTCCAATCCATGGCGGTGCCTTCATTATATTATGTGGCAATAAATACGGGTTGAGATCGCTTAAGGTTATTATTGTGAATCAAATGTTGACTGCCAGTAAATGTGGATGCGGCCAACGAATGCCATTCAAGTTGAATGTACTCTGGTAAATTTAGTCCAGTTTTCAGTTGCCTTTCTCAATCAGTTATAAAACAGTCTCTCTCTCTCTCTCTCTATATATATATATATATATATATATACTACATATGCCGAAATGGCAGTTATTTTACATGGCATAGCTATCTCAATTGAGGGAGACGCGTATGGTCTGTAATTTACTGATTCACCACGAGGACATGTTCTAAATAAATTTAGAATTTACAATAGATAGTATATTCGGCGGAGAAACATTGCCAGTTGCCTGGTTGCATGAAACACTCCTACTATAGTCTAGTGCCACGGCCGGGATTCAAACCTCCGGCATAGCATATCCATGAATAAGAAAGTCCCACACTCTTACCCACTAGACCCTAGGCCACAGAGGCGGTTTATATATATATATATATATATATATATATATATAAAATATATATATATATATATATATATATATATATATATATATATATATATGAAGACAGAGATAGCGACGTCCGTACTTTTATGTCCGTTCTCCTGTGTAGGCATTTTTTAGTTCCATTGTATTAAGTGCAATTTCTTTCATATTTAGCAGGTTTTTCGTAAATTTCTCCTGAAAAATAATATATTTCGTTTGCATTGTGTCATGAGACCTAATTATAAATAGCAGATTTGTTAGAAGTCTCTAAAATATTTTAATAATAGCAACATGACGAGTAATAATTGATTGTAAAATAACTTAACTGAAGGAAGAAAGTGACTTATTCCTTTAATAACTCGCACCATTGCGATCTTTCGATGACTGCTGCAGACAGATATCGCGCGTTATTAAGTAGCCACGACCAGTCAACTAACATTAACTTGCCCATGTTAAATATTGCCTTTATAGGCCCAGACATCTTTCGAACTCTTTGTAATGGCGGTGCTCTTGTAACGAGCCTAGGTGTGTTTAAAATAAAGAAGATGCTAGGATGGTGAGAGCTAAATGATTCAAACGCAATAAAAAAGGAACAGATTATTTACGACTAACATATTGATTTATTGTATCCAAAGCTGATTAATTTATACACGGAACGTTAGCCATATTGGATTTGATTTGAACACCAATCACTCCCTTTCATAGATACACGCATTTTATATGGTGACAGATATACATCCTAAGTAAATTGCTATAAATGATCAATAAATACTAGTCCTTGGATCTAGTCACAGATAAAACATGGTGATAAGTGAATTATTACAGTAATATAATTATTTATCATTGTATTACACCAAAATAAGAATCACATCGATTGCTAATGATATAACCAACATTGATAATTTAATTAGCGATACCCCCATGACTACCGAGTTATGGTCAAGTACTTTATTTGATCAAATAGACAGTAAGATAAGCAATATATTCAGGCTACTTTTTCAAAATTGCATTTAAAAATATTATAAATAAATAATATATATATATATATATATATATATATATATATATATATATATATATATATATATCCGTCCCCCCTCTATCTCTCTCTCTCTCTCTCTCTGTGTCCGGACGTACACAGACGCGCGAGTCAGTAAGTGAGTGAGTGAGTTGTCTAGCCTCAATGCCAGACTGAGCCGGAATTAGCTACTGAAACATCTCGCAAAGCACAAACAGATCCCTTCAGTATGTACGCTGACCACAAGGTTTGTAACCTAGTACTACACACTTCTATCTGTAGAATCCAAAATAACCCCCCTTACTATGCTTTGTGTGAAGAGTATTTCATCGCTCACTTTACCTTCGATTACTACCATTTTTCAGCTATCAAGCCAAGCCGACAATGTAGATCAAGGTGCCCATAAATGACAACAAACACAATTTTAATTATTACCTATCTTTTGTTGTCAGTACATCTTTTTAGCCAAATAACTAACACACAAATGAGATAACTTATCAGGTACATTTATGGCGGATTAATTAATGCTTTCTTTAAGTGATCTAGTAGCTGGATGGGATCCAACATAAATGATGAATGGATGATTGACCGTGACTAGTTGACACTTATACTGACATCTTAAGGTAAGTGAATGAATAATCAGAGGTGATTGATACATCCAGATATCAGATAAATATTAGCCAATATAAACGATAAACACATTAATATGATGGTTTTGAATTCGATTATGAAAACGAAATTATATATGTATTTACTTTTAAACACACATATTTCCGCTCTTCTAAAGTGCATTTGAAAATATCAAGTTACTACTTTTACTGCTGCTGCTGCTACTACTACTACTACTACTACTACTACTACTACAATTACTACTACCACTACTACTATTACCAGGGAGGCTGAACTGGTTTTATTTTGTACTTGAGTAGATGTAAAAGTAAGTATCTTCAATTACCTGAGTAAAGAGTGAACTAATTAGAAGATGAAATTAATTGTAACACAAAATATGAGAATCGAAATTTGATTTTCATATTTTGTGTTACAATAAATTACATAAATCAAATACACAATGCACATGAGTGGACCAAATTCACTGCGGCTATAGATATGTGCTGCCATCTTAGGTTCATTGCATCCACAGACGTGCAGATGTGATCCCACCTTCACTTCATTGAACAAAGCCCTTGTTCAACCTCAGAAAAAGCTTATTCTCAAAGTTGGTGTAGCCAATGCAATTAAAAATTTAATTACGATGAATCTTAGAAAACAATTGGCTGCAGCTGAAACACTGTTTTATAACGAAGTGAGCCTTCAAAAATAGGTTGCCAAATTTATGACGAGTCTTCAATATCGGTGAATATCAGCTGTAGTCTATGCCAAATGTTAGCCTTCTAACCAAACTCATTTCAATACTACACCATATTAAAATATGTTTGTTTACCATAAATTAATCAAAGATACATAAGTTGGTGACAAATGGTATTGATAATTGATCATAAATCATATGATCTATTTTATGACTAAATAAGTAACGAAAATATCGCGAAGTAAACGAAAGTAACCAGATAAAAAGTAACGTTACCGCAAACAAAACTACTTCGTTACAAGTAAAAGTAGTTAGTTGAAATCTTACTTCGTTACTTCCATTTACTTGAAAAAATACTTAAGTTCAGTAACGAAGTAGTTTTACTTCGTTATAAGACACGCCTGATTACTACTACTACTACTACTACTACTAACACTACTACTATAAATATATGTCAATTAATCTTGAAAATGCATTTTTTTAATTAAATTAAGAAAAACTACAGTTATTTATTCCAGAATAGCCTTTTATTTTATTCTCTCTGGAAGAACTTTAAATAAAATTGTTTCATCCCGATTCGTATTATCATAACTTTTCGGCCAGGTTAGAGAAGAACTTCGACGCCAGACCAGTCGGACGTGTATTGATACATGGTTCATAAAGGTAGGATTTATTCAGTTATTCGAACCCAGAATAAAGCTGAAGTCAGCATCTGAGGTGTCGAAATGTTTTATATACAGGCTTCTTTTGGACCACAGAAAATTACGGTTGACTGTAAACTGTGATGCCAAAGTAGTTATGATATGTATGTAGCAAGTCACCATTGAACCACACGCACGAGTTGTTTGTTGCGAGCTGTGGTATCAAATGGTATGTTTTACGTGCTTCCGCTTTTTGTACGTAGCCTGCATGTAGCCGCTTTCCTGTGGGCGTGACAAATTTGTCGCGTACGAAAAGCGAATTAGCTGGTACCCACAGGCTGATGAGTAGACCAGACACATGCTTAGGTATACGCATACATCTATCAATATGTGGAGGTATGGAACATTTAATTTTTAGATTAATGTATGTATAGTTGTATTTGTATTTAGATTTATGGAGGTAGGTCTCTGTGCCTGTGCCTTATTATACATAGCTAAAACACACATTGCCCGTGCCAGAGATTGAGGTTCGTGTTTTCTTTTTACCAATTTTGTAATATTTGATATAAAGGGTTAGTGACGAGTAGGTCATAGCATTTATTGGATTTGTATGCTTATGAGGTATTTGACCCTCCAGCAAATATCACAAGGCATATTATGCTGCGGTTGAGATGTTCCTTTTTCTGCGCGTGGAGACTGTATGTTTCCAGGTCCATGCGTTCTAAGAAAAGTTGATCTAGAGCTGTATATTCCGTGCACTATTTGCGTCTTTGGAGGCACGCCGTTTTAGTGTTTGGCCTGGTTATCCAGCATTTAAATGACTGTAGCAGACACAGTACGCTCTTAAAGCATGTACTCCTGACTCAGGAATAGAAACACTGCATCGCATCTCGAGCGGTGGCATTGGACACAGCTCGTGTGGTTGGTGTGTTTTATATAACAAGTTTAATTGTATATATAATTCACCTTAGTTGTTTGTGGGAATTGAATTATCTTTCCTAGGTCCAGTTATGTCCAGTCTGTACTATGACATTCAAGGCTAACTTTAGTCTCCTTGTCATTAATAAAACCCTATATTATAATTATAGTTTGTATAGCAGACATTAGGTCTGATTTGAAAATGTTAATAAATAGAACGGCAATTCTGCCATAACGGTCTGCTAAAGCGCCGATGTAATAAAAAAGGGACTGGTGAGACATTACACATGTCTCAGCAAGAAAAGTCGGCACTCTGTATTCAATCCCCTGAAGAAATGTCCAGAGTTTGAATTCACGGTTCGAGATTCTCTGTGCCTGTGCCTTATTATACACAGCTAAAACACACACACATACACATATACATATATTATGTTCACAGTCTAGCTGGTTCATAGTGTAATTGTTAATCATCATATCGTGATAGGGATGATACAATCTGTCACTAGTGTTACATATAACAGTCAGTTTGTATTTTAGCCACATTAGCTAACATATATATAATAGACAATTTCCACGATGACTTCGCCACCTAGCGATTGTCCGTTTGCGGGTCGTGTTTCACCGAGCTCTCTGAACCACATGATAAAAACATTCTTTTACCAATCGTGAGATCGCGGAGATCACAATTTTTTCCCAACTTGATGATTTATTTTCAATAACATGTAATTCAGACACCGGCAACCACAGTAGATGTGGACTGCGCATGCGTCGCCGAAATTGTCTATCGTGGTTTAAAATCCTCAAAACGCCATTAACGATAATATTATTCCTGACTTATATAAACCAACAAATCCAATGGGCGTGGCTTTGCGGAGAGGGGTTATACCTGTATAAATAAGATGTATGTTAAAACTCAACAAGAGATTTGCACGATAATCATAGAAAGAAAAGAAGTTAGTTTTTAGAACAGATTTATTCTTTTCAATAGAAGATGTATTTCTAATATACACCGACAACCTGTTACACAAAATAGGTATTGCAATGCTAAATACACAAAAGCTATATAACTTAAACCAAGATACTATCAGCTGTAATATGTCAACTAACTAAATGATCTGAGTTTTCTGGATGGTGCCTCTGTGATCTTACGGTAGGGTGTTGGGTCACAGATCAGTACCACCCGTGTTCGAATCTAGGCATATCTGAAGGTTGTTTCATCTTTGACTTCGTTTCATTACCTTTGGAGATCGTTCGGCCCATTCAGCTTACCATGCGCACAAAAGTGGGCACAAAACATCAATCATCATCATCATCTGAGTTTTCTGGATGACTTTCTCATGAGTACCAGTTCACACAAGTGTCATATAATTGATAGATTGATAAGTTATTGGTCAAATATTGAAATAGATACTCTGTCTAACAAGTAGTCAATGTTGTTTTTGAAGAATTCAGGTGATATGATTCATCAACTCTATTACTGTAATTTCACTGGACGCGATTTATATTTTAATTAGATACACCCTAACTGATAATATTCCTTTAGATAGTTATCAATAACAGTTTAGAATGGTCTATAGACGTCTATAATGATGTATGCTGGTTGGTGATATAAATCATGGACCAAATGGGTCATAACTATACATTGTAACAAAATACTGACATTATGTCGATCGAATGTTTTAGGTAATGGTACTAGTGAATTCTACAATTGTACTACTACTACTACTAATAATAATACTTACTATTATTATTATTAGTGGTAGTATTATGAAAGCTTTAACCTAACACACCCAATACCAGAAGCCGTTATACAATAAGACCCCGATATAAGGTTAACTAATTAAGATGCGAGTATTTGTTATAAGAACGTCTTAGATGATCTGAGGTTACAGGACGATTTCATGATGGAAATAAACAATGTTGTACCTTGGTTCAGGAATGGTTTAGGTTGCGGGTGTGTTGTTGAGGTTATAGTAAGTCGCTCTGTATACCACCAACTTTTGATATAATTAAATCTGAGATTGTTATATTAAATGTGTATAGCTGGATTAATGTTCAATAGAGATATTAATATGTTATAATGCGGAGCAGAGAGAACTCCTGGTTTACGTCTGTACTCTTTAGGCGTCTTGGTGTTCCTATCAGGGTATGATAGTTATAGCTAACATTTCTTACTTCAAAATTTCGGGTTCAAATACCAGTGATGGCTGGATCGAGACTATCTTTCATTTCATTCATTGGTGTGTGTATATATAACTGGCTTTGAGTGTGTGATATATATATATATATATATATATATATATATGTGTGTGTGTGTGTGTGTGTGTGTGTGTTTGTGCGTGTGTGTGTTTGTGCGTGTGTGCGTGCGCGTGTGTGCGCGTGTGTGTGTGCGCGCGCGCCCGTGTGTGTGTGTGTGCGTGTGTGTGTGTGTGAAAATTAACACGTGATATAACATAGTTAGTCGTGACATTCATTAGCCTTATACGTTGTCCTCAGACGTACCATAATATTAAGTATGTGAAAATATAACTAAAGTAAATGCTGTGGCAATATCATAGAAAACTAAATGATAGGAAATTCTCTAAATTAAAAAGAAAAGACAGTATAATGCAAATATAAAAAAATATCTGAAATAGAATTAACTTATTTTATGAAATAACAATAGTAACACAACTGTTAGGAATGAGTTTGATGTTGTAAACGTTTTAATAAAATTATACGAAATTAAATAAAATGCACACCAAAAAACGTTATGATAAATACTAATTATTATATTCTGTGACAACCAAACGTCATGATTAAATATTCGTGAGCGCTCCTGATGACATTACAGCAAAATATAATCAAAAATTATAACTTCATGTTGAAGCTTTCGAAAGAAATTTCGAAATAGTCTCTGATGCTAAAGTAATTAAATAATTAGAAATTAGTTAAATCTACTTAGTATATTTTATTAATGATTTTTTTAAATTTTATTTTATTTATTTTCTACACTAATGTAAATACATGTAATAACACAAAAATACATAAATATATTAAAGTACAAGGATAGCACCAGAAAGTGAAAACACTTATTTCCATTGTGGTCCTGGGGAGAAAAATCCAATATGGGTCCAAGGGGTTGCCTTCAAAAGATATCGAATAATTTAGTTTTGGGTACATTTTAGCCTAGCTTTGTAATTCTTGGTCAGTCCAGAATACCATGATGAGCTGGCATAGTCAAAGTGGTATTGGATTAATGCTGCAGTTACCATCGTTTTTGTTTATAGATTGACATCCATTGTCTGCCTAAATAGAAACTTTAATTTTGAATTTGATTTGCTAATGATTTTATCCGGAATACAGTCTCCAGTAAGAGATTGGTCAAGTTCGAGACCTAAGTAGTTGACCTTCGTCCGACATGACAATGCATTGCCTGCGCATTGCACTTGAATGGAGTTGTTTTCTTGAAGATTCCCCTTTGATGCAAAGAGAATTGACTCTTCGAAGGTGGAGAGACAATTTATTATCAATCAGCCATTCCCTGATTGATTCTAATTCATTGGAAAGTTCTTGCTGAATTTCCTTTGTGTTATTTCCTGGCACTATAAGTGCAGAGTCATCGGCACAGAGTAATAATTTGCACTTGATCGCTGATGGGATTTCATTCACGTAAATGAAAAAACATCTTGGGACCCAAGATGGATCCTTGATGAACGCCACATGTAATTGTGGCAGGGGTAGAAGTAACGCCACTGATTTCTAGCGATTGTTGTCGCTCATGTAAATAAGATCGAAACCAATTTAGTGCTGAATCATCGAGTCCTAGAGCTTTTAGTTTCTGGATTAGAATGCTATAATCAACAGTGTCAAAGGCCTTTTGTAGGTCTCGAAGTACCATACCTACATAGTTACCGTTGTCTTGTTCCTGCTTTATATAATCAGTAAGGTATACCAAACAGGTGTCAGTTGAAAAGGTGGATCGAAAACCGGACTGATACTCTCATATAGGAGTTTATGGTTTCAATACTCTCGGACACCACCTTTATTTAAAACTTGTCGTAGTATACATAGACCGATAGAATTTCTGTACATGACTCCACCCATATTTTCCTTTACTTGGTGGAAAATGGTCAACTAGTGTTGAGGCAATGGCTGTGAAGAATTTATTGAAATGCTCGGTCACTTTTGATTTTTCAAAACATAACTCATTTTCAGTATCAAGTCCTAATGAGCCTGGCTTAGAGTGACTTTGTGATGACGTGCCGAGACTTTTAAAAGTTTGCCACAGTTTTTTAGGTTGTTTTTGTACACATGAAGTTTATCAGAAAGAAAATCTGTTTTTGCCTGAACTTTTTTAATTTGGATCTGATTACGAAGAAAAATATATCGATCGTACAAACTGTGATTTTTGGTCTTTTTTAATTTGTAACAAATCTGATCCCTCTCATGAATGAGGTGTAAACTTCTCCAGTCATCCAGGGGACAGTATTTTTTCTTTAAGGCGAATCTGCCTGAGGGGTGAAATTTTGTCAATTGTACCCAAAAATTTACATTTAAAAATACTCCATGCCTCTTCCACTGTATCACATTCCAGCACCTCTCTCCAGTCGACCCCCCCCCGCAACAGAATATTAAAAGCCTCCTTGGTATAATGAAATAAAATTTATTAAACAGTTCTGATTGTTTCAGGAATAGCGAGAGTAGTGTTGCCGAGAATCAATTGGTTTCGTCTTTTTTAATCAAGGAACAAGTTGGAAGTTCAGTTTGATTCTCTATACCATTCCTATAACATGATCACATAACATGAAACAACTAAAGAAAACGGTAAACATGAACGTGTAAATGTTTTATCAATGTAGATAGCCCTTAGAGTAGAATCACTGGATTCTGATTATAAGGGAACAAATTTAAATAGATATCAGCCAATTATTGTTGCTATGACAATTTAATTTAAATAACAGAATCTTGTTTCTAGTATACTTTCTTCATTTTCACTTTTAAAAGTCATCATCTCAACCAGGGTAACGCGGAACTCTAGCATGGCTGAATGGTATCGGAATCATTAAGAATCCAGACATTATCCTATCTGACACGGATCCTGAATCCTAAACATATCGAATTCATCCAGGCCGACAGTGATTGGGACATCCAAGCTTCGCAACATTATCCTGGCTGACACATTTCCCGATCCCTGAGAATCTCAATGTTATCCTGCCTGATTGTGGTCCTGATCTATCAGAATTTCAACATTTTCCTGGTTGACGGTGATCCAGATGGCTTCAGAGAAGCAACCTAACTACAGTCAGACTTACTTCAGTAACAATAACAAGAATTGGTAAGAAAAAGAGGATATCATAAATAAATAAATAAATAAATAAATAAATATATATATATATATATATATATATATATATATATATTCACATAAAAGAACACATGGGTTTGCCAATATGCAGAATATATCTAGTTAAATATTTCTCAATTAAATAATATCAGGTTTTTATATTCATTGAAACGTGGCATAAACTGACCGTCCAAGCTGTCCGCCATGTTGACAGATAAACAGATACATTTATTTAGATAATATTAAAACCTGTTCTTTGCCGATCGATTATAACAGATGATATCTCACACGTCAGGTAAACAATGTATATCAACATTTTGTTTTACGTAGAGATCGATTTTACTATAACTCTCTCCCTTCGAATCCCCCGTCGTCATCTAGTTGTTATTTCACCGCCACCCTCCACCACCACCCCGCTATATGACGATATGACACTGTCCTGTGGCTGATGCATCAATAACATTTATTATTCACAGTTTGCTCGGTCTATGTGTTATCATCATGTTCAGTGATGTGGAGAGACAGGTAAAGCAGCTCCATATCATATCTGGAACGCCTGCGCGAAGTGGGTAACGTAGCAGAGCGGGATACCACGTGTAACAGGTTCAAATCTATTTACACCATTCTACTCCTATATGGATTTTCGTAAATGACTCACTGACTCAATAATTGACGAGATGGATGATGAGCAATCATGCATAAAGACGAATAGTACAAAAAGATTGTTTAGTTTTCGCCGATAGTCAGATCTTGAACTGTATGGAAGAGGTACCATGCCTTAAGGAAATGAGAATATCGAAGCGAAGTATCTCACACGGAAGTTGATAATATCACTCTATTGTACCCGAACAAATAAACAGGTTTTAGATCTTTATTTAGTTAGGGTGCACGGTGCAATTGAAACTACCACCTTAGAGTACACGCTATATGGGGTAATAATAATAATAATAATAATCATCCTAGAATGCAGTTTATTTCTGCTGTTCCTGTTATAACAAAACAACAAGCTATTAATAATAATAAACTCTGCTCTGTCGTAGACTTATACGGTTTATTTCATCTTATCTTTAGGTTCTGATACTGATGTATTAGGTTATGATGTTTATGTTTAGGTTATGATGCTGATGTTCAGGACTTTAATGTCTTATAAATGGCTGGTCTTTGTGGCTAATTGGTGAAGTGAACAACCCTAAACTGGTAGGTCGACTCAGTCATAAACGACTAACTGGATTGTTTATAATGGATTAGTCTGGATTATTGTAGATCATATCCCTTTAATTGGTAATTAGAAACATAATATTTTCGGGATGAGGGAGTGACTTCAAAAGATAGAATGAGTGTAAACAACAAGGCACTTTAGCTTAGTCAATATATATATATATATATATATATATATATATGTGTGTGTGTGTGTGTGTGTGTGATTTATTGATTAATTGATTGATGTTACATAGCCACTTTTGTGCAAATGGAAGGCTAAATGGACCGAGCGACCATCCCTTCAGATATGCCCACAGTGAGATTCGAACTCAGGTGGTAGTGATCTGTGATCCAACTCGCTACCAGTTAATGAGATATGTGTGTGTAGGATGTTTCATTCCTCGGTTAAAGCATTCGGCCTAGTAATAGAATGTAACATGAGGGGCTAGCACCCTGGCCATATGAAACCAGATTGTAAGCAAAGAAATGACTGACTCACTGACCCACTCACTGACTCACTCACCCATCATACTTACAATGTTGACGGCAGACAATCTCCAATAATAAAGACACAAATAGACAAATAGTGGCCTCAAAGCACTAAGACACGTGACAGCCTTAATGACGTCAGCAGTTATGTAAACAAAACACAGATGTCTTAATAACACGTCAACTCTCTGTGTTACGTATGACCGAGCACGTGACGTCCATGTTTTACGGCCTTTCTGCACAATCCTATTATCGCTCATAGTTATTATCGTAACTGATGTGACGTAGTTCCTTGATGCTGATGTCACTGGATAATGATCAGTTGTGGTAATAACATTTTGTTGACAATTGTTTACGCAGTTTATTTCGGTGAATAGATGATTTTGCGATGTTGACACGCTGACATCACACCCAGCTGACAATGGCGCCGTTGCTAGCTTATGGAAATGGGCAGCTTCGATATGTACGTTAATAGCAGCTGGATGAATGCCGTGAGATGTCCGTAACAGCTGGTGACAGCTGTCTACGCAGTCTTCATCATTTGTCCGACTAGTGTCAGCAGGTGTCTCTAGCTGTTTGACCTCTAACCGTTGGACTGACCATAATGATCGGGATCCTGCAGGGATTCCGGGATCATGATGATCCAGACGATTTCCATGTGAGGTGCTCATCACATGACCGGAAGCCTCGAGGATTACCAGATGAGTGCAAAGCTGAGTAAATTAATAATAATAATAATAATAATAATAATAATAATAGTAATAGTGTAAGTAATAGAAGTAGCAGCTTGTAGTAGAGTAGTAATAGTAGTAGTAATAGTAACCGAGTAGTATATTAGTAGTATTATTAGTATATTAGTAGTATCAGTAGTATATTAGTAGTATTAGTAGTATTAGCTTATATACATATAAACATCTGGATTACTGTTCGAGCCTCAGCTAATTCCCTATTTTCGGCCCATCCCAATTATCGGCCTAGACGTATTTGGGGCAAGTCTCGCGTGATTTCAGATTGTTTGTAAACGCGGACACATACCAGGAACAATGGATGGAATCTAAATGAATCAGTAAAACGAAATCGCCACCCAGTTCCAATATCATCTTGATGCTAAAGCAAACTGCACTAAAATTAGCTGATTTCTATCTTGACAATGAGATTGCCCAACCCCTCCACTAGGTGCGCCACTGAGCTCGACTCCTTTCGAGGATATTGGCACTATAGAAGTTTTCTTTAAATTATTATTATTATTATTATTATTATTACAAATAAGCAGCTCATCATACCGACGTAGGAATTATGTTTTATTGCCTAGGCCGAAAATAAGGTTGAGGCTTTGCGTGTTATGTCACGTGATCTTGTGTTTTTATCCCTCGATTTTCAATATTCGATGGATGTTTAAAAAAACATTATTGCTTTATATTCGTTTTCGACGGATATAATACAACAACATAGTGCCATCAGATAAGATAAATTGCCATGCCCTTCGTGTATGCTTTAATAGGCTGAAAATAAGATTGAACGGGGTTTAGAGTATGACCAACCCTCTCCAAATTTAGGCGTTTAAAAGCTGTTAAAAGAATTATTTATACTATCATTAATCATTTTACTGATCCGTTTACTTACCACTGCCAAAAGAATAACCAAATGATTAGTTATCATTCCTGTGACGTTGAAGTATTCATCGTAAGTTGTGTAGATGCAGACGGCAACATTTGCTTGCGTCACAACTATGACAGCCAATCGGTGAAGCCAATAAAACTGATAATGTTGTCCAGGTTCAAACGGTTTACAGTTCTCTTGAAATCCATTAGTCATTGCTCTGGGGTCTGTAAACATTGAATAGAATAAAATATGATACACACGCACGCACGCACGCACATACACGCACGCACGCACACACACACACACAACATACATCTATTGAACAGTGAATGTCTCATGATTAAAGATACCCATATTTTGGGAGAAAGTTTGATAATATGACATAAAATAATTAAATATTAATACTTATTGTTATGCTTAATATAACTCATTATACCCTAAAAATATTCATTTAACATCTGTCATTCAATCGATTTTGAATGACAGATTTCTCTACACTCTTACCGTACAAAGATGTTAACCTCTAAACAAAGAACAGATGTGTTATGTCAAATATCTACACAAGGGGGAGGAGTTCTTTGTATGGAGGTCTATGACGATAATGTATACAAACATGAAAATATTAATACCGGGAGGCACGAGTAAATCCTTTACATTCTACACCTTAGAGAGAGAGAGAGAGTGTGTGTATGTGTGTGTGTATGTGTGTGTGTATGTATGTGTGTGTGTGTGTATGTATGTATGTGTATGTATGTGTGTGTGTGCGTTAGGATATATATATATATATATATATATATATATATATATATATATATATATATGGAGACACTGGCTGAGAACAGTTTTTGTTTATCTTTTACAATCATAACCATGATTGCATAAGCTAACCAACAACAACGAATTCCCACCAAAAATTATATAAAAACATCCCTATTTGCCTGCATCCGGCTGGGCCTTTTGGCCCAGTTGGGCAACATGGCTCATCTAGTCCACCTAGATAAGAATATATTTATCAAAGATAACTATCTATTGATAGACTTACCCCAATAAAATGGTTTTCCAAATATTTCTGCTTCCTGTCTACAATCCTATACGATATATAAGTACCTATATGTGGGTCTCTAAATAAATGGTTGCATAGATATATCTCTACATATGTCTGCAACTGTATTTTTCTGCATGCGTCTATATGTTTATCCGCCTAGTTTATGCCAATGTGTCGGTATCAACCGTTTAATAGCCAGTATTATTATATATAGATCAGGTGGATGTAGAGCTATGTATCCAGCTGCTGTCACAACAGCTGGTCCACACATGTAGTGGCATTACATCCAGCTGGTCATGAAGCTCATCGATCTCAGCTGTTTTCTATAGCCTATCATATCTCTACTGTATAGTAACGATCTCAGATCAATACCTACACGCTGCCGAGAGACCCGTGCGCGCCGGTGCGTGCGCGTCCTTGGAAAGGCCTCATGTATTATTTATGAATCTTTTCAAACCAATCACTGGTCGGTGACAGTTAGTAGCGAGTATTGACCGCAAAGGTTTTGTTTAAATTTGAAATAAAATCGTTGTGATGGTATTTGGGGTAAATTCTTTTGCCGATCTCTCTCTCTCTCTCTCTCTCTCTCTCTCCGTGGTCTCAAAGATGGATCAAAGATCACTGCCACTTGAGTTAGAATCTCGGCGTGGCCTTATCTGAAGGGTGTTTCATCTTTGACTCCGCTTCATTACATTTGGAGGTCGCTCGGCCCATTTAGCCTATCATGTGCACGAAAATGGCTTTAAATGATAAATCAATCATCATCATTATCATAATCTCTCTCTTTCTCTCTCTCTCATTATATATATATATATAATATAATATATATATATATATATATATATATATATATATATATTGTATATATATTGTATAATCACGGAACAATTTGTTGTTATAATTACAAACCATTAATCGTTTTAAATTGTCATATATAATATCAGCATCATCACTAGCAACAACAGTAATAGAGACAGCAGGATAACTACAAATATTTAAACAGTATTTTATCTGATTAAAGGTATCTTCCATTAAACTAAAGCCATTAGACCATATCTAAAATATTGTACACGATCCTCACAAGAATATTGCCAATAATTACATAAATCAAGCAGAAAGTGTTAAAGCAACGAAATCTCACAAGATTCGTCGTCAGAGACACGCAAGTGTATATAAACTGCTCTACGATAGCAAGGTCTTAACCTTGTGTATGATATAAATATACCAGAAGTAATTGTCGTCTTCGCTTTGTACAAACAAACAAGAAAGGCAAGAAAGAAGGAAATAATTACAGAGTAGAGATAATCAATGAGTAAGTATGAGTAGATCAAACAATGAGTATATTTTGCTGAGTAAAAAACCCAAGGCGGTAATACGACCAACTATAAACATGACTATATTACAGACCCGCAGAGTAGTGAAGAATGTTTGTATTTATTAGACGTCTAGCTTTTTTTCTTCAGAATCTAGTACTGAAGAATGTTTGTATTTATTAGACGTCTAGCTTTTGTCGGGATCTAGTAGTGGAGAATGTTTGTATTTATTAGACGTCTAGCTTTTGTTGGGATCTAGTAGTGGAGAATATTTGTATTTATTAGACGTTTAGCTTTTGTCAGGATCTAGTAGTGAAGACTATTTGCATTTATTAGACGTCTTGCTTTTGTCGGGATCTAGTAGTGGAGAATGTTTGTATTTATTGGACATCTAGCGTTTGTCGGCATCTAGTAGTGAAGAATGTTTATATTTATTAAACGTCTATCTTTTGTCGGGATCTAGTAGTGAAGAATGTATGTGTTTATTAGACGTCTAGCTTTTGTCAGTAACTAGTAGTGAAGATTGTTTATATTTATTAGACGTCTAGCTTTTGTCAGGATCTGACTTGGTATTTGGACCTCGAAGCCGTTACTCAAGTGAAACAAATTGGGAATGTCAAGTTTGATTGTAGTTATGACAAAACTGTTTCAAACAAGCATGGCCCATATTTTATTTTAAAAATCTGAAATTAACAATAGACTCTTGAGATGTCAACAACTTATCATTGTCACAATCGTTTTACTTCGAGTCATTCTCTGAAAGCGATTCGGAATAAACTACTTCCTGAATAGTAAAGATAATATCGTATTAATTGCGGTGGGGGGGGGGGGTGCATCGAGGTTACTTTAAATAAATAAACAATGAATGTTGGTTCAGTCCTTTAAGGAAAGAAGCGGCATCCTCAGTCTTTTTTAAGATTATATGTGAGCTAGCTGTTCTATAATATATCAACATATTATGTAGTCTTGTAAGAGTAATTAGATATTCATTATTGTTCAGGGGGGCGCCTCCGTGGTCTAGCGGTAGCGTGTTGTGCCACATATCACAACCATCTGTGTTCGAATCCCGGCGTGGGCATATCTGAAGGGTGTTTCATCTTTGACTTCGCCTCATTATCTTTGGAGGTCGCTCGCCCCATTTAGCCTATCATGTGCACAAATTTGGACGTAAAACACCAATCATCATCATCATCATCATCATCAGTATTGTTCAGTGTTGTAATAGATACGTGTTGTCAACCTTGTCAACTAAGTCGCTTATATCACGTTTATCAGCAGCTGCATTATAATCATCACAGTAGCCCTCATAATATTAATCGGTACATTTCATCATCTCCATCTTTCCACTCATCAGGTAACATCATGCCATAAACACCAGTTCTTGTATCATCATCAGCTGACATGGATTAGAATGTTGGAAGCAAACGTTTTTCAATGGTCACTTATTAGCATTTTGTTCAACATCCAGATCTGGTGACTCTCGGATGTTATGTAGTTGTTGTCTTGTAGTTGGTGTACATCCTTTTATCTACGACATAGTTCCAGATTACATAACACAGAACATTCTGGTCCTATCACTAGTGGTCATTTTAAATAATTTTCCTTTCTATTATTAAGTTCGATATTTTTGCTAAGTTTCGCGCTTCTGTTCCGGAGTTTTTAGTTGTTTCGTGATGGAGAGGATTTATCTAAGAGGGAAATAGTGAAATGTCGTCATTTTGGTGCCACGGTCAAATCCCGAAAGTCCTCTACAAGGCGTATAATACTTTGGCCAGTATCACCAAGTACACAAGGCACCAACACCAGAAACAGCTGTGTATTTCTAACTCAACTGAATATTATAATTCTGACATGTTGGTTCGGTCAGACATTTAAGACAATTTGTGTTAGAAGAACGAGGCTAGAATAATAAGGGACTTCCAGTCTAAAAATAGCAACCAATCAAATGACAGAAAGCGTTAAAATGGCGCCGGGTAGAGAAAGATTGTATAATGTAGACATTAAAATTATGGATTAATAACTTGACCTAAAGTTTCAATTGATCTGACGGTAGTAACTGTCAACCATTACCATTAGTCGTCATCGTTATCTCTTGTTTATTTGTTAACGTACCATTGTTTATCTCAACGCCTCTTGTATAACATCATCAACATATCAACACCTACGTCATTTATAACTCTAATTTAACTGGATCGAACATTGTTTACAAACGGCTTCATATTCTTCTTCTAGCAACACCCTATTAATTATAAAGAATTATTACATATTAATCTACACTACAAGAAGACTGAATCTTAATTCACAAATTCATCTATAAACAAATCTGCATCACTCATTTTAAGTCTCATAAAAGAACTAGGATTTTTTTTTTTGGGGGGGGACTTTTATAATGAGTTTGATGTACTGCCCGTTGATAGGTCAGAGATTAAATGACAAGGACTATTTAATGCCATACGAGGTGCATGATAAAGTAACAATGTGTCATCTATTCAATTCTCTATTTGTTAATAATGTTAGGATATTTTACTTTTGGGATAACCAAAATATTTGCATAAAATAAATTTAGTTTAAAAACTTTTGTAGATATTACAACGGGTTGTAAATATCAATGTTCGAAGTATGGAATATTATCACAAGAGGATTTTATGGTCACATCTAATAGTCACACAATATCGAGACTGATCCTAATAACTGGCATTGACTCAGTTTTGGTACATAGTATAGACAAATAAACAATATATATATATATATATATATATATATATATATATATATATATATATATATACCAATCAGCTTTCCCGGTTCTCCTCTCGCTATTTTTGATGATTCAACAGTATTTAATGCCATCAAAATCATCTCCAATTTGTAATGTTCCCTTTGGCTCAGACTGATATGACAGTTTTCATTCATGGTGTAATTTTAATAAGATTATTATCTTTTTGTCTCAGAATTGTTCTTGGCTAGTATTTGTTTATCTGATTGTTAGCGGGTTAATACAGATTTCTGATCCGACTGCTTGTATCAAGTGTCATCAGCTTCCGGTCTCTGCCTAGCTTCAAAATAGGTTTATCAAGAGTTTGAACTGGATTGTTTAATATGTGGTTAATACGTAGTTGATTGTGTTTACATTTTGATATCATTTATTATATTTGTGAGCATAATAGTCCTGCAAATTTTAAATGAAGGTTCCATTAATAATATTAACGAGGGAAAGTTTAAACTATCATAACGCACCCCTTAATGTTTCAATGTTTAGTAATTAGTTACCAAAATGTCATTGAAAAACATAAATATTTCAATGTTATATATATATATATATATATATATATATATATATATATATATATATATATATATATATATATATATATATACATACAGAGAGCGAAAGAAAGGGGGATAAGTCAGAGGTTCCTCTATAATCCAAGGTTTATGAATCTAGGATATGACGTCATTCGTTGTTGGCATTTATTTCCAATTTATAAAACAACAATTAATCATGATAATTATTAATTAGTGTTAGAGGTTTATTTGAAACGAAACACAATTATGATGAAATAAACATGTCAACCAACATGTCAACCAACACGTCAATCAACACGTCAACCAACATGTCAACCAACATGTCAACCAACATGTCAACCATTAGGTCAACCAACATGTCAACCAACACGTCAACCAACACGTCAACCAACATGTCAACCAACACGTCAACCAACACGTCAACCAACACGTCAACCAACACGTCAACCAACATGTCAACCATTAGGTCAACCAACATGTCAACCAACACGTCAACCAACACGTCAACCAACACGTCAACCAACACGTCAACCAACATGTCAATCAACACGTCAACCAACATGTCAACCGGTTTATAAAATATGTTGTAGAATTTATCTTGTCATATTCAGTACCTTTCTAGAGATCGTCCACACTTAAACTTAGCACCGACTTTTGGAATGCTGTATTTTTGTTTAAAATACATGAATTATTTGAAAATAAATCCCGATGTCGTCTGTATAAATATATCCCGATTTGGCGAAGTAATGTATTACTTTCAGTAATCTTTAGCGGATCCGGAAACGATTGATATGTTTTATTATATGATTAATACGATTGATTATAATTGACTAACAGTGAGTGCAGTTTATGAATATATCTAGCAACTTTAGTGATTAGTGTATTTATTGTTTGAAAATCACCCAATCAATATTTAGTATAATTATCTTTATAATTATGTTATTTTTTAAAGAGAGCACTGACGTATGACGACACACCTGTATTAAAATAGCGTATAGCTTATCGCAGACATTGAAGTATTTTGCTAAAATAAATTGACAGACGGTGAAGGACAGTCTTACTACAAGCTGTAAGTCCAGATTTCCCATTATTGATGCCGTTTTGTGACGTCACTCAACGCTCGTGACTAATAATAATATTGAACGCTCAATCTCATATTTGATCGGATGAGTCTTAGTGAAGACTTTCTAATGAATACGAGTTAAAACAGATATTATACAGATGGATAATTCGCCGGTAAAATGGTTAAAATACAATAAGCTGGCTCACTGTGAAGACTTTTCCGAGTGGGATATAGTTATTAATATCAGATGAAGTTATGATGAACACATGAAAACAAAGTTATGCGTTGATACATGATTACTATTTATTGTACCTATGGACTAATGTTTCAGAGAGAGAGAGAGAGAGAGAGAGAGAGAGAGAGAAAGTGTGTGTGTAAGTGTGGGTTGGTGTGTATGTATGTATGTATGTATGTATGTATGTGTGTGCGTTCGTGTGTGTGTTCGAGTGAGTGTATGTGTGTGTGTGCAAGCATGCATACATGAATGTGCCTGTGGTATGGTGGTTTCACATAGTAAAATACGTATTAGATATCAAATACAGAAAATCTATTGTTCCCACTAATTTCTATTATAAAGAATATCTGTAGCATCCGCCTCTTCGTTGATCGTTGTCTGATTTGGTTTATTGTCACGTGACTCAGGTAAGAACTGTTCGGATTCTTTGACATCATTTGAATCTTTCGTTTCAAGTGGCCGTGATATAGTAGTCTTAAAGTTAATTTTCGCGCTCCTAAAAATAAATTTAAAACACAATTTTTACTGTATATCCTTAAATATTATATCCTAGTTATATCTAAATCAGGGTGGGGATCGATATATTAGCCATGTTAAGTCATAGAACTCCTGTAACGGAATTCAACTCAAAGCCAATGCTTGAGGGGTGTTTCAGGCAGCACTTCGCCTCACTTCAGTACCATTCAATATTATTTGGACCATTTAGTCTAACACTGTGCTCAAAAGTGGCTATTAACGCAAATATTCTTTTATAAATTAAGTTTACTAGGACCCCCCCCCAGAGGAGAACTGATGTTATGTCGGTAAAGAAGCCGTAATATTCCATTATGCGGCTTGAGAGTTGCCATATCCCTGCGTCATAAAAACTAACTGTTTCAAACAGGTCTAGGCATGAAGTAAGAAAAAGAAAAAATAGGGTAAAATAAGGCAAATTATTGTTCTATAACCATTTAAGGCTGATATTACTATTAAATAAAGTCACTGATTTATTTTCATCACTTTAATAATCCACCACAAAACAATTCAACCTTGACGGGTTTAATATATGATAACTTTGGTTACCGTAAAGAATTACATGATTTACTCCATATGAGATAGGACAGTCACGGGACGATTGAGTAAAAGTAAAGAAAATACAATGTGTCAAACTCTAAAAACTTTAAATACTTTGTATCACGATATTGGAGCTAGAAATACTGTTTGTTTTTCTCTTCTGCACAGTTTTATACGAATTATAATCAAATAGACACATAATAAATAAGTACACGAATGGTGTAATTTAGATAACGCTGCTGTACAACTTTCGTGTCTTTCTCCATTATAATAATATACGGTATTATCGGTGTGATTTTATAATCTCCATTCCTTTAAGATAACATATCCCTTTAATATTATATTTTATACTATTTTCATCCCTTTAATATTACATTTTATTATATCTCAATCACTTTAATATTACACTTTATTATAACTGAATCCCTTTAATATTGCACTTTATTATATCTCAATCCCTTTAATATTACATTTTATTATAACTCAATCCCTTTAATATTACACTTTATTATATCTCAATCCCTTTAATATTACATTTTATTATATGTACATCCCTTTAATATTACATTTTATATATCTCAATCACTTTAATATTACATTTTATTATATCTCAATCCCTTTAATATTACACTTTATTATATCTCAATCACTTTAATATTACACTTTATTATATCTCAATCTCTTTAATGTTACATTTTATTATATCTACATCCCTTTAATATTACATTTTATACTATTTTCATCCCTTTAATATTACATTTTATTATATCTCCATCCCTTTAATATTACATTTTATACTATTTTCATCCCTTTGATATTACATTTTATTATCTCTGAATCCCTTTGATATTACATTTTATTATATTTCAATCCCTTTGATATTACAGTTTATTATATCTCAATCCCTTTAATATTACTTTTTATTATATCTCAATCCGTTTAATATTACACATTTTACAAATTTTTATGTTATTAACATAATATGTCAAAATTTAGACACATATGTTAATTAGATGCAAAAAGAGAATGACATCAAAGTAAAACGTCCCCCCCCCCCGACTGACATCACCAAAAAGATGACAAAACAAGAATCAATCAATCCTTACCTGGCAAATATTTCGCCATCTTCCATTGTTTCGGGTAAGATCTGGCCGAGAGTTTCTGGCAGAAATATACACATTATGCCACCAACGATAGCAAATATCCCGTAGACAAAGAATGCAGCTGGGTTCCAAAGTTTACTCTGCTCGAGAAATATTTATTCAATCACTAATAACAATAACAACAAAAATAACATCAACAACAACAACAAGAGTAAAATAATTTACAAAATTAACTTTGATATTCCAAACATTAATATTTAACCCCCTGCTCCATATCAAATTATTTATATTATTTGTTAGTAAAGTGAAACTTTATTTTTTATTTCTGTATTTCTATTATTGTCTTATCTCTCTAAAACACATCAATCATAAAATAACAATTAATTTAAACGTAAACATTACTTCACAGAATGCTAGATCTCAAAAACCTAGGCGGAAGGGCGAAATATTAACACACACGGACACACACGCCTTCACAAATAATGCATACGTAGTAATAGCTGGACAATCCTTTCGTGTATAGCCAAAATTGGTGGGTGGGCGAGAAGGAATTTAAAAAAGAATTAAAAAAAAGAGTTATGTCTGTTAAGGCTTGAAATCTTGGCTTGAAAAGCTAGGTGCGCGCCGATGCAAACCAAACAATTAACACGAGATGGCCTATTGATGGATTCTTGAAAAGGAACACTGGAATATTTACGTTTTGACATTGGATGGCTTCGATGATTATGATAATAATAGAAAAATTAAGGTGATTATTCATTTACTACGCACACCAAGGTAATAACTTGCTCAAATTAAGAATCACAATTTTATATGCAACAATTAATTTCGAATTAGTTAGTGTACTTCGCGTGAACTTTAAATCACGTGAACTTAGAAATTGACTTGAGTAGTATTTAGTGAATTCGATCAAATCTATTCATAGTTACAATGGGATTAGACCTAACTTTGACTGTACAAGTAAAATGTCTTTAAATTAAACCAATGATAACATATATGATATAACGCGGTTTTTGATGCCTTAAAAATGCCTTTCGATGTACATCATATATTGTATATGCATTTTTATGTTTTTAATGTGTTTTTATTGTAATTAAATTTGTTAAATGACGTAAAGCCGGATATTACTGTATATCTACAACTATGCATATATTGCTACACTAAGTACGTCATCAGTGTTAGTGTACATAACTTACTTCCATTGTTTGTAGGTATTCTTATAGTTTTTATTTGTTATATATAGCACTAAATTATGTATGTCTAATTATACTCGCCACACTACAAATATATTTTGTTACTGTATGCGTTTTAGTGTTTTATGCTTTATTTCTCTAGTGGATAAAGAGCTAATTATTATAAACTGACCTATATATGTTACAGTTAATCTGTATAATCAGGTAACATGTATATTATCTGAAATTTATAAGGCAATGTGTATTAAATCTCAGTTAGCAATAGACGTATTACCTGAATATTTAAGGTAACATACATAGTACTTGATTATACATATTAACTACATATTAACTAGTTTATGTTTACATTAATCAGCGGTATTCGTCTTTGAAGTGGTATCTGTTTTGATGAGCAATAATATTCATATGGGTATTGATATACGTTACCAGTAATCGTATCTGTGGCTGTAATAAGCTGCCTATCCGAGCACAAGTTGATGATGATCCAACAGCCACTTCCCTTACGACAGTCGGGAATAGTTCAGCAGAATAGACGTATATCAAGGCAAATGTGGCCGAGACAAAAAACTTGCCAATCAACAAGAAGGCAGTGGCGCCACCTTGTAGATCTTTGGACAGTTAAGAAAAGGACACAATAAGAATTATATTAAATTGGGGATAATTTTATTATAAGTAAACTAATGCTAAAATCATGCTCTACTAATAAATAATAGCAAATACAAAGTTAGCAGTTAACTAACTAATTAATAAAATCAATTCATCAATCAATCAGTGTTTAACTCTCAATTGATTGCTGATAAATTGATTGATTAATCAATCAACTGATATATTCTTGCATGCACTATGCATAGATGCGTTGAACTATTTGTTATTCATCCATCCATCCATCTATCATTTCATCCATCCATCCATCCATCCATCCATCCATCCATATATTCATCCATCCATCCATCCCTCCGTCTATCCATCCATCCATCCATCCATCCATCCATCCATCAATCCATCCATCCATCCATCCATCCATCCATCCATCCATCAATCCATCCATCCATCCATCCATTCATCCATCCATCAATCCATCCATCCATTCATCCACGAATGCATGCATGAATCAACCCATCCACCCATCTATCCATCCATCAAGTAATTGCATCACAGTTAGTTACCTGTATTGTCAAGGAAAGGTGTTAGCAGTAGACAACATATGCCAGTAGCTACCAAAGTGATAAATCCTGGCAGTTTTCTACCCAGGTACTGCATGGCTAATATTATAATCACATATGATGGTAACTCAATAGCAGCTTGTAGGAAGGAATTGAGAAATAAGGAACCAGGCAACAAGTCTACACCAAGACCTAATCCATAATATGACATGAACTGTAAACCTATATATATATATATATATATATATATATATATATATATATATATATATATGCAAATATAGAGAACGGGGAGAGACATACATACACATGTGCATACATACACTTAATACATATTTGCTAAATAAGATTCAGTATGCATGGAAGTCACATGCCCCTGTACTTATACTAAAAACGGACCCCTGCAGTAGTATTGTTCAAACAAGATTCAGGTTCCATTGACTTGCTATACTGTTTATTGTACAATGTGCATTGCGCAATGCCATTGTGCTAACAAGTTTCAACTTTCACTGATTTCCTTTTCTCTCAACAAAAGTACAGATTATACAAAACAATTTTTTGTAGGTTCTAGAACATTCTAGAAACTTCTGTATATTACTTAAATGTGCCAATTTCAAACTATATAAAGGCTTATATTTTTTTCTTCTGAGTTCCAACTTGCAGCAGTAACAATTCAATTAGCGTAATTGCTGTGTATCAGTGTAAATAGACAAAAGGAACAAGTGGTCAAAAAAATGATCCAGAATTACCATGAAAGCATTGGGGGAAATTGTATGTTTTACATCTCAGAGTATCCTGCTTGTCTATGGATAAATATATACATGTGTGTGTGTGTGTGTGTATATGTATGTATGTATGTATCTATGTATGTAAGTATGTATATATATATATATATATATATATATATATATATATATATATGTTATACTATTAAAATCAAGTTAATACTGACCACAAGAACCACATGATAAGAAGTGCCTTACGCATACTAGGTGTTCGGAATAAATCACTTATATTATAATGGCGTCCAAGATGCTCTCTTGCTACCTAAATATAGGCACAAAAAATATAATTATATTTACAGACATATAGTCTATTCATACTTACCCGGAAATAACTTTTCAATTAGTCTAGGTACACAGGTAGTACAGTAAATGCTCTGTCTCATGAGTAAAAGCTATTATAATAAATGAATTTATATATTTAATATTAATATCCACCTATAATCTGCAAAACCAATTCCCATTTCGGTTATTAATATGTGTTCTTTGTCTTACGTGTTTACGATTATCCGCCAAGTTCATATTATTCGGAAGTTTTCTTCCATTTAATTTAGCAATTTTTGCCAACAATATCATTGCCTTTTCGTCAAATCCATTTGATATTAACCATCTTGGGGACTCGTCAACTAGACTGAATGTAAACAAACAATTAAATAAACAGAAGTGTAGCCATATAAGAACCACACATTTTCTCTCAATAAATTAAATTATTATTATTATTATTACTATTATTATTATTATTATTATTATTATTATTATTATTATTATTATTATTGGCGTATGTGGCATATTGCGGTAGATTACTATTTACCATAAAACACAGTAATGTCTCTTTATTAACTTACAATAACGACAGCCATGGTATAATGGGTACCAAGGCACATATCAGCTGAAGATGAATGTGGTTTCTGACGAAATAGGACATAGCTGGCATCGTCATAAGGCCTACAGCAAACCAGGCTTGGATAAAGACACCTAAACTTAATCTGAAACGCGGCCCCGCCATTTCAACGCCTGTAAAGATCGTGTTATAATTAAAATATATCGGAGCAAGGTAGTAACAAAGGGTGCCAAATGAGCAGATCTGATGATCAACTTACACATGATGAAGACAGTCGTAAAACTGCCTGCAGCAGCAGCTCCAACGACAAACCGCAAAGACACGTAAGCAGAGTAATAAGGAACAAAGGTCGCCCCGGTGGCAAATAGTATTTCCACCATGAGAGCGATAAGGAGGGTCTTGTGTCGTCCTATCCTATCGGCGAGTTGTCCAAACACTACGCAGCCAGTGAGGAAGCCACACATATATATTGTCTGGATCATAAAGAGGTTGCTGGATTTGTCACAAACCAAACCAAACTGGAAAATAATCACATCTACCTGGGAATAGCCATTATCATCAGTAGTTGTGGTAGTGGATGTAGTAGTTGTAGTAGTCATATCAGTAGTAGCAGTAATAACAGCATAAATTATTAGCAACACTTCTACTAGAACTACTTGTACTATTACCAGGCGTACCAGGAGCCTAGTTGTTAGAACATTAAGCTAACAACCTCCAGGTTGTGGTACACACTGCGAAGTTACACGTGTCTGAACGGTGTTTCATCGAGTTACCTCATTTCTTTAGGGAGTAGTCCCTCGGTTATATAGCCCAGTTGTGACTAATCTCGAAGGTAAATAAAATACTTACCTCCTCGATACAACAACAACGACTACTACTACAAAACTGTAACTACTACTACCACTACTTCTACTACTACAACAATTACTACTAATTATAAACATTTAAAACTATAATTTCTTCTCAAGCTTTCTGACTGAAATTGCTTTAATATTATTCGCTTGATATAAGTTTGTGTTTTCAGTCTCGAAAGATACATATCTTTATAATTATGCGGCCTTATTATGCTTTTATGTGGAGTGAATTCTGTGTAGATGTAGAACACCGTTACTGTGCCAACTGGAAACACGGAGTCATGAGTCCTTGGTTTCCTTAATGAGTTTATGATGATGATGATGATGATGATGGTGATTGATGATGATGATGATGCTAATAATAATAATAATAATAATAATAATAATCATTATCATCACCATCATTATAATCTTTATCATCATCATCATTCAGCAGTGTCATGCCATCTATTATTCGTAAATCTTTTCATAAGTGAATACAATATTTTCTACGAACACTAAATAGCAACGTCCTCTGAATATAAATAACGGTCAATTATAAACTACTGACTAGAGTACAACCTTGTACAACCTTGTACAACCTTGTACTATCATTGATGTGTTGCATTACTGGCTATGCTAACACTGAAACTATTGGTACAGGCTTCAACACGACTTTACTCTGATGATATATTAGATCGGATGAACAGGTTCAAAGTTCCTTGATTCTTAAACATGTACAATTGATACAGAACCTGTTTTTGGTAGCTGGTAATGGTCGCGCGGATAAAAAAAGATAACGTAAAATTCCTTCCATAACTGAGATGAGAAAATAGATAATAAATGCTATCTATATAAATATTTTATATACGTAACTATTTTTTTCTTCTCTCTTTCTGTCCATTCCTCGCTACTAAAGACGGATATAAACAAGTGATTATTATATTTACCTGGCTAACAAGTGATGACGTAAAGATTGACTTATCATATACCCAGCCATGTTGACATCGGATTGTCTTTGTTTTGGGGAAGAGTGATCTGTTCCAACTGTTGATATCTTCATCAGTCAGGTGGTCATAATCGATATCAAACATATCACACTGGCTATAACTATTGTCTGTATCATCTGGAATAGCTGTAATTGATTAACGGGATATGATCCTTTAGTGTATATGATCTTTATGATTTCTAGTTAGATTTCCGTGTCCTTATTGTGGTATTTTAGCATCAACATTTGGGGATTCAAATAATGAAACCTATTGTAATCTATAAGGACCAACTGACCCTCACCAGATGTTCCTAACTTAAGTAGTGTTTGAATATTTTAACTAATATAGGATTTAATATTGTGTTGTAATGGCTGGCTTGCTGGCTGGTTGGTTGGTTGACTGGTTGGGACTTACCGACCTACTGGCTCGTGTTAGGCCATTTAGTGTCCTAGAATATTTCAAACGATACGCAGTACATAATCTTCAATGCATTGACTGCAATACTACTAAGGTACTTACCAATGTACTTTTGTTGTTTCGATGTTAGGTTGTTTAGTCGTGGTATCGAACACCAGTGATCGATATTGGCACCAACAAATGTGATCCCCATGTTCTGCCAGCCTAAACAATGTGAATATTATCTCAAATACTAAGTATTGTATTTATATAACTCATACATCTAATGTTAAGTCGAGAGCGATAATAAGAGAAAACAAGACAGCTTGAATAAAGTATTCATTAACAACTACAGGAATAACGTACACGTAGATACATATTTTAAAGCATACTGATTCATTCTTATATATGAACTGCTAATACGACGACGTATATTTTATCCCCTAATTTGTGTCTGAATTGATATGATTTCACTAAAAGTGGATTAATTTGATATAATCCGTAAATATATTTGATTAAAGCATGAAGAAGTATATACGGATAAATAGAAGTGTCTGAAACTGAACCCCTTTGGTTTGGATTTGTATGAACATATTAACACTTGGTTTTCATTTTTACGTAACTTACTTGCGATAGTTACCATGATTAATAAACCATGTGCACCATTAATTTGTCTTTTTGTTCTGATTATAGAAACCAAGCTTTTGGGGATTACTGACTTATTAGACTTATTTGTATCTTTATAGAGAGAGAAATACTTACCAGTGGGTAATCCTGCCAATCCTAGTAATATATACATGATAATCTGATAGGTTCCCATTTCTCCTATTTCTATAAGTATGTCATCAACGAGCATGTTTATTGACTGGTATGTAGACACCTCGGCTAAAGTAAGGATACTATCTGTCTAACTTTTAATCGGTCTCCAGAAAGTTTGATATATGTTGTGCTGTATTGTGTTGTATGTGTATATATATATATATATATATATATATATGTATGCGCGTGTTTTAGGCGAGCTGGCCACAGTGAGTTAGGTATTATATCAAGTTCTACGTTGACCTTTAGACGGCCAAATAAGCAGCCTTTAATCACGTTGTTGGCTAGTTGAATCAAATATACGAATATCATTATCTATGCAGAGATAAGGTGATCAAACTGGGATTAAATTGCATACGTCAGACCATCTACGTCACAAATAATTTAATGAAGAACTGAAGCCATTTACTAATTCATTTTAGGCATTTGTCAAAATAATAAATATTCAGCGAATTTCAAAGAAAGAATCCAAAGTTTGTCATAATCTTATGATGGAGATAATAATATCTCCTGATCTTAAGAGAATTTTCAATCACATGTTAGATATTATAAATAGATCACATCCATCGAATGTTTTGGTATCAAGACTATTTAGGAATCAGATAATTTTTCATAAATCAGCGTATGCTTTATTCTGGCGGATTTACTAGTGTTTGAATTATGGTTCCACTAGGCAGATATTATAGATAAAAATCGATAATGTTATTATAGGTTAAATAAAATTGGGACACTCATAGAATTGAAGTTACCACGTTTTCGCGATCAAAAATTTGAATTTTGACAATTTATAAAAGACGACAATCTGATGTTTGGATAACGTAACCTGCTTACGTGTAATGACATGGTTTACTAGTAACTGAAACCTGTACCTGTTTCACTATATCACTCTCAAGGATTAATTACATTTGTTAAACAGAACAAGTTTGTTATGAATGATTCTCAGGTATAGAGTAATTATAGGAGGTGATGTATTAATTAGTGTCACCGAGTGACCGAGTGTTCGTAAAATACGTTTATTATCAACATTATTGTCATGAATTTTAATTAATTAATTATATATCATCGCTAACATTAACTGTCTTGTTTTAATGTCATGGACTACCGACTATGTACTAGGACTACTACTGTATTTATTTTACATGAATGATATTGGAAATTGTTGTCAATGTAATATTTTATCATTTGCTGATGATACAACCTTATAGACATCACATTCAGATATTAATTTATTTATTTCATTTGCCAATGAACAATTATATAATCTACTTACAAGGTTCTGTGTCAATAAGTTGACCCTAAACAAAAGCAAAACAAAATACATAATTATCAGGCCATCCCATATCAGACCCCTAACATGGCCCAATTAAATATTACCATAAATGGCATTCAATTAGACAGAATCGGGGATGACTGTAATGAGCAATGTTGCAAATTAATTACTTTTGACAATGTGACACGCGGAACTTTTAAATGCCACGTTAAATGTTGTATTCTAAGTCAATATAAGGATTTCATTCATTGCGAGTACTATAAATGTTCTGAATGCAAACAACATTAATATTATGTGTTTGAATCGTTTGGGATAATGGGATATTATTATCATGTTCTTATCGCGTGTATATATATATATATATATATATATATATATATATATATATATATATTATTGTTTGGACATTAAATGTAGCTGATGTATATCGTCTTACCCCGACTGTACCGATCCTGTCATGTAAGTCATTACTAAATATATATATATATATATATATATATATATATATATATATATATATATATATATATATATATATATATGTTCTTATGTATATGTGGTTCACAGGGCGAAATGTTTCCACATACGAGTAATGTCTCTTGTTACCGGCTCACATATAAACACCAGCAGCTATCAGTTATAATGACATAAAATATTATGGGAGCTATAGAAAGACAGCTATTTAACTACATAGATCCCCCAGTTTGCACAATTGATTAGTTATTACTGTATATAATTGAAACTGTAAATACCTATATGTATAAATTGTAAATAAATTCATTGTCATTGTCATTCATTCTCATATATACTGTTATATTGTAGAGTAGAGTTTATAGACTAATTATTCTGAAGTATTTTATTATATCGTAAACAACGCCATGTTGTGTGTTTGATCTCATGTACAATACCTGATCCATGATCCAACATTTCAATCTTATTAAACTCTTAGAGATATAATCACGTGTTAGGTTAGTACTATTTCAAGGGTAAATAGTCTGGTTTGATTATCAACAAATTGATGTCTGATAAAAGAAGAACTGTTACATTTAATAATTTATCATTTCATCATGTTACTAACAGGAAGATTATGTGTGTTTATTATGACACGGAGTATCATTTTCATCAGGATCATATAGAGATATACCAAACCTTATCACTTGTTGACATATTGCGTTATAAAATACATCCCAAATGGAGGTATATATGTTATCTTCTCTTTGTTCTATTACGACAAAATATTAACGAAGACTGTTATTATATATTTGTCGTCATTATGATTGTGTGTCTAAGACAAAATAGTCTTAATAACACATCACTAATGAGATCTACGTCATTTGACACCTCTAGAAAAATGTTCCTTGAAGCAATCATTCTGCTAATGATGATTTTTTGCCATGACAGTCACTGTATCATTTATGTCTTGCAACTTATACATAAAACACGTGTTTTATGGGTAGAAACGTGGTAATAAGTTTGTATTTGCACGGATCACTTTGAGCTGGCCACCACGTGCCTGATTAATTATGCAGCAGAATATTCACACAAATACATAAAACCGAGAAAAACTATGCGAAAACAAACACGTATTGTTGACGTCAGTACACAAATCTGCGCGTAGAATTTGCCTAGCGAATATCCGCGCATGTGCAATTAAAATAGTGTAATGTGTTTAGTATTTAATACGATCACAGTTCTAATGAACTTAAAATAGAAAGTGGCTAGAATTAATGTTATTTACAGATTTAAGTAGGAATATTCAATGGATCGTTTTAATTTTGTAACAGATATTAGCTAAATAAATAACTTTCAGCATACAATTAATGCATACAAGAAGTGATAAGTGATACTATTTCAGTAATGGCGCCCGAGGCGAAGAAAATAAGAACTGCTTCGTGAAATATTTCCAAAACGTTCATTAATAAAGAAAAAAGGGTTATAATCTCGATAAGTGTATCTCAGAATTATCAATGATAATCTCACGTTACTGTTATCATTATGTGTCAACTGACATATTGTTGGGATTCTTCAGTTAAGTGATAAACAAATGTAAAATAAAATTAATCACATCACATATTAATATTGTTAATATTTATTTTTCATTTTTATGTGTATTTTATGTTCGTTCATTCGTGTGTATGTGTGTGCGTGCGTAACTGTGCCGTTGGGGAGTGCATGTGTGTATGTGTGGACGTATATGAATATGTGTGCGTGCTTGAGTGCGTATGATTAGGTGCATGTGTGTATATTTGTGTAATGCGTGCATAAAAATAGATGAATCGTACACAAATAAATATTGGTAAAAAACAAAGGTAAAAATCCAATTCTGATCATCAATTTAATCTTCACTGTACACTGTTGGTTTATTATCTCTTTCTCCGTAGGTCGTTATATACTACAGATTTTTATCGCGTGACCTGGACTGGTTAATGTCCGAATCTTCAATATTTGGAGTTCCTTCAGGCTCAAGGACGGGATCCATTTCCGGTGCTGGCTTTATTTTAAAAGTTATTTTGGTACTTCTAGAATAAAAACGAAAGTAATAGTTTGATGACAGAAGGAACAACGTTTTCCTTTTTTTTCTTTTGTCAGTTTCAGCGCATCCTCTTTCCCCATTATATGTTTTTTTTAAATAAATAATTTACCTGTCATAACCACTTTATCCCTTTAATATATCTACCTTTTATTTGGTTTATCCCCTCCAACGGCGCAGCAGTTAGAACAATAAGCCACAAGCCTGCAGGCTGTGAATTCGAATCATTTCCCCGAGGCAGTTGCCTTTAACCTTACGTGCTAAGTGTGACCAGTACCGATTCTAAACATCTCAACTCAACTCACGATGTAATCAATTATTCTATTTTAATCTGTGATTATATTTAATAATTTTATCATTTTTAATCACAAATCCCCCCAGCTTCCCTCCTCCTGTTGTGCATTAATATAATTTTCCTCGTTTCCAATCATGTTAGTTCTCAATGCTTTACACTAACATAATGATAACATTACTCTAACAAATCATACACAAGCGATGAACTTTTCTTTACTTTTAGGGAAGAAAGTAATTATTCAAAAATGTATTTCGTATTTATTACCCGAGTGTTGTGGATTATTCTCTCAAGTCGAGAATGATACTTTGTATGGAAGATAATTATCTGACAAAATAATTATACGGAAGATTACTGCACTTTATTATAGTTTTAATATCTTGTTTACGCCCATCTTATTAGTAATATTTATTCACACTATCTTGTCTATAACTGGGGTATGAATCGATTTTTTTAATAGGGTAATAGGGGGTAAGTAGAAAACATTATTACTCGGAAGTTGAGACATATCGCATAATATATATAATTAAAAACAAAACAATAACTGACTAATACATTTTTGGTTATCAACAAAAGCAGATTAATGGAACCGACTTTAAGAATATAATTTATTTCATTTCTAAAAAGGACACTGTTATAGAAATGATATTATATCATAGACACCCATATTGGAGGAATCCTATCATAAAACATAGAAAGTACAAATCATGTTTATGTTGTTCCTTTATTTTTACGGTTCTAAGTTACTTAGAACGTAGGTAAGTAGTCGACTAAACAATACCTTGCTAAACGTTCTCCATCTTCGATTGTTTCTGGTAGATTTTGGCCAACAGTTTCAGGCAGAAATACAAACATTACGCCACCGAGAAAAGTCAACAGACCGTAAACAAAGAATGCGCCTGGATGCCAGAGTTTGTTCTGTTCGGAAAATATTTATAGAAAATTTAATTACGGCGAAAATATTTAATACGATCCGTTAAACATGATTACTGATAGGTTGCCAAATGACCTACTCTTCATGCCTTTAATAATAATAATGATAATAATAATTATTATTATTATTATTATTATTTTCATATTTTGTTTTGTTCGCAAACATTCCTAATACTTATAACTGTTATTTTGCTTCGATGTTTGACGAACACATGTAACAATGAGTGTTTGCATTATTAATGCTGGTAGATTTGCAGTGGCATTATCTGCGTTTACACTAGTTTATGTTTACATTAATCAGCGGTATCCGTCTTTGAAGTGGTATCTATTTTGATGAGCAGTAATATTCATATGGGTATTGATATACGTTACCAGTAATCGTATCTGTGGCTGTAATAAGCTGCCTATACGAGCACAAGTTGATGATGACCCAACAGCCACTTCCCTTACGACAGTCGGGAATAGTTCAGCAGAATAGACGTATATCAAGGCAAATGTGGCCGAGACAAAAAACTTGCCAATCAACAAGAAGGCAGTGGCGCCACCTTGTAGGTCTGTCTTTGGGGGCACAGGAAACGGAAACAATAATGAATTTATAAACAAATAATAAATCATAATATTAATAAAACTAGTCTATAACAAATTAAAAAGTAAATAGACAAATAAATAAGTGAAGTAGTGATGTCAAACTTGCATTATCTAGGAAAGGTGTAACCAGTAAACAACACAAGCCAGAAGACAGCAAAGTGATAAATGCTGATAGTTTTCTTCCCAGATACCGCATGGCTACTATTATAAACACAAATGATGGGTACTCAATGGCAGCTTGGAGGAAGCAATTGAGAAACAGTGATCCAGGCAACAGATCCACACCAAGACATAATCCATAATACGACATGCTAGCTGAGAACCTTGTTGGGTAGTGTAAAATACATGGTGAATAATATATACATGTATGTGTTTGTGTACGAGGGTGTGTGTGTTTTGACGATTAATAAATTTTGAATAAACAACAGCCAAAAACACGGCACGAACCATATGAACCACATGATGGGGAGAATCCTTCGCATGCCATGTGTCCGAAATAGATGTAATATGTTATAATGACGCCTGCTTGTCACCTGGATCCAGATATAGAACATGGAAGTAACCGATCAAGAAAATAATATTGATCATTAGCGAGTCATTAGTAGCTCGCACTTTTTTATGTTATATATATATATATATATATATATATATATATATATATATATATGTGTGTGTGTGTGTGTGTGTGTGTGTGTGTGTGTGTGTGTGTGTGTGTGTGTGTGTGTGTGTGTGTGTGTGTGTGTGTGCGTATGAAGTTAAAACATTCCAGACAATCCTATGTACATGATGAGCTGTGAATGAAGTAAATCATAACCGCTGATCATGAGATAATTTGAAATGAAAGATGAAACATCCTTCGGGAAGAAATGGATATGTATACCATGGGGTAACCCCTATAGGAGTATATTTGCTGTGTGTATACCATGGAGTATCCCCCATAGGAGTGTCTGCTGTGTGAATAACGTATTGCTGTTGTTGCGACATGATCCGTTTTGGAATCTTACCTCTTCACGATTATCCGATAAGTTCAGATTTTCCGGAAGTTGTCGTCCATTTAATTTGGCAATTTTTACCAGTAAAGTAGTCGCTTTCTCGTCAAACCCTTGAGTGATCAGCCATCTTGGTGACTCATCAGCTAAACTAGACGTATATGGCAAACAAGTGGAGAAGAAGAAAAAAAGTGAAAAGGAAACGATAAAATAGTTAGATAAAAATCTTCAACTTCAAGCAAATACAAATTTATTTTAGGTCCCCTCAGCTATCTAATGTTACATATCGACTTGTATTTGCCAAATACATAAAGAATATGATTATAATTATATCCACAGAAGTATTTTTAGTTAAAGCAAAAGTATAGACTCTCCTGTACACACTAATACCATTTGCCATATATAGTCATTACCGCAACATCTAAGTGAGAAAACAGCGAAACCTAATATGTAATTTTAACTATTTTCTAGAGTACCTTATTATAATAATGCTAAATAATAACAGTCTATACATATGTTAAAGTAGAATATTAAAGTAGAATTTTAGTTAATTTAAACATATCACTTTTAAACAGTAAAATAGTAAAAATCTCTCTTGGGGCCTAAGTCACGAATGTAAACAAATATTTATATAGAAAATTACATAGAAGCTTATGGCCTAGTTAATGGTCGCCTGGTCGCCACTGGCCACCTTCTATTATGACAGGCGACCTTTATTATTGGAAAGGTCGCCTTCTGTGCGACTATGAAAACCATTAAATTCCGTTAGCTAACGTGTTATTGACATCACATTTTATGTCAAATGGGTGTTTACAATGGCTCAAAATCAATCTCAGCACTCCCATTTTGCCTGCGCATCGGGGAGCTTACAGTGCTCCCCCACCCAACCCCAGCTGCATGAACTTCCTTCACGTGTGTTTTTCTGTTGTCAGGTTAGTATCGTTTTGTTCAGGCTACCATATTCTTGGTCTTACTAGCCTCATATCATTTTTAACTTAACTTTTAACCCTGTATAGTAACGTATTATCTATTAACTCACAATAATAATATCCACAGTATGACGGGTGATAAAGCGCATATTAGCTGCAGTTTAATGTGGTCTCTCACCAAATACGACATGGCTGGCAGCGTCATAAGACCCATAGCAAACCAGCCCTGTATAAATACACCTGTGGTTAACCTGTACTGCGGACCTATCATCTCCATACCTGTATAAATATGTTTACATTTTAGTTCTTCAAATGCCAATTAAATACGAAGTAGAATTATATGCTTATATCTTCTTATTTTGTGAACAATGATAACACAACTTACACATGATGAATAGAGTCATGAACGTGCCCGCTGCGGCAGTGCCAACAACAAACCGCAAAGACACAAAAGCAGAGTAATAAGGAACAAAAGAGGCAATAGTGGCAAATAGTATTTCCATTGTGAGGGCTATCATCAAGGTTTTGTGCCGACCTATCCTATCAGCTAATTGTCCGAAGATCATGCATCCTGTAAGACATCCGGCCATATATATGGTCTGGATCATAAACAACTTGCTAGCTCTAGCACAAACTAGATCAAACTGAAACGAGAACAAAACATAGCACTCGATTGTTAATATTTATTTTGCTGATAAGGCACTTAACGAGAGAAAGTGGCTTCTTCAGAATCAACGTTGCCAATAATAATAATAATAATAATAATAATAATAATAAATGTCTGTACAGCGTAATAATAGTTAATTGTTATTGAAACTGATGGATGAAAATGAAAGGTTTGTAAATTTAATCAAAAGGTTTTAGACTAGTACTCATGGACAAACTTTGATATCGAACACTACATGAAGTTCAATATCTTACGTGACTGGGTTCTTCAAAAATTAAGTTAAAAATAAATAAGTTGATAAAAACATCATACTTACCTGGCTAACGAGTGATGATGTAAAGATTGACTTATCATATACCCAGCCATGTTGACATCGGATTGTCTTTGTTTTGGGGAAGAGTGATCTGTTCCAATTGTTGATATCTTCATCAGTCAGGTGGTCGTAATTGATATTAAACATCTCACACTGGCTATAACTATTGTCTGCATCATCTGGAATAGCTATAATAGATGAAAATGTATGGATATGTTTGAAGATTTTCAGTGAAATGGTTTCTAGATTAAATCCATTCGAGATGCTTAAGTTAGACCACATTGCAGTGATTTAAATTAACACCGCGTACTATATTTATATGATAGATTCTTCGTGATAAAAACATTAAATGGTTCCGACTGGCAAGGATTGGCAAGATCTACTTACCAATATACCTTTGTTGTTCTGATGTGAGGTTCTTTAATCGTGGTATTAAGCACCAGTGATCCATATTGGCACCAACAAATATTATTCCCAAATTCTGCCAACCTCAAAAAGAAAGAAAGAGTTTTGTCATATGAAGGGGACTTCAAGTATTAATATGTTTGAGCGAGGGGAGGGGGTATTTAGAAACATTATAAGTTTATAAGCAAATTTAAAACATCATCAATTTGACGTTGTCTCTTGAGACTAATATCTGTTTCTTGGTATGATTATTATGTAGATTAAAGTTAATATAGAAGGTGTTAATTACCAGTAGGAATTCCTGCCAATCCCAGTAATGTATACATAATAATTTGATAGGTTCCGAGTTCACCGATTTCTTTAATTATGTCATCAACGAGCATGTTTTTTACTTGTATGCGAACACCTCAGCTGGTGTAAGGATGGTGATTCACAAATGCTAACTACTCTAAGACACAAGCACTAAAATGAGCAGTAATTGTTGAGGTTGTTGATTAGAAATTTGGCATTATGATCATAAACCATAAATGTAACATCATTATCTAATTAAGATAGTGAAATAGACAGACTAGGTTTAACTTAGCCAAAGAAAGGAAATTTAAATCTTAAAGAAAGTAATATTCGTGCTACTAGAGTTTTAATAATAAAATGATAGGCAGTTTATAAATTAAGTCTATCTTAATGTACTAGTGTAACTAATACAGACATATTTACCTATTAAAGTTCGTATGCTGAGCCCAAATCTAACCATCCATGTTTATAGATAAGCTTGGGTTAATAATTGGTCGCTTACACTGGAATCCGCCATCAAGAACATTTGTTGACGATTTTGTTGAAAGAAATACATCTTGATACAGATTATTTTGTATAACATTAATGTTAGCCGTGTGCTACATGTTGTTGACGTCTGTTTTTGAATCGAAAGAAATTGATCAAACGGAAACGTATCGAAATTTTACGTTTGAAACGTAGTTAATCACCGGAAAAGGTTATTTAAATTTAACTGATACATTACTCGCAATGTACAACTGTCCCAATTTATCGCTCCCCGTAGGAAATATTACACCTGAATGAACATGATTATGAACATTTTACTAGTTTATTATTCTGAATGGAATTGAACTGAATTGAACTTTATTTACCATTTCCATTTATATATTCATGCTGACAATAGATCTAATACAATAATAGAACATAATGTTATTAATAGAGATTTAAGGGCCAGTGTAGCTGAAGGTGTCTTTTCCACTGATCCCAAGATATGATATATACAGTTTATTATATAAATAATAACTTTTATATTAGGGTACGATCATAATAATGTGCTTGACCATCCACATACTGATGAATATTAAGACTGTACAAGTATTTGAACCTCTTATCAGTCACATTTTCTGATTTTCCAACGTAAATATTGAAGTCACCCGCAACAATATATTTATCTGGCGTTGTGGTATGATCATTTATTTATTTTGGAAATCACTAATAAAATCAGACAATGGCTTGATATACCTGCTACTATTTTGTGGTGGATATAATAAACAAATACTGATTCTGTCAAACTGATTTCATAAACGATTGATTACTGTTTTTTTCAACATCAATATATCGTTTTAGTAGAAAATCCCCCTCCCCCATTTTCAGCACTACGAGGCATGTATTCTGGTTAATATCCCTACACTACTGTTGTTGTTGTTGTTTGGATAGGTTCTCCTCGTACAACTTCGTCAAAAGAGTCGGACCTAACTCATGTCGTTGTATTAGTACATACACCGAGGTCGTTTTCTGTTATAAAGTCAGCTATTTACATCGCATTGTTGAATACAGATTTGATGTTAAGACATCGAAGAATTATAAATTTTTATAGATGACAATGACGGGATGGGTGTAATAGGAATGGACACTAACATCTTCTTGTTTCACTTTCAAATGTTATCGTCAGTTATCCATATGATAATTTACTGGTTTATTCCAACACTTCTTCCTCACGCAATAGCGACATTTAATTACTTTACAGTATATAATACATTATCACCTTGGATTAATCGCGATAACAATATATACTGACTGTCCTTAAAACAGGCATTAGTTTATTTGATAATCATAAATGTGTGTACGTGCGTGTGTGTGCGCGTGTGTGTGCGCGTGTGTGCGTGCGTGTGTGAGTGTCTGTGTATGCGCAGGTGGGTGCATACTGTAATTGTTAATATACTCTACCAACTTCTTTGTTCTTCAACTACTCATCGACTGCGGCATCCACTACTGATATGATCACTACTCTAATCTACCCACTACTCTGCCATGCCCCTACTCTAACCTACTCACTAATATAATAATCGAATCTACCCACTATATCTAATATACCGCTACTCTAAGATATCATATTTGTAACATACCACTACTCTAATATAGCAATACACTCAACTACCCATCACTCTAATCGACTCACTACTCTAATAGGCCCATTACTGTAATCTGCTAACTACTATAATTTATTCACTACTCTAATCTACTCACTACTCTAATCTACCCACTACCCTAATACGTCAATTCTTATAGTACAATAATCAGTCTTAACAACTTCCCATCAGCCATACGTCTCTTTTCTGACCTGCATCTAATTTTAAACTGTTGCTATTTGTTGGGTTTTTCGTGGTATTTTTTACAAGCTCTTTATAAAGTATAATATAAGAAGAAAAAGTATACTTTTAAAACTCAGTAAAATAAGATTATTGATATAAATATAATTATTAATACCGAACACATATTAGATCAGCCAGAAGCCATTAGGTGTTGGGTAACAAATTCTATTCAACTCGATTTTATAAAGAATAAAATTATTATTGGAATTGATACTTGGCCAACAGTTGGCCATCTTCCATCAATTCAGGTAAAATTGAATCAACAACCTCTGGCACAAAGACATACATTATCCCACCGATTATTTTCAAGTTCCCGAACACACAGGATGCAGCTGGATGCCAAAATATACTCTGTTAGGGGATATTTATTGAGACTTTATTATCGTAAAGATGTATCTGGAATTTTTTTAAAATTATTGGGTTACATGAATTGTAAAAAAAGCCATAATATATTATTATTATTAATATTATTATTATTAGTAGTACTTCAAAATACTGCTTAACTTTAATATACCCTCCGTATTTGTATCTAAACATATTATTAATGAGTACATCTTTCCCTACACGTTACTTTTATTTATGTTGATCTGGTAATACAATTCATCAGCATTATTTCTCTGTGCATTTATGTTTGTATATAAACATCAACAGTTTAGACTAGTCGGACTTGTATTGATACATGGTTCATATAGGTAGGATTTATTTAGTTATTTGAACCCAGAATAAAGCTGAGGTCAGCATCTGAGGTGTCGAAATGTTTTATATACAGGTTTCTTTTGGACCACAGAAAATTACTGTTGAATGTAAACTGTGGTGTCAAAATAGTTATGATATGTATGTAGCAAGTCACCATTGAACCACACGCACGTGTTTGTTGCTAGCTGTGATATCAAATGGTATGTTTTGTACGTGCTTCCGCTTTTTGTACGTAGCCTGCATGTAGCCGCTTTCCTGTGGGCGTGACATATTTGTCGCGTACGAAAAGCGAATTAGCTGGTTCCCACAGGCTGATGAGTAGACCATCACATGCTTAGGTATACGCACACATCTATCAATATGTGGAGGTGTGGAACATTTTATTTTTAGATTACTGTTTGTATAGTTGTATTTGTATTTAGATTTATGGAGGTAGGTCTCGAAAGATGTTTAGATATGTTTATGCTCTGTGCCTGTTGCCTCTTTATATGTATCCTCTAACACACACACACACACACACACACACACACACACACACACACACACACACACACACACACACACACACACACACACACACACACACACACATATATATATATATATATATATATATATATATATCATTCACATTCACCCACACACACACCCACCCACTGTAAAATCGCCCATAAAATATTTTCCTATGTCATGCATGGCTGAGTGCATCTTGGGATACTTTCGTCTGCCCGTCATGATGAACGTTTCCGGTCACGCATCAGTGACGCCATTGTTTACATCCGAAGTGAGAAAAGATTGTACTGGGAAATAACCTAATTTATGTATAACCACCTTGGTTATGCCTAGAAAGTGTAGGTATACATACACGCAGTACTTCAACTAAAAACAAATAACAGACTGATAACAATTCTGACAATGTTTTGAAAGGCGCAATTAACAACGTTTTGAGTTCTGGTCTCATCACAATTAAAATATCCACGATATCATAGTCAAAGATATAATTTCATTTGCAAATGACGCAAAGACTGTAGCTCACGATGTAAACAATTTTAGCTGATGAGGCGAAAATTACAGCAAATGATACTAAATCCACTGCTTCCTTGGTTCACATCGAAGTGGCAAAATATTCATCTGAAATATCTCCAGCCTCGTGAAGGATTTGAAAGATCCAGCTAGCATATATGAAAGGCGATTACTTATGGAAGGTTTTAGTCGTCGTAACAACATTAAATTTGAAGGTATCCGCCAGACAATTAGTGACATCACTAGTGAGAAAATATGTATCGTATTTAATATACAGATGGTTGTTTGTCTTTGATATTGTCCACGTGACTAGATGTTTGCGAAAGGTCCCCGTTTCATAACTGTGAAGTTTATTCGGTACAGTGACCGCTTTGAATGGGGGGGGGGGGGAGAGGGGACGCAAACGAAGGTCTATAAATTATCTGAATCTTAGAGTTTCGGTTAAGGAAAATACGCAAGATACTCGCACCATACTTACAAGCGACTTACCATGGGTCGTACGACAAACCCAGGTGCCAGGGTATCGACTTACATGACACTTGATAAAATGATTGTTAACAACTAGACTTTGACACATGATAATGTTGACGTTTTGCTTGAATATATTAAAATCCGTCTTAATTTTCCTCTGTATGTGAAGCAGTCTGAAGATGTGACGTTTTCTTCACAGGTCAAAGTCCTCTCACTAAGGGTTACCAATCCATATTTACACACGAAGGTCATCGATATCTTAGCAGTACCTAAGTCATCAGAAGAGATACTGCTCTTTGACTTACCTGAAGTTGAGGGAACGAATCCTGACACGATGAATGACCCCAAACTCATGAAGCAGAATGTGAGGCGTCCTAGCTATTATGAAGATTCAATCTGGACAGATAAGGCGTCAGGTTTCCTCATAACGGCTCTAGAAACAATTGTTTTCTAAAATAATCACCTGAGGGAAACTCTACTTGTATAATAATTGTTGAAGCCAACTCATCTTATCTAATCTTCTGGTTTTGTATATCACTGATTAACAGACACTCTATGGATAACACTCAGCGGAGGGGGGGTGTAGATTCTCACCTTCAAGATGAGATGTTAATGGATGATCGTAGAGTTATCAGGCAGAACGAACTCTAAACATAGACTATTACAGTATAGTATGTCCCACTACAAACTGAATATTGTTCTGTGAAAATTAACTTTACTCTGTAACTTCAGTTTGGGTGATATACCAGTTTGTTTGTCAACGATCCATTGGTTCATGTGAAAGCTAATTTTAAATATCTTATTTCTCATTTAGCGAGTTTTTAAAGTCGGGTCACGATATCGTATAAACATATAATTACTGGAAATATGAACGTTATGATGCATCTCAACTATCGAGTCATGAAGCTGTGGATTGTTAACCCATTTTCGTGCCATTATATGAAAAAAAGCGTTAGCATGTAAAAATAATCTGAAATTATTAATGTTGTATTGTAATTCGACTTTCATTCGGCGGCTGGTATTTTAGTTTAGTTTTTGTATAAATATCTGACATTATGACTAACAGCTATTGCTGTCAGTTTTTACACAATCGTTTGTAACTGGTATTACTTAACATGGGGGGGGGGACAAATCTCTCTAATGATCTGTTGACGTTGTATTTAATTGCTGACCAATGTAATTAACTATGCTGATGGTCATTTTATTTGTTGCCATGGCAGCAATGTAGATGATGTAATCTCTAATCTTTAAAAGGTGTCAAATGTCATGTTAACATGGTTCACGCAAAATTACATTCAGTCAAACCCTGATAAATTTCAATTTATTTTATTTCACAATGATGTACAGTCCTCAGATATTTCAATGAAAGTAAGCAAAATATATTAGAATCTTTAAAATCAGTGAAACTATTCGGTATATTTGTAGATCGCCGATTAAACTTTAATAGATACATTTCTGAAACCTTCAAGAAGACAAAGTGCACTAGGTAGGTTAGCGAATATTCTTAGCACAGAAGATGATTATGTTTTATTTGAATGTTTAATCCTCTCGCATTTTAATTATTGTCCAGTTGCATGGCACTGTTGCTTTATATCAAACCTGAAGAAAATTGAAAACATCTAAAAGAGGGCCCTACGTTATGTTTTTAAAGATTATTCCTTATCATATAGATAATTAAGACAAAACGCACAAAAAAACACTATTGTGTGTGCAATGACTCGGACAAATATTGTTAGAAGTGTACAAAATTATTAATAAGATAAGGCCAAGGTATTTATATGAAATGTTCAATTTCATAGAAATGTCATATGACTTGAGAAATACTCATCCTATTATAGCACTTAAAGGGACAGTCCACCCTCAGAAATTATTTTTAAAATGTGTAATGCTTAGAACAGTAACCAAAAAAATCCACAGTAATAATCACGAAATATACCTGACATCATACATATAGGAAAACAATCCAAATTACTGGAGGGCCGCCATTACGGCTGCACCAGAAGCCAGATTCGAAGGCGAGAAGGAGAAACTGAAATGCTCTGACGTCACACGGTCGCTCTGTATACTGACGCGGATTATAGGTTCTCTTGAGGGTTAATTTCTGAGCCATTTTGAATCATTTTCCTCTTGTCAGGTTCCTTCTGGCTCAAACTGATATGGTTGTATGTCATTCATGACGTAATTTTAACGAGATAAAGCCGTTTAGTTCTGGAATAATTCTTTGCTCACATTTGTTTATATGCTTTTGTACGGGCTCTACAGACTTCAGGTCAACCGGATACGCTGAAGTGACGTCAGCATTCAGGATCTTCCGGTCTTTGATTAGCTTCAAAATGGCGGCACCCACAGGCAATTAAAAGTCGTTTAATCAGCACTTTGAACTGGATTATTTAATATGTGGGTGATCGTTTTAATTGTGAATTTTGTTCTTTAAATCAAATGTGATGTTTTATATACTTCTTTTCGTATTTAATGTTTATGTAACTCTAGTTTGACTTAATGCCATATATGCATATCTAGTCTTTTATCTATCATTCTTATCTCACATCTTCTTATACTTTCACATTTATGATCATTCGGTTAATAGCTTTCAGCTTATGTTTGTATGTATACTTTACCGAGCTTAAGTAAATTTATCTTATCTCATATTATCTTATAATATTATCTTGTATTGCTTATGTATGCCGTCCCAATGGTCAAACATATACGATTAAACGTGTATTCTATACACATATTTTATGTGTCACCTAGACAAAAATATTCCATTAATCTACGTTTTCTTGTTCTTGTGGGAAGTGAACATAACCATCATAATGCAAACTTATATGAGAGCATCGTGCGGTATAGATTTCGGGTAAACATTCACGATATATATCAAACACTCAATTTCGTAATCTGAACATTATGATGACAATTATTTTGGTTTGGTTTAATTGTGTATTTCACTCATGTTCTTTATTGCGTTTCTGTTATTGTATCATAATATGATTTTCCACTTGGTAAACAAAGGTAAATTAATTTTAATATTAAACAAATATTGAACAATCACCAACTGGATTTTCATATTATATACTTGTTGTTATTGTTTCATTTTTTCCCCTTCTAACAGATCTTGCTGTCAGATAATACATGTGAACAATGGATCTTAGTTCAGTTTATTTGAGGGGTAAGACAAGGAATAGATCTGCTGGTGACTCAATCTAGTTGTGTTTCTTTACTATATTGTATTAGGATAATTAATTAGGACTTAAGAGGGGATACTACGATACTGATGATAAAGACCTATACTAAAGTCATTTGATCGTGTCTAAAATATTGTCAGAATATTACATCACGAAGAATTGATATTAGTTTACTTTGCTGACGTATTATTAGGTAAAACAGTATCAATTGTACGTGTAGTTATTATGTAGACATTTATACACACTTAGGATACGCTTAATGTAATAACAACATCGTTCCAGTATGTTGCCGCCATATTAATAAATTATGTCCAATTAGCAAACACCTTCACGACCACTGTTGTGGGATTTTTAATGCTTTTAATTTATTACGCTAGATAACGTTATTACATTAGATCAGTTAAGTAATTGTGTCACATTTGATCTGTCTGGATTGGTTAACAATGAGGAAGAGACTGGTAATGATTGTATACCAGATTTTCCATACCGAAATATTCCACAATGTGGGTATTATAAACCACAATAATTAACTAACCAACTTAACAAAGATCTATGGAAAAAGGTCATCCCGTTTTGACCTAACCTGTAGAGGACATACCAACAACTGGGAACGATTTAATAAATTGATATGCAAATTACACGGTGATAAATGTTTATTGGAATACTTGGAAATAAGTGAAGCGTATCGATGTGACTTGAACCAGCCACTGTAACTGGCAGGTTATCATATTAGTGGATGTAGAATTGATGGTAATGGAGGTCGTGTTGATCCTTTATCAAAGAATATGTGCAATACAAAATCCCTCTCAGCAAAATCTCAGCATATTCAATGAACATGTATCTGAATTTCTTTATTTGTTGAAAGTAAATCTGAAACCTCCAAGAAATACACAAGGGCGCCTCTTTGGACTAACTGGTAGCGCGTTGGACCATATATCAACACCACTTGAGCTCGAATCTCGGCGTGGGCATATTTGAAGGGTGTTTCATCTCTGACTTACCTTTGGAGGTCGCTCGGCCTATTTAGCCTACTATGTGCACAAAAAGTGGCCGTAAAACATCAGTCATCACCATCATCATCAATCAATCATCACCAAAGTATCCACCTCTAGCCGATATTTATACAAATGACCTAGTACCCAGCTTCTCATCGCGTATCGTGATAATAAATTTAGAAGGTTATTTTGGTACACACTTTTCTATAAGAAACAACATTACACTTTATTAAATACTAAAAGAAACATCTAATATCATTTGTTGACATTTTAGGATTATTTTATTTTAATTGGTGAGTCCATCACTTATATATTACATGTTATTGAAAATTTAGTTGTTTAAAAAAAAGATAGCAACAGCGTATTACGTTTATATAAACAGAGATCACTCTGAGATAGACACTATCTTCCTCACTTCCTATACCTCCCTCAGACGCACAGAGATTTTATTTCACATTCAATAAAGCGCCATTTAGCGCAAATAATATTAATATCGGTGTTGAGGGGGAGGGGGAACTTCATCTTCTGCTAAACTTATTTCCTTCGTGGAATTTACACTTAAGTTTTTTGTTTTAAACTATGAACAGATATGTCATGTACTTTAGTAGACACCACTTGATGTTTTGGTTATTAGAATAAAAACAGAGAAAAATGCTTTTGTTGTCAGTACTTAGTAAATTCTTAGTTTCACGAGCTACAAGATGTTACGTCCATCTTGATCTGAATATTTTAGGCAAAAAAAAACAGAATTACAAAATAGGATGTTTAACGGCCATTTTTGGGCACGAGGTAAGCTAAATGGGCCGAGCGACATCCAAAGGCAATGAGAATAACTTCCTTCAGACATGCCCAAGCCGAGATTTGAACTCGGATGGTTGAGATTTGTTGTCATCCGCACTTCCAGTCAGACCAAGAAAGCTCCCGTATCTAAACAAGAAACATAAAGCCATTAAAGGCGTATAGCTCAGTTAAAACATACTTACATATACATACATATATTCTTAAACAAAAATTCTGATCTTGGACAAATTAGAGGCAATTATTTTAGCCTAGTTATGGGACAAATAGTGAAATGACTAAAACACACACCGAGGTATAAATGTGTTTCTGCGGGGAAATAGTGAATGATTTACGTTTAGATATTCGGCTATTTACGTCATACTCAGTGTTGATGTCTACCTTTTTCTTGGTTATTCACAGGGGCACCTCCGTGGTCTAACGGTAGCGTGTTGGACCACAGATCACTCACTACCACCCGTGTTCGAATCTCGGCGTGGGCATATCTGAAGGTTGTTTCATCTTTGACTTCGCTTCATTACCTTTGAATGTCGCTCGGCCCATTTAGCCAACCTTGTGCACAAAAGTGGCCGTAAAACATCAATCATCATCATCATCTTCTTGGTTATTCAGAAAATCCGACATCGAAAACAGCCAAATTTCGGAAAGCCTTAACAGCAAATTATGTTCTCGTTATTCATCGAGACGTGCTATTTCAGGCATTATTTTGAATATGAAATTGAATTTAAACGCAAGAGAATTGATGAGCTGTAATAATGATAGAAATTAATTACCATTTAACTGTTATGTTGTTTTCGTTTGCATTTTGGCGAGTAGTTTTCTATGTCTTCATATTATGTTTCTTAACATTCAGAATCCATAAGCCATAATGTGCTAGAATCCTGAAAAGGAGAATGTCCGAAATACAGGGTGGTCCAAAAGTCATTTTACCAGTTTATCAGTATTAAATGGTAAAATGACTTCTGGACCACCCTATAAAACTATCTAAAGTACTATCTTTTCCTATCTATGTATCAACCTGTACAATTTGTCGGCATTGCCAACTACACGAGGCGTATACTTCTTTTAAATACCAATTATAAGCACACAACTCGCTAAATTCCTCAACATCCTTCAAGGTACTCATTTGTGGCAGGTTCAGTGTTGAGTACGTAAAAGACCAGCAGAGTTTATCCGGATCCAAGTCAGGATTCTTTTTATAGTACGGAGCTGTCCATAACAATAAGTTTGTTATGTGAAGATTGACACAATCAGCAATTACTGAGAACATGTTACTGTGTCTATGTTGATATGATGAGATAAGAGAATGATAACTCAACAAGCTACAAGTTGTTTGGTTATACAATGTTTGGATGATGTTGCTCTGTACGTCTATAGCTTACTTCGTAACAATAATATCTCAACACCGACATACATACAATTCGCACATATATAAGTACACGCACACATACCTAGAAACACACACACACATACACACACAATACAAAACACACACTCATTTATCAAAACACACACACACACACACACACACATGTATAAAGTAATAAACGTATGAACGCCTAACATCACACTATTTAATATACCACACTAAAATGGTTACACACACACACACACACACACAGAGAGAGAGAGAGAGATAGAGAGAGAGAGAGAGCATGTATATGTTAGAATCGTTGCGATGGAAAACCATCGACAAAATTCAAAATTTGTTTCTATATCATCTGGACGATTAATGAGTGGAGACGATTAATGAGTAACGATAGAATATGCCAGAAGTCACTAAGTTGATCTGTCGGAATTTTCGCTTGTCCGTCCGTCTGTCTGTTTGTAGTGTTTACACTTAGCGTTTGTAGCTGCACCTAGTGTCAAAGTATATCACCACTGATCCAGAGGATATATATAGCTCAAGAGTTATCGCAGCGATATTTAGGAAAAGAGCACTAATCTATGGTATTACGAAGGACCCCACCACACACACACACACACACACCCAGACACGCATTGAATCAATCTCCGGAAAATCTGCCGAATTACACAATAATAATAATATTAATAATAAGGATCTTATTATCTTGACTAACGGCTCCCCCCTCCCCCCCCCCATAGCCGTTTACAGAAGTGAAGCTCTCCTGTACCTAAAAATAGTTATGCATTATAAATTGAGAAACAGAAAGAAGATAAACTCCTCTCACTTTCAGTCCTATATTCCCCCCCCCCGCCAACCCATCCCCAATCTCCAACAATTTATAGTTAACTTTGTCTTATTACGTCATCAGTCATCCATTTGACAAACGAAAATATCACGAAGAAGACAAATACTGGATCCAGCCGAGTTCGGGAGTCTATCCGCGTTCACTTGATCCGGAATATGATTCAGTATAGCCTGTGAGCTGTAGCTGTCAGCGTGGTATCTTGATAGGATCCAGAACTGCGCCAGTACACTCTGTTATTAAGTATTATAGACATTCTAGGCCAAATATATTAGCATAAACAAAACGAAGAGAGAAGAGTTATCATTAAACATGGAGTCGTTCGTCAAATATACGGTGATCATATTTTGTCTCTTTGTCATTCAACTTCATCAGACGGATGCCAGAGCCATGAAATCTGGCAAAGGGAAGAAGGTCAAACAGCCAAGGGTAAGCTAAGAGTTATAACAGTTATCCGCATGTCAACGGGATTGGTCAGGATTTATTCTTCTGGATCTGGGTCGAGTGCGATATGTCAGCTATTTAAGACAATGAAACTGATTGATTGCCTGAGGGATTGATTAACTGAATGTCTCACTCACTCACTCACTCACTCACTCACTCACCTGTTTCATTTAGATTAATATTAAAGCGCTAGCAGCCAAAATGTCTGCGTTGGAGTCAAGATTGGACAACATTGAGTTGAAGATGAGTCGAGTTGATCAAGGTAGATAGTTATCTAATTGATTTGTTATCTAAGATTGATTCTCATTATTTAATAAATCGATATCTAGTTCGATATAAGGACATCTTATGACACACATTCGCTTGTCGTTTTTTTTTAATACGATGTAGGGGATACATGGGAGATGTTGATATAAGTGCCCTCCATGTATGGAACATCCGAAGAAAAAAACATATCTAGCCAACACATTCTTGTTTAATGGTCCAGTGAATAAACAAATCGAAACCAAATTACAAAAAAATATAATACTAAGCATATTTTTAGAAACGTGCAACAAAAGTTCCTTTATTTTGTATTTTTTATTTCTCTATTTGTTATGGTTTATGACTATCCTTGGGAGTAATTATATCCTGAATTAACATATTTTGTGACTCCCTAAAAGTCCTGGAAATCATTATAATTTTTGTCTTGTCAAAGATTATGTCGGACTTAATAATGATCTGTCTATGATGACCTAATTTTATATCAATAAAACAATAATATGTACTAAACCGAAGGCTAGTAAAAACTGCCTCATCGTAATTATAATTATGATTTGTAAATTTGTCAACAGAATACTTTGAAATATTTATATAGCATATTGCATACAGCAACTTTATATAGTATATAGCAAGCTTTAGGAAGACTATTTTCTTCTTCTGTACATTAACTCCAAATACTGATATACTTGTAAAACGTGACAACTGCTTAGTATAGTGCTAACCTAAAGAGCGGGCGTAGTTCGGGTCAAACCCACTAATATGATTGGTGACCTGTTGATAATTAGTTGTCTATAATCGTCTTAATTATAAACTTTGATGGTGGTCTCTGAGTGAAAAAAATTATTACTGGATGTCACAATAGTTAAAGTTCTTAGATTTGGAAAACTATAATCTCATTGGAGTGTCTGGATGAACTGTCGACAATAAACCATTTGAAGAAGAATCTAAAGTGGAACAAAAATCATTCGAAAAGTTTAGTATCTTTAAAAATCTATGTTAATAATCTATGTTAATTAGCAATGATTTTCTTCTATATCTCCCAGCTCTAGGTACATTTGCTGATGACCCTCCTTGTCCCATAAAGAATACAGACGGATTTAATAAGTCAGAAGAGGCACAGAGTTGTTACATGATGGAGCCAATGTATGTCATAACTTGACTCAGTGACTCACTGACAATCTCACCCACCAATCAATCGATCAATTGGTTGGTCAAAACCAACCAATAAAATCGACCAGTCAATCGATCGACTGACAGACTTGGCTAACTCCCTCACTCACTCGGTCACTCACTCACTCACTTATTGATATAACGCACTAATATAACTTGAATGGCCAACCTTTGATAAATATTTGATTAACTATTAAAGTGTTGAGTGGGTTATAAATAACGGGTTGTTTTCTAGTAAAACAAGACGATAACCTGTTCATTGTATCGCCATTTTACAGTTCAAACATGTTGAATTGGACCGAGGCACAAGAGCTATGTGTTTCCAAGCACCCAAAGGCTCACCTGGTTGCCATAGAAACGGAAAAGGAGCAGAATTTCCTGAAAGCAAAGTGGTACAATCAATGTGGTAAATATTATAACAGCTTTTCAAAACATAGATTAAAACCTGTGAATTGTTGATTATATAGAGTTTGCTTTAATAACTGTTTTTTTATGGCTACCGACGAAATCGGATATTTGTTATATATAATATATATATATATATATATATATATGTGTGTGTGTGTGTGTGTGTGTGTGGTGTGTGTGTACTCTACAAATATTCTCGGTTTATCTAAATAAAACTTACTTTATGAAAATCTAAGTATTAATGAAAATTGATGACATCAGGACATAGCAACTCACTATATGAAATAAACTGATTTATTATTATTATTATTATTATTATTATTTGTGTCGTTGGCAGATCTGGTTATTCAAATATTAGCTTTCATTGGACAAACATGTTTTATGGTATGCTGATATTTGTTGTTATTTTATAGAGTGATCGAGTGGTATTTAGTGAGACAACAGCTCAGACAGTCCTTTAGTACAATGTTGGTATCAGATAAATCAAATTGAATTATTAATTACTTTTATTCCAGAATATAGTACCATCATTGAGTACTAGATCATAGGCCAGTGGACAAAAGAAAGGAAATATATTAACTGATTGTCTGAGATAACTCGTATGTGATATTAACTGATTATCCCAGAGAACTCGTATGTGATCGACCTTTACGAATTCGTTATGATAAGCTGTCTGTTATTCCATCAATGGTTACACTATGATGAGACGAGTATTCCGTGCCTTATTATGTTTTGAGATGAACTTCGACACGTTAAAGATTTTTAATGCAGAATTTTTTAATTATTACAGGTATATCGTCGGTAAGTCGGTTCTGGACGGATGGTTCTAAGGACGATCGTGATAACTGGTATTGGATAACAGGAAATAACCCAATCATACTTGGATACACAAATTGGATACCGGGTAAGTATAACACATCACTTAGTACAACACATCAGTTAGTATAACACATCAGTTAGTATAACAGATCAGTCAATATATCACATCAGTCAGTATAACACATCAGTCAGCATAACACATCAGTTAGTATATTACATCAGCTAGCATAACACATCAGTTAGTATAACACATCAGTAATTATACTGATTATAATATATTTAACACCAAAATATGCTTACTGTCAGTGCTCGCTTACTGTATGATTGTGAAACTTGTTTATTTTATAGTAAACTGATATCATAACTGATATCATTACTTATACCATAACTGATAAACTGTGCATTAAACGAACTCTTTATTAGTATCTATAGCTAGTGCCCTACTTTTGTTATTAAGGACATGATTAATAGTGAGTCAGATTGGGCTGAGTCAGTCTGATTGTTATAATAGCTTACTAATTGTATAGATCGGTGTTTTTTTTAAATCATTATCTGCCTGGACAAGTATATATACATATATATACATATATATATATATATATATATAATGATTTATTATCTAGCCACTTCACACAATGACGATCGATTTGACTGTTTGGCCGCTTATGGTAACGAAGCTTTTGGTTGGGGCGATGTGGCCTGCTGGGCACCTCACGTGGTCACGTGCGAGATTGAACTGTAAACCGGTGACAAGAATTGGCATCGTACTCTGATAAACACACATTGTTTTTATTTGTGTTTCCAATTGTAAAATGTATGACATTATTTACAATATTATTAACTTGCTACTATATATATAAACCCGATATATATATATATATATATATATATATATATATATATATCAGAATTGAGTGAGCAAATATAATAGTTTGCTATTTACTGTGTATAGTATGGCCAATGGCAACAAAGGAATGCTAAATATGATATGAATTATATTTAAAGTTGGAGTATTTTACACAGGACTATTAGTCCCAACATCTCTAACATACATATTATATATTGATTGGAATGAAAATTAAAATAAAAGATACTCTTTGTCTAATTTAATGGTCGACTTTGTTTGTGTTATAATTAGCTGATTGTACTCTAGACTTTACACACAATCGACTTAAAACTGTGATACGGGTATCCTAGTCTATACTAAAGATTAGACAATATGGAGTTCATATATCTCAGTATAAAACTGAAATCGCTTCTCTGGGTTCGGTCCCCTGATGAATCATCTACAGTTTAACTTCACGATTTGAGTTTCCCTGTGCCAGTGCGAAATGAGTTATGTATAAATGCAGAAAACCCTGCGAAATAATCATTCATGTGTACACTATTGTGCGTGATCTAGATCTTCAGGAGAGATAGGCATTAAAACAGATAAACACCAAACATGCAATGGCAAAATATTCAAATATCGAATATTTTCTGAGGAATCAGTGGCGGAGCAAGGGGGGGGGGCGGCGGCACTGTCGGCACCTTTACAGGGGCGGCAATTTCGAGATGTAGGTCCCTTGGTGATATTTAAGTTCTGGAAAGGCTAATAATGCCTCACCAAACAACAGCATCCCTCTGGCGCTTCAGTGGGCCCCAGACCCCACGTCGTAGATGGCTACACCAATAGGGGCGCCCATATATATTTGGCCCCAGGCGGCGGCAATACCCCCAGCTCCGCCACTGTAAGGAATAAACATAAAATATTCTATCGGCCGTTGTATATATAATACCGAGTTAAATAGACAATAACAAATAGGTTTAGGGTGAAAAGATATAACAATAAAGCACTATGACAACAACAAATTATTTTTAGATAACATGTAGTAGATAATTAATGATGGAATTTTACAAATATTTTAGTATAGTAGGTTGTAATGAATACAGTACTCTTAGTTACGTAATGAGATATACGGGTGCTATAAATCTGTGCTATAAATCTGTGCTATAAATGCTATAAATGTGCTATAAATCTGTGCTATAAATGCTATAAATGTGCTATAAATCTGTGCTATAAATGCTATAAATGTGCTATAAATCTGTGCTATAAATGCTATAAATGTGCTATAATCTGTGGCCAACCGCGCAACCAGTTAGGCCACGGAGGCGCCCCAATTTGTCAAAGCAGTGAATGGGATTTATCTAAACAACAGTCTGTTTTCCATTCCCGAATTTATTTATTTATCCTGATATCTTTCAGTCACCGAAGTAAACAAAATGTAGGTTAGAACAGATAGAATAACTATAAATACATGATATTTAGTTATAAATCACATACAATTATGATCTTAATAATATCTATAGGACAAAAACGGCAAACCTCAAGATTTAGATCTAAATAGATAGAGATGATGATGATGATGATGATTGATGTTTAACGGCCACTTTTGTGCACAAGATAGGCTAAATGGGCTGAGCGACCTCCAAAGGTAATGAGACGAAGTGAAAGACGAAACAACCTTCAGATGTGCCCACGCCGGGATTCGAACACGGGTGGTAGTGATCTGTGGTCCAACAAGCTACCGCTAGACCACGGAGGCGCCCCACGTCGAGATTCGAACACGGGTGGTAGTGATCTGTGATCCAACATGCTACTATTATATCACGGAGGCGCCCCAAGTCAAATAGATAGAGATACATTTTATTTCAGGTAAAAACACCCACAGTTCGTACATTAATACCACCGTAATATAAAAAGACTAGATTACAATAAAAAATAGCATACAAAAAGTGACCAGATTACAATATAACTAATGGTCATAATGGTAAGATTGTCTTAATTTGCTATCTTTTTATGAATTATATTTTTAATAACCGAATTTTTATCCGTACTACACTGTAAGTGTTCCTGTTGTTGTATCTGGGTCATTTAGCAATATATTGATTAAATATTGTCCAAATGTCGGCTATAATTAAATAAACGACAAATATTTTTATCCGAGCGAATATTTTGTCTCGTCACGGGTCTTGCACATCTAACTTGACATTTGTTGTTTACAATTTGAGGTCACGTATTCCATGTTGTGCAGCACACACTGCGCACACGCACACAAAGCTACGAGTCGGCTTTCTGTAGACCGAATAGAATTGGGCGAATCGTTTCCAATCTAAACAATAGAAACACAATCCCATCTTATTTTAAAGGAGACAAGCTTTGGCCGTAAATCCAGGCCACAGTCCGCTAATGTATGGCACAGTATGAATAGGTGTGATCAAGATAGTCTCACAGTAAGCCGCCCCCCCCTCTCCAGTGCCTGCTAGCTAGAGGTAGGGTTGGACGGCCTATAACGTATATTGAGTCACCCAGAGAAACGATCGTCAGTAAATGTGCTATAAATCTGTGCTATAAATGCTATAAATGTGCTATAAATGTGTGCTATAAATGCTATAAATGTGCTATAAATATGTGCTATAAATGCTATAAATGTGCTATAAATCTGTGCTATAAATGCTATAAATGTGCTATAAATCTGTGCTATAAATGCTATAAATGTGCTATAAATCTGTGGCCAACCGCGCAACCAGTTAGGCCACGGAGGCGCCCCAATTTGTCAAAGCAGTGAATGGGATTTATCTAAACAACAGTCTGTTTTCCATTCCCCAATTTATTTATTTATCCTGATATCTTTCAGTCACCGAAGTAAACAAAATGTAGGTTAGAACAGATAGAATAACTATAAATACATGATATTTAGTTATAAATCACATACAATTATGATCTTAATAATATCTATAGGACAAAAACGGCAAACCTCAAGATTTAGATCTAAATAGATAGAGATGATGATGATGATGATGATTGATGTTTAACGGCCACTTTTGTGCACAAGATAGGCTAAATGGGCTGAGCGACCTCCAAAGGTAATGAGACGAAGTGAAAGACGAAACAACCTTCAGATGTGCCCACGCCGGGATTCGAACACGGGTGGTAGTGATCTGTGGTCCAACAAGCTACCGCTAGACCACGGAGGCGCCCCACGTCGAGATTCGAACACGGGTGGTAGTGATCTGTGATCCAACATGCTACTATTATATCACGGAGGCGCCCCAAGTCAAATAGATAGAGATACATTTTATTTCAGGTAAAAACACCCATAGTTCGTACATTAATACCACCGTAATATAAAAATACTAGATTACAATAAAAAATAGCATACAAAAAGTGACCAGATTACAATATAACTAATGGTCATAATGGTAAGATTGTCTTAATTTGCTATCTTTTTATGAATTATATTTTTAATAACCGAATTTTTATCCGTACTACACTGTAAGTGTTCCTGTTGTTGTATCTGGGTCATTTAGCAATATATTGATTAAATATTGTCCAAATGTCGGCTATAATTAAATAAACGACAAATATTTTTATCCGAGCGAATATTTTGTCTCGTCACGGGTCTTGCACATCTAACTTGACATTTGTTGTTTACAATTTGAGGTCACGTATTCCATGTTGTGCAGCACACACTGCGCACACGCACACAAAGCTACGAGTCGGCTTTCTGTAGACCGAATAGAATTGGGCGAATCGTTTCCAATCTAAACAATAGAAACACAATCCCATCTTATTTTAAAGGAGACAAGCTTTGGCCGTAAATCCAGGCCACAGTCCGCTAATGTATGGCACAGTATGAATAGGTGTGATCAAGATAGTCTCACAGTAAGCCGCCCCCCCCTCTCCAGTGCCTGCTAGCTAGAGGTAGGGTTGGACGGCCTATAACGTATATTGAGTCACCCAGAGAAACGATCGTCAGTCGCTGGACATCATTCTAAACCTAGCCACGTTGAGGACTAATCATATCAACAATGGCCGCCATCTGCTCATATTGTACCTGTGTTTGTTGTCAAAGGTTTAGAAGCTCATCGGCTGATACGTTGTGATCTACGACTGTACGGAGCTCTTAATATTATTAACACATAATTATATTATACTATCAACAGACTGGTAAGTGTTATCGCCTATCATTATTATAAGTAGACGCCACGTGGTAGTGTGTATGTGCGTGGTTTCGGCTTTATATGAATGAGTTTTCGCCTACGCTCGCTCAACCATGAACTCTGACCTTATTCTGCCTAACTTAGTAACTATAGTTTGCGTACAATCGGTTAACGTTTAACGACACGAAGACAAACACAGTAATTTCTACTCATGTAAATTAATGTCACGTCACTAATTTTATGGCATAGACTTTCCTTATATTTATTCTTGTTTCAGGGTCTTTTAAGAAGGTGAAAACGGTAACAGTCACTGCTGCCCTATTTTATTTATTTTGATGTGAATATAAATGGGCTATTAGTATCAGTAGCCTATGATAGTCAGCGAATCACAATATATCTCTCACCTTTATCTAATGCTATTATTTAAAGTGGACATCATTCACATTGTGTGTTATATTTACACTTTTGACAGTGTTACACTGGTATTTGTTACTTTTATGTTAATTTCATAACTTATTACTGAAATAAGGGATTATCTATATATAGCTTTATCCTACACCACAAACATCAACTTCTTAACAATATCGAGTCTAAATTAGATGCGTATAACAACAGACAGTTTACAATTAGAGCGCCCAGTTATCTAGTCTCATTACCTATGTTATCTGATACTAGAGTCTGATGGACGTTGATGATAATTGAGTTATAGGTATACTATTGATAGCTGCATGTCATATATAGATCTTACTACTCTAATCCTCTCCTTAATAATTGTGGATGATACGTCATAGAGCAGAAGTACTTTATTGATATTAAATGCTAGAAGGCGAATGTCACATGTTTGTATTAGTATTGATCTGTGATCGATATCGTCATGGACCTGAATGATTTATAATACAGGTACGAATATGAATTGATAATCCAAGTTAATGTAAACACAATTTGAGTTAAATTCAAACATTATTTGCTAAGATTAATCAAACAATAATTCACTTGTTCTTTATTAGAGATCAAAGTAGAAATATGTCTTTGATGTATAAATGTATTTTGTTGTCCAAATAATAAATGCAGCTTAATCCTGAAAGACTTTTGTGATATAAAAACAAAGCGATTACTATTTAGATAAATAAATCGTCAGGACAGCATGTAGAAATAAACATCTACAATAACTTCTGGATCTATTCAAAGTAAGATTATATTAAAATTAGAGTCTCGCCAATTGACTAGAAAAGATCTTATTACCAAACACTAATCATTCCATGTAAAATACATAACATATAAAGCTGGATTTGAGTCCAGTAAATACGTTTACCTGGATCTGTGATGGAGATTGTGACAGAGTGATGATATAATATTAATAATCAACAATGAAATAGTTTCCTGTTTTAATAACGAGATAGATTAGGAATCATTATAGAATATTTGTTATTTAAAATTTTCAGTCGTTAATCTTTCTTTTATTGATAAATAAACAAGTTTCTGTAGCAACCTATCTCAATCATATGCCGAGTGTAGACTAGTGGAAATAAGGCGAAGTGAAAGATGAAACATAATTCAGACAAAACCAATCCGGCATTTGACCCAAGATGGTAGAATCTTGTGTCGATCCACGCTACTATTTTGTCCACAGAGATACTATGATGTGATGGCTTGAAAGATCTACTCTGGAAGAGAAGGACTAATTATTTATGAAGATTATTTATTACTTTAGATAATACCAGAAAAAGGAAAAATGCTATCTTTCATATTCGACTTTTACGTTTTTATTTACCACGCTAGGTTATGCTATTCCTTTTTAACCTTCTTTTAAGTGATGAGTTTATTATTGATATGTCTATTGAATGTTGTCACACATCTACGAATTTGGTCTCATCAACGCTACAAATATTGTAAAAAAATGATTTAATTTTTATAACAGACAATGATTACAATTTTTATTATCAAATTAAAGTAATCTATCATTGACTTTTCTTTTCAGAGACGTCGTGTCAGTTCCTTATTATGCGCGCGCACACACGCACACATACACATACATACACACACATATACACACACGCACACATACATACACACACATACACACACATACAAATACATACGCACACACACATACACACACACACGCACACACGCACGCACAAACGCACACGCGCACATACATACACACACACACAGTAGTAGTAATAATGGACAAAAAGAATTACATTACTGAAGGTTATAGTCAAGTAAATAATGATCATCATTACAAAAACGTTAGTGAGTCTATACACCTCAGAACGGTGATTTAAATAACTGGTCTTTTAAATAAACTTAAATCTACGGGTGCAATTTCAATTCTTTTCACCTCCCCAGGAGCCAAGACCTCGCTATTTTTATTTGCTTCCTAAATTCACAACGAGGCCAGTTATTGGGCAATGCCAAACGTAATGCTCCCAGGAAGGCCAATAGTGTCTGATTGTAATAGTGAATAAAAAAATGTATCATCTTTCATAGATAGCCATTTAAAACTATTTGCTATGGATGCAAACATCTTATATAAAAAACACATATGATTTTGTAAAAAAAAATAAAAGCATTTACTTTGCCTGATAATTGCTTGCTTATAACATTAGATGTTGAAAATATGTATACTAATATAGATCACACCAAGGGGTTGCAAGCGGTAAAGGACGCAATGGGAAATTATCCCATATATAATCCAGTCATAGAAATTTTTGAATTATCTTTGAAGGATAATTACTTTTTGTTTAATGATGAATGGTTCCCCCCAAAATAGGCACTTTTATTGGTAGGAATTTGGCACCACAGTACGCCGATATTTACATGGCAAAAATTGAGAAACAGGCATTACTTAAATGTCCATTAACATCACACACCTACTACAGGTTTCTGGATGATGTTTTAATAATATGGCCACATGACAAAGAGCCGTTTTCTGAGTTTCTAAATATTTTTAATACACATGAACCACCCATTAAATTTAAATCTTCTATCTGTATTGATTCGGTCAATTATTTAGATACCACTCTGTTCAAAGACCCTAAAAACAATAATACCTTACTGACCAAAGTATTTTTTAAACCAACCGATATTCATCAGATGTTGGATAAACATCCTTTTCATCCCAAACATACTTATAAAGGTTTATTAAGATCGCAAATTATACGATTTTTAGAATATGTTCTAACGAGAGGGACTTTTATAACGCATGGGGTATTCCTTTTCAATCCTTCTGCAAAAGAACTTACTCTAAAAGATGTATGCGTGGTATTAAAGGAAAAACTAGTAGGGAATTGCAAATAAAACAACGTCGGTCAAATACAGCTATTCCAACTACCAGCCGTTGGGGTTCAAAACCATGCAGTATTATTAACTGCATGACGTGTCATCTAATAAGTGATTGCTCAAATATTACGAGCACTGTCACCCAAAAAACATTAGGCATAATGGGAGATATAGATTGCTCTTCTTCAAACGTTATTTATGCTTAACAGTGCTACTTCTGTAATAAACTATATGTTGGCGAAACTAGTTCATCTCTTCCCATAAGAGCTAATGGGCACCAATTTACAATTGAAAGGAAACATCGACTTTCTTCTTTATATACACATTTAAAAGTGCACGCAGATAACTCTTCTCTGCCTGATTACAATCGTTCTTCTCTCGGTGATTATATGTTAATACCGATTGAACAAATACACAGCTCAGGCTCTGATTGGTAGGAACGAATTAACAGATTAAAACGAGAAACATTTTGGATTGATACACTGGGATCATTAGAGCCAACCGGGTTAAACAAAACGCTCGAAAGATTTTAAAATACATCAACCGAAGAGTTATTTAGAACACTACCAATATATAGTATCATCACTGCTTACACTAAATATAAAAGCCTCTCGGGTTTTTTAATGTCGAGTAGATTGAAAAAAATACCTTAAAATAAATAGAATGTCTCCTGAAGCTCTGGAAAAGTTTCTCACAAAAACAACTTCAGTAAAGTGTCAGTCGCCCAAAAAACTACAAACTTCCAGACCGCCACCTAGCAGCATTGCTCATAAGGAAATAACATTCCTACCAGACACCCCATTTCTCCAGAAAGAACCCTACACATACCAAGGACATATCAGACCGCCCCTATGAAAGAGTGAATAAGAGCGTGGGACTTCTGTACCCATAGTTCATTCTGTTTGGGAGGCTGGAGGTTCGTATTCCTGCCGTGACATTATAGTAGGAGGAGTTTTTAGTCCAACCAAGCAACTGGTAAGGTTTTTTTCCCTCCGAACATGACTTTTATAGTAAACTGAGGTGCCACCATGTTAAATAACTCCCAGTTCGCCCATCGTCATACTAACAGAAGTAAACACCAGGTGGCTTTGTCCAATGGGCGATAGCCAGGGGTCTCTACCCCAAACTTCAACATTAACAATAAGTAACACTAGAAAGTGAGCTCCGGTGGCCTAGCGTTTAAGCACTCGACACTTGGTGACAACGGTCACACGTTCGATCCCAGCAAAAGGTCGAAACTTTTCCAAGGGATTAATTATCTCGGCTCACAACATCGTGCGTGGCTGACCACGTTAAATGGCGCTGCCGTCTCCACTGAATTATTAAAAATAAAGGGGAACGTTAAAGACCCCCGAGGACGTAAAACACTCTGGAAGTGACCACCCTTAGGGTTTTTCGGCTCTATCTTTCCGTACTGCTCCCCTGTCAGTGGTGGGGAGGAGTTTCCTCAACCACTCCAACATAGAGGCTGTGCCAAAAAAAAAGCGACAGCTTGGGGATTCTCTCCGAACAACAAAAAACAACGCTAGACAATCTACACAACCCGATGAAGACTTCACTAGTTAGAAACCGATCATTGTTATTGGGTTGAGTCGTGTTGTATAGTTGCTACTAGTCTAGTATTAATCTGAATATATTCTGATTTATGTTTATATTATTCGTATATTATTCATACTGCGTACTAATATTTTACTTTTCTATTTTAGTCTTAATCTTTATTGATGATTTCTTGGCCGTAGTGTTCAGCATAAAGCTTGGTTTTGTTTCGATGATAATCTCTTTTTTATAATTAGATGTTCCTCTTCTAGCTTATTTTAGTAATTGGGGTTTTCCCATAATTGTTTCTAATTATAACGGTAATTAAATGATACATATATTTTAACCTGTTTGGAGTTATAATTGTTGTTTGAATAAAACTATAACACCTTATACTAGCGCCTTAAATATCTTTATAAAAAACACACACACACACACACATACAGTGACTATATCATACAAACATATACACACACACACACACACATACAATATTTCAGGAGTCAGTAAACATCAATATATTGACTATTTATAAAAGTTAACAAACTGATAATGACTCCACATATCTTGTAAACGTAGACAGATTTTAACATTATATAAATAGTTATATTACATCAGTCTGTTGTCATAGACACAAAATGTATGGAGTCTTTATCAGGACAAGCCTCACTATACTGTCAATACATAACTCTATGTAGTACTCATTGTTAATGGGATTCTATACTATATTGATTTGTTGTAGATAATATTATTTAATATACAAGTGATATTACACCTTAAACCCGTAGTGTATATATCTTGTACGGTAATGTGAATCGATGCGTTATACATGTATATGTAGCATTCATATTCCCCTACTGTAGATGCATGAATTATTTATATGCCTGTTGTGTATCTGTCATGGTGATACTAATGATAACAATAATAAAAATAACGACAACTTAGGTGTTATGAAGTAGTCTAATTACCTATATGACCTAAGTTACCTAAAGTATAGGTATGTAACTGAAACTGTGCCACGTTACTTAAGTGTCGCTCTGTAAGCTTAGACATATAGAGTTATCTAAAGTGTCACGATATAACAAAAAACACATAACTTTACCAAAAGGGTCACGTATAACATAAAACACAACGTTACCTAAAGTTACGCTATGTGAACGAAAACACACAACGTTACCTAAATTGTCACGAAATCACATCAAACACACAACATCAACAAAAGTGTCATGATATAACCTGAATCAACGTTAACTAAAGTTACGTTATATGAACGAAAACACACAACGTTACCTAAAGTGTCACGAAATCACATCAAACACACCGTAAGCATCAACAAGTCACCCAGAATGTAGACCAGTCAACTAAAACCTTTGTTTTCTAGTGACATCGATGACTGACATTTCTTATAGAAAACTAGCCACGCCAGCCTGAAATGGGGCATTAAAGACTTCAGTCTGATTTTTGTTGCCCCCAGTCTCAACAACAGGCGGGCCGACATCCAACTCGGGCGACTAAATTTCTGGTCATAAACACGAAACTTCTTCGCCCGTCCGTCATCCCTAGCGCTCAACTGTCCAGCCCACCCAGTGTACCGAAGAAGACTAAAGGTCATTTCCTTCCTGAATACTACAAACTCCCAGATCATCACCTAGCATAACTGATTATAAGAAAATCAACATTCCGACCAGAAATCATCACCCCACTTCTTCGGAAAGACCCCTATCAACCCCACCATCAACAATAAAGACACAACAGAAGTCAACACCAGCTGGTTGTGCCCAATAGGCAACAACCAGGGGTCTCTACCCCAATTTTCAACAAGTGACTCACTCTGGTGAAGTCCATATTACTTCTGGCCTGGTGATTTGACAGTTTCCATGGACTGGTAGGACGGACATTCAGACATATCGGTATAGACTGTTCTGTATGTCTTTCTTCCTTATTATTATATTTCAGTAATTATGTGATATAAAGTAGGTACAGATGCTTTAGTAGTGTGAAAACAATCACGAATTGTAATTGTTTTTTGTCATAAGCTCAAAAGCTGCATTGATTTTTGAAAATTCTGGCTATTTTACATACTGCATCCTACATAGTGTGCAGAACTATCTGTTTATAGTTCCTGGTAAACATTAAGTAAGGAGGTATGTAAACTTATGAAGACCACAGAAAATTAAGCACATTTGCAATATTCAATTCACACATACACACACACACACACACACGTGTATACAGATGCATTTTTGAAAACCTAGTCACGATGCAATTTATCACTTTCCCACTTGTTTTTGAACAAAGATGGGGTTTTTCTGTTTCTTACTAAGAAAACTAGTATTCTGCTCATTTCGTCCAAAAAATACGAGTTTCAAATATTTCCCTGGAAAGCACATTTATTCAAAGACATTCATTACCATTAAAAATAATTTAAGAAAACGTAGATCTAGAATTCAGTCTTGTCTGATATTTGAAGTACCGGTATGTCCAGTAAAACTGATTCGCCAATACTTTCTTCACGTTGGCTACTGTGGGTTGTTTAAATTTAATTGCTGTATATTCTTATATGGCACTCAGGTAATCCAATTTTTTAATGCTTTTAATATCGTCATTTGCTCTCTCTCTCTCTAACAGACAACAATATTTAGTATCTCTTCAGATGACACTTTGATCTGAGCTCTGTTCTGTAATAACGTAGCTCTACTAAAGTATTCAGCATACAACAACATAACACAAATCATTATCCCAACCACACTCACTTGCAGCTGACTGAATTAATGCACATGGGGACCAATGTAGCCTGTAATAGAGTTGGGTCAGCTTCAGCTTGACATTGGGTTAAATATGTCTGCTAATACTATAAAACTTGAGATCCAATTACAAATGTCCCCCATCTCTTAAATTATTGAATATCATGTGACTGAATAGCTGACCTGGGAATAGCACAAGATGATATTATAATTATGACTGGTCTACATCTGAAGCTAACAAACGCCAATCTGATCATCTACATTTTTATTATAAACAACATACATTGTAGAGGAGTATAAGCTATCATACCATCATTCTTATGAATAATCCACATTATTAGATATCATACAGATAATGTTGACAAGTTAACTCTAGTAACCAAATGTAAATTTCTAGACAATTTGATCCAAACTGAACAATAACTTGTTTAAAAATGTTTATAATTGTAATTCTAGTTATTATTCTCTCAGTGATTGGAAATCCTGGGATTTTTAACATATCCTGTATTTTTCTTTATTGTACAGTGGCTGAGGCATATTATTACTATTACTATTGTTATTAGTGATTATGATACAAACATGATACTATCTAAGTTTCTGTTTCTTTTCTGGGGGCTGTTTAACACTAGCACTCTGTGATGATGCTACTGGCACTTTCTCGTCAACTTTCTCAGTTTTGATATCAGGTTTCTGTTCAGGAACTGGTTCTTCTATTAAAGATATAAGACAACAGACATTTATTATTCTATTACAATTACATTTACAAATCATTAGCATCTCAGTTACAACTTACAAAACAACAACGACACAAAATTTACCTGGTTTTTCTGGCTGCATTACACTTTGAAACTTTGGAGGAAATTTATTTGCCAGTTCACTGAGTAGAAGATCAACTTGCTGTTGCTGAAACAAAGAACTCGGTTCTTCCGCCTTCTTTGGATCCTTATTTAGGTACTTCTCTGGAAATAAGAAGTTAACATTTACTAAGTTAATTATAAATTTTAGGCAAAGTAATCAAATGACAATTTGTGTATTAACAGTGAGTGGTAAAATGTGGCAAAAGACAAAATGATTATTTTGCACAAAGGTCACGAAAAGCTTATGAATACTTTATATGACATTTCACTGCCATATTTAGCCAATAAAACAAAATCTTGACCATTAATAACTACTTGTCTGGATATAATAAGGTATTTCTTCTATGTGAATAATTTAAAGAATGTTTGAGCCAGCATTTTCACACAAGCTTAATATACACCAATTTTTAGTATCAATATAAGGAAACAATGAGAAAATATAAAACCTGTGTAAATCACCAAGTGAGGTAAATAATGAATACTAATTTTATGTATCAGTAACAAAATTATTTACCAACAAAATATTCCTCAAATTATTAACTTATATTCAAAATTAAAAAGATCTGTTAAAGTGTTTCACATGAGCCTGTGGGTTTAGCTAATAACCACAATACAGTAAGATTTATACTGTATTGTTCCATGTATACTGTGCAGTTTCCTTCCACCTTTTTCTTTGTTTGTTTTGGGGATGCGCAGTGTACACCCTGTTATAGTGCAGTCCGTTATTATTATACAAAATCAAATATAACACGGTCAGACCTTGGACTCGGAATCGTGGAATCCACCACAGAGCATTTTTATGCAAAATGGCATGAAATCCACAACTGACTGATAAAATCTTTCGAAATAATTTTGACATGTTTTCACAGTTTGTAATTCACACATACAAAAACCCATCGCCAAGGGCCACAACATATCCAGGCGTATATATTTAATGAGCACAAACTTAATTACACAGTACCTTGGCTCAATCAGCCAAACATACAGCCAAATCACAACCCTCAATTATGGTGTGATTCCACCCACTAAATAAGTTTGATCTTAATTGTAATAAAATATGACGTTTCCATCAAAAAAGCAAATACACAAACAAAGACATTTTCAAGGACGTTTATTTGCGCACCTGCACCTATAAACGTTCATTTATTGGTTCATACAGTTACTACCTTCATCTGTAAAAATGCACTATTTCTGGCGGATGAATATCCAAGATGATTGCTCCTTTTTGCCCAATTTTGCAGAATCATTTTATTTTCCACACAAACACTAAGGTAACATTTATGTTTAAGTCAACAAATGATTAAACAATTACTGAGAACATTTATGAAATGAACAGTTATAGTTTCCCTGATGTATCCCTATCTCGCTTCATGGTCCACCTATAACACGGTCGACCCCAACTATGTATTATAACAGGGCCTGACTGTATTTCTGAAATTTCTGTGTATTTCAGTTTGTACAAAGCCACATGTGTGTTTATTCTGTGTTTTATGTCTTCAATGGAAGCGCCATCTATATAAACATCGGGGTGTCTAACATGGGTGTCACACATGTAAAGTGAGTGATATTAGACATATTATTCACCTTCAGCACACCTCTGTATCGACATCATAAGGGTGCTGCCGATGTCAGGTCAGACGAGCCAGGTCCACACATAGACGTTCCCATTTCTTTGATGTCTCCACAGTGTCGTGATTCATTTACTACTCATTTGGTGACAGATCAATTTATTTCAGTTTCTCCTGTATGTTATACACCAAAACTACGTTTTTCCAGACATTTTCTGGTCAAAAGGGGGGTGCACGTTATACATGAATGTGTGCAATACACAGAAGAATATGGTAGTTGAGGTATGGTCAACTTAGTGATTATAAGGAGTAAGCACAGCAATAATGATCAATATTGCATACATCTTTAATAACTAACATACCTGTCTGCTCTTTGTCTTTGAACTTCCACCAGTAGCCTTTAGAAGGATGATATTTGGAGTATGACTGAGCTGCAATGAAGGTATTGTATCTGTATATACTCGCATTCAGCTTAACAGGGATTTATGAAAGCATTTGCTGAACAGGGTATTAGGACAATACTCTCTCCCGACGAAATACATCTGACAATTTCTTCTCCCCCCAACACACACAATAACAATATTGACAACTACACTTACCTTCATCAAAAGCTGTCTGTAAGCTGTTGATTGTGTTCAGCTTCAAATGGGGGAAAAAACAAAAAAATAAAACACATTAAAGCCAAAATAAATGATGACACACCCATAGTGGCGTAGAAATAAACAACCTCTAAATCATCATTTGCTGACTGATACCATAACATCTCTGGTATGGGGCTTTAACAGAAATTGTATAATCATCAACAGGGATGGTAATATAGGAGAAATATAAGGCTTTAGCGACATATAAATTTGAGGTGTTACAGGGTGGCAGAAAGTGTTTTAGTGGAATGACTGATTGGGACCTTTGGTTGAGGGTCAACTCCCCAATGATTTGATTCAAATCACAGCACTAAAAGGCTAACCGAAATCTTAGTGGAAAATATGAACATGATACTGCAATTTCCTTTATCTGTAATGGCCTTCTAACTTTGAGTTGGTTTTATATATCTTTTTCTAATCCATGTTAAGGCAGGGCCGGAAAAATCGGTAACCTGGATGCCTGGGATGTGTGGATTTTGTCTTTGGGCTAGTGAGTAATCTAAAACACTAGCCCGGCTGGGCTACTGCCATTTTGAGGCAAGATATATGTGGTAGTTTCAAGTTCTTTTCCGTAGAATCTTTGATATTTTGGTAACAACAGCAGACTTCCCTTATCACCTCAGCAGACACAAGAAGAAAATTCCTGGCCAGATTGTGGACATCACCAATAATTTATTACTGGATGAACTATGAATTGTTGATTATTATATACTTGTATTGTGTTAAAAGTGTGGATCAATAAAACCAAAAACACATAATTATTGTCTTTATTGCCTCTGTGGTCTAATTGGTAGCATGTTGGACCACAGATCACTACCACCTGAGTTCGAATCTCAGGGTGGGCATATGGAGTTTCATCTTTGACTTTGCTTCTTTACCTTTGGCGGTTGCTCGGCCTATTAAACTATCATCGGAAAAAAAGTGGCTGTAAAACATAATCATATACAATTTACAATTTGTTTTTGTTCCGACTAGTAAAAACATAGTTTTAATAGCCAGTACATTTTTGTTGGACTGGTAAGAAATTTGTTGGGCTAGTAAGAAATTTGGTCGGGCTAGTGGATTTAAATTCTACTAGCCCGGGGGCTAGTGAGATGTAGAAATATTTTTCTGACCCTGGTTAGGGTGACTTAGAAATATCAAATCTTAGATGGCAACTTCTTTTATTTGAGTTCAGTGAGAGAGTGAGTGGTATGTTTCACATTGGTGATGGTCACATCCTCAACATACATCTAAGGGACAACTGCTCTCTGAGAAATGAGATGATCAGATGAAACAACCTGCAGACACAGCTAATGCTGGTATCAGGGTTGGCAGTTTCTGCTGCTTGCTGGTTTCTGCCATGGCAGAAATAGGGTTCAGCCATCAGTTTAGCAGAAATAGTCCAGTAGACCATATATTTCAGTAAAAATTGGCAATTATTTATTTTATTGGTTATTCTGCTCGGTTAGCATCTACCTCCTAGCCTACATCAAAGGATTGATCTTTGAAAATATTCAGCTTCAAATGAAAGTGTTTTCAACCTTTTGGCTTGTGCACAGCACACCCCGACACCAACATGGTGTGGCCAAGGCAACAAAGTTGGTTCTCTGTTACAGGATGCTCAGAGGACATCCAGACTTGGACTATTGAATTCAACATTGTAGTGCACCTAATCACAAACGATTAGTGATTGACTGATTACACTGGCTTCCTTCATTTCTTTGCTAAAGTTGCCATGCTTAATGGCAGTTGAATCTATAAATGAATGTAGCAGTATAAACTCAGTTTTTATGTTATGGCTTATGCTACATATGGATATCAATTAAATAAACTTGATTGTGTTTTTAAAATCAGTTGTTTCTGCCATTTTTTCTATTCTTGAAACCCTTATAAATTCTCTAGTAGCAATCCTTAAGAAGTATCCCACAATCTTACTATACATTTAGTACTCCAATTGCTGAACCAGTGCCTGCACCTTGTTCAACTTTAATTGCCCCATTTTCAGAATTATCATTTCTGCTGGCAGAAAGCTAGTTTCTGCCACTTTTTGCATGCCGTATGGCAGAATTAGGTTCCCGCCAGCAGAAACCCAACCCAGGCTGGTACATAATCGCAGTACCTAAACAATGACCATGCTACCAACTACACAAGGGGAGTGTCTTATGACAGTGGAAGGAGTCGATTTGACCTGGTGTTATAATGGGATATCTAACTAGTTAAACCAAAACATTACATACCTTCACTTGCATTATCTAATGATAATTATAACATAATTATAAAATGCATATTATTTACGTTGATACGAATAAGCAATAAATATACTTACTCCAGGTGTAAGTATAACTGACTTACCAATCTTGAGTTCAGTACGGAGCCAAGATCTGGTGCTTGATACACAACACCAGCTATAATGTAATAGTCAGCTAGAGGAATGGCTAAATAAAGTAAATAATGTGAAAATAATGAAACAGAGATGTCAACAAAACCATAAAATAACCTAACAATAGAGATCCTAGATAAATAAATTAATAATGAGATAATAAATCAGGTGTAACACGTCAATGAAAAATATACATGCACACACACAGAGAGAGAGAGAGAGAGAGAGAGAGAGAGCGAGAGAAAGAGCCATACAGAGAAATACTATCTGGATTGGTAAAATAATGGTGCTTGCTTCCCAATCCCATCTGTTACCTGAGCTATACCTAATGTGTGTGCATGCACACATGCGCACCAAAAACTACACGAAAGTGTTCCTCTGATAAATAATATGACTGTTAATGTGGTACAAAAGATAGTATTAACTTTGACATTTCAAATATTCACATATTTTTATAATGTCATCCATATCAGATGAATATATATATAATTTAAATAAAAGTGACCATTGTCACCCAGTTTGGATCCAAAAATTTTCATCTGTTACATGCATCACTGGATGATTTAATATGAAACTGGACAATGATCTTTGATCAACTGTATTCTTGCTCGATCCTTTTTGTGTGAAGTGGGTCAATCATTTTAGTTGAATCTTATAACAAGCACATCATAATTCCAGGTGGTGCATGGATGCATGTACACACACACACACATACAGAGAGAGAGAGAGAGAGAGGTTAACACCTGTTATCAAAATTGTCATAAATTACCTTGTTGTGGTGATGTTCTATGTTGTTTCCTGATAACATAAAGTATGGGCTCCTGTACGTGTAGTAAGATATACTCCATCCCTGTCATGTTACTGTAACAATCAATATAACATATTACATTGTAATAGGGTTGACTAGTAAATATTGGGGTTTAAATTCTCAGATGGCATATACACTGTAATTATAAATCACTTCCTTATCTAGCATGCCTTGAAGTGATTGATTGATGTTTTATGGCCACATTTGTGCGCATGGTAGGCTAAATGGGCAGAGTGACTTCCAAAGATAAAGAAGCAAAGTTAAAGACGAAACACCCTTCAGATATGCCCACACCAAGATTCAAACTCAGTTAGTAGTGATCTATGATTCAATACGCTACCAGCTAGACCACACAAGAGCCCCAGCACACCTTGAAGTGGAAAATACTGGAAATACTAAGATATTATTACTGGCAGTTATGTCATTTGATGTGTATTTTGAATACTGAATTTAGCCATTGTTTAATTGTGACTGCTAAATAGGGAGTACTTGGATGATTGCCAAATGTCCATATGTCTTATATTTATTACAGAAAATATATAAATCCAGATAGCTACTGCAAAACCACGGATCAGAGAATTTTTTTTAATTTTCAATTTAATTATCTATAAGCAGCAAAACACAAACATGCACTGTGACAAACATCATCATACACCGACAGTGACTGTAGCAATGTAGGTGCGTGAGATAAACTGTCGGACAGTCTATTTCATCTTTAAGACTCTTCGGTCATTTAAAGCTGATAAAGTCAGATTGGTGTGCTAGCCTTGGAAATAAAACACTGAACCAGTTGCTAAACATAAAATTGAACAAGGAATGTGGGAGTCAATTAAATATGAGGCAAAAGTCAAGTGGACCAAATTGATACAGAGGAGACTAAGATTTCACACTCTTGTTCCAGTGGCTAGTTTAAAGTAAACAGGGCCAAATGATTACGATCACAATGTTATTGTAACTTATAGTACACAGTGACATTTTACCTCAGAAGTAGGCGTACTTGTATGTAGGCATATACCGGTATATATATATATATATATATATATATATATACCTTAAGAATTGGCATGTTCTCATTCACTTGTTACCGTAAAATACTCACTAAATGAGTAAAACTGAGATGGCCTCGGAAATTAAATAATTCAATTACATATGTACATGTTCTTTACTTTGTCATTATTGTATACATGCCATGTTATTACATTTGCGGACTAATTTTCACATGAATGTGTTGAAATTTAATCCTCAATCAAATAAGTATAATACCACAGAATAAGACCGATAAAGATACATAATTATGTGTAGTTATTGTTTAAAGTGAATTAACACAGTATCAAAACTGACATGCATAGTTCCTATCCTTTAAAATCCTTATTAATGCAATCATAATTTTCCTTCCCCCCTCCCAAACCCAACCCACGGTTCTGCCCGCCCACTCCCTCAGTGCCCATGTCTTTCTTCCCAACCTGCCCCTTTTCTAGTCTAGCTAGGGGTCTGTACGGTACTAGTACTAAAAAATTGGTGATTCAGATGAACTCTCAAATATCATTGTGTCATCATGTTACTCTGCTTGACACCAAGTTCACCATGATATGTTACTAAGACAGGCCTTTGGCCAAAAGCCCATCCACACAGACAGTAACAAATGAGGGAGAATCATAAGGAATCACATGGGCCCCTCCATGGTCTAGCAGTAGCGTGTTGGACCACAGATCACTCACTACTCCTATAATGTTGGAGTAGTTAACTGTAACAGAACAATTGCAGCTCCAGTTGTTAAGCTCCAATCACAGTGCATATCAGGTTCTTAATTGCAATCTGGCCTTTGGAGCAGTGTTGAGGTGCAAGCTGATTGGCCAACTGATGTTTACACATTGCCACACTATTATATAGATAAATACTGTACATGTGAAAGTAGTGGAAAGTTATTACTCCTATTTTCATGCTTTGATATTTAATGGTGAATTGACTTTTTTATATTGAACCTTTGACTTTAGTAGTGCTAGTAGCATCCCAGCGTGCATGATGTTTAAGGGTGGAAGACCAGCCAAGGCTGTGTGGGAACACTTTGTTAAACAGGGTGTAATGGCAACAGTTGCTAGATGTAAACTCTGTGGCCACCAGATGTCAACCAAGTGTGATTTTAGTTTCTGACATCAGAAACCAGTTTCTGACATTGTCCCATCAGAAATACCTTTCTGACGTCAGAAACCCAACCCTGGTACACGAGTATATCTGGGTACTTCAAAATATGTACTCGAGTACAAAGAATACAAGTACATCGGTCCCAACCCTGGTGGAATGCAGGTTTATTGGTCCATTATTTTATTAATTCATTTAGGCAATATTCCAAATTATGCAAAACATTTCACACAAACATAGCAATATAAGAGTTTTTATGTGGAAACTTTTTCTTCCATATAATAAATAAACATGAATCATGAACCTCATGCAAGTAATCATAATTATTTCATGGGCAAAGCCACGTCTAAGAACAAGATCAGATGAAATTATTCACCCGAATGGATCTTTGTTCTAAATCTAATACGTAATTAAGCTCAAAGTAGATGTTCACCAATCTAGCTTAGATCAATTACTTGACAAACTAGGTAATACTAGGTACCAGATTTTGTTTCTTTTACCTGTTTCCTTCTTTCCATTTACAAATTAGTTACCATAGAACAAATCCATGGAACGATGCTGCAATCCAACTTAGTTATTTGTGCTAATCTTATCACTTGATAACATTAATTTCCTGGTAACTATTCTGTGATATTTCCAAATTACAATTCTTCAAAAGAAACATCAAGACATAACCAGAAAGTAATTAGTTGTTTAATTGAAACCATTGAAATCAAAGATATCGGCCGAGAAAATGATTTTCTAGAATTATTATAAATACCTCAATTATATGTGGCCAGCGTAAAGTCTTGCAAGCATAACCCACATGGCATTGCTAAATATTACTGAATCATAAATAAAATATGTAAATGTAAGCAATAAACAAATGCAGATATTATAATTTAGTAACTGAGAATTATCAAAATCATTTACTCTAATTGTGTGTATATAACATTTTAGCACTCTGCTTACTGTGAAGTATTTCTATATATGTATGCATTTCTGATGCCTTCCTATTAGTATTATATTCCTTTATATGAAGAATTTGCCGGTTAATCAGTTGAAAATATTCAAAGCCAAAGCATCTGGCCAGAAATATTATGACAAAATTAATGAAACGTCTTCATATAGTGTGAACTTCACAAGTTCCATGAATTAATCAAAACATTTGCAAACTTTAGTTATCTTGCTTTTAAATAATGATACCTCTTTCCAGCCCTGAAAATTATTTAAAAGCCTCTAAAATTCCACATTCTAAATTGAGGTTTAGATATTTAAAAACAACTGAAAATATATACCCTAATCAAGCACTTACTATGGGATTTACATTCTGCTGAGGTATTTCTATTATTTAATCAATCATATTAAATGCTATATTCTTTTACCTTAAGTGGACAGAATATATTTTAGTGAGCTATGGGTCCTTGATATGTTATGATATAGCAGGAATACAAAATAAAAAACACCACTTCCTCTATTTCCCAGCTTGAGAGAAGCTAACTACAAGTTCAACTTATTTGCATAGTACCACCATCTAGCAAGCAGTTCCTCATTAGTGGCCCATGGTAACACAAAATGTTCAGATATCTCCAGCAGACATGGGGTCAATTCAGTTCCAGAATTGGAACTGATGGTCAATACCAATTATTGGGATGGATTATTTAAAAAAAATTGAATTGGAATTGAGAAATTTTGGATTGGAATTGAGAAATTTTGAATTGGAAGTTTCCTACAAAAAATTTTAATGCAAAAATTAATTTACCATTTTTATAATGTTAACACTACATGTGGTGTTACTAATATACTGGAACCATAATGATCCAGAGCTTTGGCTTTGTTGTTCGGGGAGAATCCCCAGGCTGCCGCTTATTCAGCACAACCTCTATGTTGGAGTGGTTGAAATCTCCTCCCCCACCACTCATAGGGGAGCAGTATGGAAAGATGGAGCTGAAATAATTCAGTGGAGACGGCAGCGCTATTTAACGTGGTCAGCCACCCACAGTGTTGTGAGCCAAGAAATTAATCCCTGGAAAAGTTTCGACCTCTTATGGGGTTCAAACCTGTGACCGTTGGCACCAAGTGCTGGGTGCTTAACCGCTAAGCCACCAGAGCTTTGATTCCTTATATATATATATCAGATATGCACACTGACTGTGGCACCCCAAGTGAGCAGTTAACCAATTAAAATGGTCTGGATACCATGGGCTCCACCCCCACTGTGACACCACCACATAACATACCTGTAATCTATATAGAGATATTGCTATTTAAGAATTAATTAATTTTATCATCTCACCAGGAATGCCAATCTGGAGCCAAAGTTTGCCCCTCCTCTCCTCAACTGTGACTACTATAGCCTGTCCCCAGACCTAACTGTTTAATAACCATTTGAGAGATTTTGTAAACTTACCATATGTCATTCGTTTAGTACCCAGCAGGGTTGTGAAAGTAAATACAGTATCTGCTGGGCGGAGCTAAGCAAATACATTCCTTTCAAGGCTGCTACTGGACAGTGGAATATAAACACACCTTTGATGATTAGAAAATATACTCTTACATGGGGATGCAACCAAGACTGATCCACCACGTGATATAATACCTCTTTAGCTAAAAGCGCCTTGTGGTTAGGCTTGCGCTAATTTTACCATGTTAACACTTACATTGATTCAGAACATTTAACTAATTAAAATGGTCTGGATACCTTGGGCTCCATTCACAACACGGTGACACCACCACATAGCATGCCTGTAATCTATATAGAGATATTGCTATTTAGGAATTTACCCCCTTCAATGTTTATAACAGGCAAAATTAAATTAAATCCACAAATTAATTTACCATTTAATTTTTAATTCAGAAATATTTCTCCCAGTGACAATCCTACTTGGAATATAAACTACTCGGAGTATGTATTCAAAGTAGGTACTCGGAGTATCTACTCATGGTAAAAAACATTGGGAAAAAAAAGAGTCGGAAAAAATGGAATTAGAATTGAAAATTCGGGAATTGATAAATTTGAGGTGGAATTGACCAAATGGAATTGGAATAGACTGATCTCCAGTCCAAATAGTTAGGAGATAATCACTTCCCATTTTATATTTACATCCGTGCTATACTACCACATAGCCTGGCATGTGCCCAAACGCGGTTGTAAAACATCAAACAAACACCTCCATGGCCCATGCACAGAGATGCAACCAGTGCCGAAAGACAAGTTCTGATCAGGGATGCATTCAAAGATAGAGACACCACTCCAAGAAATCTACTAAGAACTGTTAGCTCAATTGTATCCTGTGTGTTCACATTTAATAGGAGTTTAGCAGTTGTCATGATCATTGCATCTAGTAAAGGTTTGTACTCTGATTGCATGCTTTATTTTTATTTGTTTATTTACGTTTAACCACAGCTTTTAATACTATTGGGGATAGTTAAGTCTCTGACAAACTCTTTTACATTACAAAAAAATCAGATATATATATCAGGGTTGGGGTAATCGGTAATCATGATCTCAGGTAGTCGTAATCGTAATTTCCAGATGCAATGTAATCTAATACATTGTAAATGTAATGAGCGATTACTTTCACGATTACACAAGATTATTTTCCATGCTATATCAGGCCAAAGATATGGTTTGGTATGTAAGGCAAAAGTCAACACTCGAACTGATTTACTCATTGACGGACTGCTGTCATATTTATATACATGATGATTTGCCAGTTTATTTGTTCTATGAACATAAAAGGACAATGTGTTGAAACACTGTTTCAGATGTTGCCGCTATTATAAGTCATATAAACAGGCATTTCAGGTTAACTCGTGTTGTTTTCACATGGTTAAGCCCAAACTAGTCACACAGTCAGCAATCGTGCATGACTTCTTTCTGACATCGTTGTTTTAACTCCAGATGCAAATGATCCTGATTGGCCAGCAGTCGGATGAAAATCAGCCAATTAAATTAACACATCTGTTAGTGAACATAAACAATGGCACATATTGGCCCTCGGTGACAAATGTGGGTATCGGACAGAGATCAAAGGTCGAAGTATGGCGGTGGCCGAGTTATAGAAGGAGAATATAATTTAAAGCATAGCAATAATTTAAGACTGTGAAAAGTGGTCCATTTACAGAGGGTCGAAGTTGGGGTTTTGATTAGATTTTAATTATCTCATTTATTAAATAGACTTTATCTACCTACAGTCACGCAACACATTATGCATTTCGTTACTAAATATATATTCAAACAATTCCATTGATATAGTCTGCACTAATCTCAGTTATCTCTATAAATGCATTACTTGCTCATTTGCTCTACGATGAATATTGATCTCAGATATATTAAAACAAATTAAAGTCGTACAATGGCATCAAAGTCTTTTGTACGTTTTCATTTCAAAAACATACCTGAAAATGTGTCTGATTCTTACAAAGCAACATGTAAATACTGGGGGAATTAGTCTTATGGGGCAAATAGTCTCGTTCCCGGTATACTAGTAACTAGACTCTAGACCATGGGTCCAGGCTATGACTCATGTCAATCTCAGCCCTCTTCGATCTCGGCGAACCTGTTTGGTTGTTGAAGTGGTGTTCCTATGTATTGTTATGTAAAATTAAATAGCCAGCCCCATTAAATATATGTAATGTGTTTGTGTACTAAAATAAAATGTTACATGAATGTCTATGTGCTTTTATGCTTTCTAATTATCCGAGATCGCTGACCCTACCACCACGGCAGTGTCAGCGAATCTGTCAAGTCCTCCGACCACTCCATGGTCGCTGACCCCACCACTATGGCAGTGTCTGGCAATATTTCATGAACTATCGACTATACTGCCACATCACCAAATACAGCATATGGTCCTCAACTGAGAATGCTATGTGGAGAGCAGCTCATGTGGTGTTCCCAACCGTCCTAAGTTAAAGGGGTGCACATTCATTTCATGCCGGCAAAATGTTATCAGGGTTCAAACAAGGCTAAAAGTTAAGTACAATTTCGAAAGCAGCATAATTAGAGATACCCCATGGCACTTTAAGGTAGTGTAAATATATATATATATATATATATATATATATATATAATATACCAATTCAACTAATCCCCTGGTTGAAAAACGCACTGGTGGGCCAAGATCGGGGACATTCAAAAACGTATTTCTAATAAACACCTTAATGCAAAATGGGCTGAATTCTACATATATTGATGAGACTCGTGTCGTTTGACGGACCCCCATGCTATATCATAGGATATGATCCATATCTGCATATCCATATGGCAAAGCCAGATGGATTTACATCACATTACCTGAGTTGCTCAGGACTGAGTCTTTGCATTTTAACAATTTCATTGTTGCACGTTTTGTCATAAAATGGATTGGTCCGTTCAGAGAAGTAATCCATAATATTACCCGGGTTAAGAACGGGTATCCACGAACTGTCGTGCCACGATATAGATAATGCATTTTCTGAAAAGAATTATGAGAAAAGCAAATATACCATATGGTGCTTACATGAATAATGTTAACAAAGTGTTAAATGGTACAAAGGCAGTGAAGAATCACGAAGATCAGAAAGAATAGGCAATCATTCAATCGGTATCCAATCGATTTGCCCCACAGGACATTTGCCTCAAGTCTATTTGCCCTGGTGTCAGTTGAATCGCCCCGCTCCAAGTTATATCGCCCTGTTATATAAACTGAATATATATATATATATATATATTATATATATATATATACTATTATTAAACTCATAAAATGATTTTTTTTCATAATAAACTTCAGTCATTTAATCACTGAACTACAACTTTATGTAAACAAATCCAATATATGGACTTCAAATGTAGCCCATAAACTGTCTCACTCTGAAAGAATCTCTTTGGTAGATCTAAAACACTTTATTTTAAAACACTAAAATTAATATGGGGCGAATGAACTTAAGATAGAGAGGCGAATGAACTAAGACCGGGGCGAATGAACCAAACATAGTGAGGCGAATCAACTGACACCGGGGCGAATAGACTTGAGGCGAATGTCCCGTGGGCGAATTGACCGAGAATCATTCAATCAATGTGTCGTCACTCAAATATCTCTCATAACAATAATAAATTATAAAAACCCTGTTTAATAATTACACAATAACTATCATTTACCATATATATATATATATATATATATATATATGATGTATTGTGTGTATTTAAATAGTTACTGGCCTTTTTGTAAAATAATCAATTAATAAATCAAACAGATAGTTTCGTTTTCTCACCAGTTGTAATGCTGGCCATAGCTTTTCTGTCAACTTCAGTACGATCAGTGTTTTGCAGTTTGCGAAAATATCAAAGTAGAACAGTGATTATTAAAAAAGGCATTATTGAAGAAAAAAGCCTATAGAAGTAATCGCTGACTTCTTACTTAAGTAAATGGTATTTTAGAAGTTTTGTGTTAAATAATGTATTAGTCTCCCCGGGAAAAAGTTATACTCGTGAAGAGTTTCAACCCGTACTCAACCAGAACCAGTTTAATGCTAGCCATAGCTTTCCTTGCCTTTCAGTAAGACTAATGGTTTGCAGTTCGCGAAAATATTAAACTAGAACAGTGATTAATAAAAAGGCATTCTTGAAGAAAAAACAGCCTATGGTGGTAATTGCTGACGTCTTACTTAAGTAAATTGTATTTTAGAAATTTTGTGTTAAATAAAATATTGGTTATAGTCTTGTGTTACTATTATATGAACTCCGGTGGTATATAGTGCCCAAGCCTATAATGGCTGTATCACAGTACATGTGCAAGGTTCGATCCCATTAAAAGGTCGAAACTTTTCCAGAGATTAATTTTTTCGTCTGTGTTGTTGCCATCAACAATAGTACAAAATACACGGGTAAATTCTGACCAAATTTACAACATAGTTGTACCACGATTAGAAATTATGATGTATATATATATATATATATATATATTATATATGGTTGACTATGAAATAAATGAGACATTAAATAAATGAATACATCATTTTATAAAATTTGCCTATCTAGATCTATTTGAATCAAACTAAATAAATGTTAAATACGTACTATATTTACATGTCCTGTAACAATATATTCTCAATAAAAGGGACCACACTCGAAATAAGTGTTCGCCCCTTCGTGTGCTATATCCGTGTTTCATGATCATAGATCATAAAACCAAAGAAAATCAAACAATTAAAAAATCTACAAAAGACTGCAGCTTAGATTCCATATACGTGGGATATGCCGCATGCGTTATGCGGGATACGGTATGCGTTTTCAGTCTCTTGGTCTTAATTTTGCCGAAGATGTTCAGAATGGGTAGCAAAAACCAACAGGTGTGTGTGTGTGTGTTATATTACTCCCCCAAAACAGATTTACAGATTATAAATGCCAAAACACACCTATAAATTAAATCATTATTAAAACAATATCCTGCTTTTACATTCTTAAAATGCTTATTCTGGAATATGCCAAAGATGTTCATGCCAATTAAGAACATGGATGTACAAGGGAACAATTTTGTGTCTGGTTTTGATAACTCACAAAATTCCTTAGGATGGGCTAACAGTTTTTGATGCGTTTTCACATTCACAGTGCTTACACTAGTTCCGCTGTCTATGAACATCCTAACATCTACACGGGTAAATTCTGAGCAAATTTACAACATAGATGTACCACGATTAGAAATTATGATCTAACTATATATATATATATATATATATATATATATATATATAGTTGACTATGAAAGCCAGTTGAATGTTAATTGTAGGAATTTTCTCCTCACCATTTCGTACTGCCAGTGAATAATCCGAACCACTGTCACAATTACCAGTACCACAAGTGGTAAAATTTCGAGTAGTGTCCATACGATTCACATTTATAGCAACGACGATGTTTTGCTGGACACTCATCTTCATGCGGGTACTGGCCGCCACAATTGAAACACTTGAGCGAGCCACTAGCAAATCTTTCCGATGATCTTTCAGACTGTTTTTTTCGGCGTAAACTTGCGTCTTACACCTCCCTTGGTATATTGTTTATGCAAACGATTTAAAATTTTGACTGACGTTCCCACCCTCTGTTTCACTGAGAAAGCGCCAGCTCCATCGATTTACCATGATCTAGCAGTGTTTTTAAGTCCATAGATTTACCATGATCTAGCAGTGTTTTAAGTCCATATATGTACCATGATCTAGCAGTGTTTTTAAGTCGATATAAGTCCGTTGTTCTCAAAGTTTTGGATGTACAGCCATAAACCATTTGCGTTTTTACTTCATTTTCCACTGTGCCTTCTGTAAAGTTACAATTAATAGACAACTGCTTTAATCTTGTGCAGAGCTGATCCAAATTCTCACCTTCTTTCTGAGTTACCTGTTTAATGTTTAAGTCCTCACACCCAAACGCTGGAAATATCGGCAATGCACCTGCCATCGTGTACACACAGCTAGATCACGATTAGTAGAACTAGAGTTCGAATAACCTCGTCGCCAATGTGATGTTTCTAGATTGTCAAGTATATTCTAATAATAAATCACAGATACAATCTTATCATGTGGTTTTATTCTCTAACATATCCGTTTTCGATTTTCTTTCAGTTATAAATTATAAATACCAACATTAAAATCTCCGATAACAGTAATTACAAACTGTTGTGGATTGACAACATTACAATATGAATACCACTTTAACAACCAGATAGATGGGCCGATATCGACGTCGGCCGATATCGTCGTGAGTCGACAATGTTATCCGTCTACAACAGAACAATACAATAAACGATGTTTTTTGTCATACGTCAATCACTCAGTGCATGATTGATACGTCATTTAAATGGTTACGGGTATTCCGCAAACGAAATGAGATCAGCAAGCCACAGGTATTTTCTGGCAAAATGGAAAAAAAAACCTGTTCAGTAACCGCCAATCTTACATTACTCATAACCTCGTATAGATCTAGTTATTACTGAACGAGTTATATACGTAAAACCACACAGTTGTGAGTACTGCTCACCTGTGAGTGGTGGGGTAGGGAGGGGATTTCTGAACCACTGAGTGGTGAAGGAGGAAAATTCTAAGGACACAAAGTTATGAGCAAAAGATTTTCCACATAATGAGTTTAATGGCTATTCAATTTAAATTTATGAAAGTTATTGCTACTTAAAGTGAATTTTCAGTTGAAAGAGATTCTAATTAACACAACTAAGGTAATTAGAATACAATTGTGACAATAATTTTTTTTGACCTATATATGTAACACTTTGTATACCCACACATATATATGCATATATATATATATATATATATATATATATATATCGGTATACTGAGCTATATATAGGCAAGGATCGGGACTCTAGGTCACATCTAAGAAGTCTGCAATACAATGCAATCAGCCGCATACCTATTGTACATAAGTTATTTTACAATGTTGTATTTATATCCTAATATTTATTTCGAAGTGTCTTTAGGCTGCATGGTGGCTATACGAGCAACTGTTTTTGATTTGTTACGCCACTGATCGATAATGCCGAGTTTATAGGGATGTTAATTTGCGATGTATTCAAAGTTATCTCATTTATAAACGGCCATCAGCAAATATAAACAAGGCAATTAAGTTAGTCAACCTGAACAAGCTTAGTTCCAGTCAGTCACATTTACAATAGTATATATATAGTCTTTAGTGTATCTTTGCATATGTAAGATCACAAATATGCATAAAATGAAGGAAGTAAGTGAATAAGATACTTATAGGTGTAAATGTTGCTGTCTTACGGTCACTTTGTGTGCACAAAGTAAGCCAGATGGGCCGAGCGACCTCCAAAAGTAATGAGGTGAAGTGAAAGATGAAACACCCCTCTGATATAGCCTAGCCGGGGTTTGAACCCATGCGCAGATGCTAGAGATCTGTGGCCAACCGTACTACCAGTTATAGGCCATTAAGCGCCTTAAGATACTTATAGAATGATCAATATACATAGATCTGGATGATGCATTTGTTTTAATTATATTACAAAGATTTCCTTTAAGGCAGTTCATTGTAGTAGCACGTACAAGTCTGGACGGCTAGGATGCATACTGGAATTGACGCGAACCAAATACTGGTACATCGGCATGCACATATACTTTTAGCATCCAGCGCTAAACATACGGCTCGATCACGTGAGAAAATCATGTGCATGAGCACGTAGACTGTCATATGGCTTGTTTTTATTTGTTTGTTGTTTTGATAACACACGGGGACTTTCAAGCTCATATTTTACTTAGGATGATTGGTATTTGGGGGAAAACCCAACTGAACACACAGATCAAGGTGTGTCTGTTTGTCTGCCTGTCGCATAATAATTAAATATACAGTAAATGAGTAATCAACCTGCTTGGGTCATGTCAAGTAGGGGCGTGTCTACTTCAAATTGTTATGCTTATTTTTTAAATATCCTTTATTTAAAAAAGCCAGATCATATCAAATTTTTACACTCGCTTCCATTTCCTTTCGGGGATGTCTTTATTTGTGCATACTTTTTCTGTTACTGCAGCCGAAAGCGGCGCAGAATGAACCAGTGCCATGCTAACGAAGGGAGCTGTCCGTGACAATCTACCTCCGGTCGCTAGGGCCCTAGCGCTCCATGAATTCCAAATGGCGTCCCATGTTAAAACGCGAAGTAACACGTCTTGTTATAAATTGTCTTTGATTTAAGTACGAAACGGAAAGAATACATATCCGAAATAACAATACAAACGACGATTAGAGATCCAAATCACGAAATGGATCTCAGTTTGAATAGGATTTGTTGGTGTAAATTATACTAAAAATATTGTTTAGAACGGATTCAATGGATTGACCTACAGTTAGTAGCAACATTGATAAAACCATAAACTCAAGTCGCTTTCATTTCAGTGAATGGCTCATTTTAAAGGTGACAGATGCAATGCCACACTCAAAACAAATCTAACCACCAGCTATCATATTTCCATTAAAATTAAACCCAAATCCTTAATTTCCGAACTTTCACGAGCCATTACTAGTGTGTAATACACTCGCTAGGGGTTAATGTGTGACGTCATCTTTGCCACGCATCATGTAGTGCCACAGAAAGTTTTCATATTTTCTGGGATAGCAAACCCTACAGCTTTGAACCAGCTATTTGCAATTTATATAAATCATTAAGTTTAGCAACTTTTAATTTTATGAACAATGGATTAGTGTGCACATTGTACTGTGCTCCAGTTATGATTCTGGTTGCAGTTTTTTGCTTCGTGAAGATTTTGTTCACATGGGATTTATGTGTTGAACCCCATAGAGATAGGTCATAGTCAATATACGGATATATAACTTATTTTTAATGTATTTATTTGATCGCTATACAAGCCAAGGAATTTTATAACATTCTTCCGTTCAATGGTGTTGTTTCCTATTTTAATCTTCAGGTGTTCATCCAATTGCTTAGGGTTTGTTTAAATACAACATGATTTGTTTTCTCTATATTCTGAGACAGTTTGTTTGCTCGAAACCATTCTGCTAATGATTCAAGGTCAGAGTTAATTTGATCAATTAAATTTGGAATTTTTTTTATGTTAAGTAAACCGTTGTGTCATCAGCAAATAGGATGACTTTAGAAAAGTTGAGACCATTTGGAAGATCATATATATATATATATATATATATATATATTAAAGAGAGTAAGGGGCCTAGGACAGAACCATGTGGAACACCACATGGGATTGTGTGAGTTGGTGACTTAGTATCTTTTTATTGAACAAATTGCTTTCTATTTGATAGGTAACTTCTGAACCACTCCAAGGCCATGCCACGTACTCCGTGCCACTCTAACTTATTTAGTATTATTCTATCATCAAGTGTGTCAAAGGCCCTGGAGAGCTCCAGAAATACACCAATAGTGGTTTCTTTTTCTGCAAGGGGAGTAATTGCTTGGTCTACAAATTCATGTATAGCACGAATAGTCGAGTGCATTGGTCTAAACCCGTTTGGGCTTTGGTAGAAAATTGATTGGGAGAGTAAGAAATTGCAAAGTCATTTATGGAAAATGTTTCTAGAATTTTGCAGATCGTTGGAAGTAGAGAAATTGGTCTGTAGTTATTTAATTGTTCTTTATCCTTAGCTTTATAAATTGGTATAACTTTTGCTTTGTTTACCAGTATTGTTAGTGGAAGACAAATTTCATGTTTAATATCCTTAATAAATGATGAAGTTATTCCATCAAGTCTTGAGGTATTTTTGGCGTTTTAATGAGTCTATTAACCTTGAAATTTCATATGGGTCCGTTGGTGCCAAAAACATACTTAATTTTTATTTGTTTCTCATAAAACTGTCAGGTGATATTTTAGACGGAGGTAGGTTATATATATATATATATATATATTGCGTACCAATATTTGTGAACAAATTACAAAATTCATTAGCAATCATTTGTGGATCATCACTTGGAACGTTATTAATTTTAAATGTTTCTAATATTCCTGTTATATCGTTTGTTTATCCTATTAGTAAATTAATTACACCACATGTTTTCCGAATGTCATGTTGATATTTTACAAAAGTTTCATTATAAAATTTTATTTTTGCTTTACGTTTAAGATTGTTATAGATATTTGATATTTATAGAATTTGATAGAGTGAGGGTGCGACTTTTCTTTGCCAATTGTTTTCTGTATAGTTTATTAAGAAGTAATAAGGCCATTAGTCATGCAGGAATCTCGTATTATGTGAGAGATAGATATCACAATTACTTTCGCTTCATTATTTATCATTTCACTCAGGTTAGTTGAAAATGGTACATATATACATCATCTGTATTAAGTGGCTCCAGATCTGGCCAGTTGGTATTTTTTAAGTATTCGTTATTTTAGATTTTGCAGTTTCATTTATATGACTAGTAAGTAAAGTAAGGTTTATTTTCCAATATATATATATATATATATATATATATACACTACGAAAAAGTGAGTCAGTATGTTATTCTTGCATTGTTGATTAAACGGATAGCCCGTTTTTGTAACAAAAACGTCTGACGTAAAGCAAATACAGTCGCGTTTCCCCAAACAAGGTTTCCATATGAAAGATGAGAATGAATGAGTGAATGGTATAATGTTTTCATGCGTTGCTGAGGGAGAAAATGTTAATTTGTTTTAAGGAGAATAATGCTCGAGATAATTTCTGATTAATGTGGGATAGATGAGGTTTCCATGTTAAATTTTCATCAATCAGAATACCTATTCATCACAATCTTTGCCCATTCTATGCAAGAGGGTGTTTTTAATCAATATATGTTTTGGGGAAAGATCACCTTTTAATGATGGAGGTCTTATAACGATCTATTTAGTTTTGGTGGGATTTAGCGACAGTCGATTTGAGCAGAACCATATAAATAGAGAATTAAGTAATATGTTTGCATTATTGAAAAGAATATCAATGTTCGAGTCAGATACATATATGATTGTATCATCAGCAAACGAAAGGCTACAACCATTGCAAGAGAAACATATATCATTTACATAAATCAAATATAAAACAGGTCCCAAAATTGAGCCTTGAGGAACTCCGCATTTCATTTCAGAGCGTGATTTGTGTCCGTCAATTTCAACATACAGTACACGATCCGCCAAATAAGTTTTAAACCAGTCATGTGCAATACCTCGTATTCCGTAACAATGTAATTTGCTTAACAAAATATCATGACTGATTACGTCAAAGGCTTTGCTCAGATCACAAAAGATAGCTAATGTAAACTCAGATTCAGGATGATTTGTAGATAGAGCACATTGGTTTACTAGATGGAGAATTGGATGAACAGTTGAGGGATTTTCCCGGAACCCATGCTGGTGCTTAAAGAATAAATTATTGACATTCAAGAATGAAGTTATTTTTTATACAGGAGTGTTTCTATTACTTTATTAAATACTGGGAGTAGGCTAATAGGTCTGTAGTTTTTTAATAGGGTCTTATCAGCAGATTTATAAATAGAGATGACTTTTGCTATTTTCATGTCATTAGGTACTTCTTCCAGTTTCAAGTGAAGTATTTATCACACGAGTGAGAGATTCTAGTATTCCATTAATAGTAGCCTTGAGAGATTTAGTCCATATACAATTATAGCCAGAGCTGGTTTTATGTTTTAGCGTTATGTTTAAGACGTCAGATTGCGACACTGGAACTAGAAATATACTATGGAGTGTGGGTTTGGGCATAAATGATTTAAAACTTTTATTAACTTTAGGAACGTTTAGACCAGTTTGGAGTCCTATTTTTGAAAATAAAAATATATTGAAAGCCTCAGCGACTACCTGTCTGTCATTTATTACAAAGTTATTTGAGAGTCCAGATTTGTCATTACGTTTACCTATTATTTTGTTTAGAGTGCTCCGGGTTTTCTTATATTGAACTTATTTTTTTTCCAATATATTTTCGAAATAGGTTGCTTTTAATCAACGTTGAAGTTTTTCATGCAATATATTAAATGCTTTATATTTTTGTATGTTATGTTTAGAAGGTATTGATAATTATTTTTTAAAGAGCAATTTAGCCTTTGTTTTAGAAGACACTCTAAGACCAGCTAGGTGTGTACCATGGTTCATTAAAACATTTGAGGTACAAAAGATTTTATAATTGATATTTTCTCTAATCAACAGGCCTACACCTCCTCTTGGACCATCATCACGACAACGTGATATTAGCTCATGGTATCCGGGTAATCTCAGACTCATATCACCAGTGGTCCTGAACATTTTGCTGAGACCAATTATATCGAAGTTAAACTTATCACCATGTAGGTCACATAATAATGATTGAAATGCGTCCCAGTTGGAGGAAAGTCCTCTACAATTTAAGTGGAAGTAAGAAGTTATATTTTCATGTAGTGAGTTGGTATCTATCATTAATTTGAATTCATTAGGGTCGTAGTACTTACACGTTTGCGGCGAGTATTGGAACGGACAGTCATTATCGGTCATTACGTCTTCGGTATCCTGATACAGAGATATTAAATCATACATGTTATCTGTCCTGATGTCATCAAGAGACACCTCACCCATCACGTGATAAGAGAAAGGGATAGAATCACCCCTCCCCTTCAACGCTGAAACACACATGAAAACCGCACACATAATGAGTGATGAACAGATGAATGGCGAGACAAACATATAAATAACAATACAAAGTAAAGCAAAAATACACAACAAACCTAAATATGTACACAGCGGGTAGTAAGAAAAGTACATAGCAAATTAATAACAACAAATTCAAAATGACAATCAATATATATATTAACGACGCTAGGTCCCTGATAGTTAACGTACGTTGACTTTATACCTTCATGTATCAGCTCGATCAATTACGGATATGATCCGCATAAATATGAGGTAGATTGATTATATTTGGAGCACTTTTCAAGGAACACTCACTCCGCCATAGTCACGTGATATATCCTCACCTTGGCCAAAGTCATTGCTACCATCAGTACACTAGTCGGAATCCAGTCCAAACAGCATCAATTCTTCAAAATCATATATCAGGTGTATATGTATAAACCAGAGTTGGGCGATTACAGTACCACAGTAATTGGTTACGATTACTTGAGAATACTATGATTACGATTACATTCATTCTTAATGTAATTAATCGATTATGATTACGATTTAAAGTAACCGTCGTTACATTCATGATTACAATGTATATAACACAAACATGAATGGGATTCTTCATCAATATTTACTCAGTTACAGACGCACTTTCTTGTATGTTCTTGAAATGAAAATGTACAAAAGATTTTGATGCCATTGTACGACGTAAATTTATTTTAATATTTCAGATATTAATATTCACTATAGAGCAAATAATGCATTTGCCATGAATGCACTAGTTATTTATAGAGAGATCTGACATTAGTGCAAACTGAGATTAGTGCAAACAATATCAATGGAATTGTTTGAATATCATATTTAGTAACGATATGCATCATACGTGGCGTGACTATATAGCCAGGTAAGGTCTATATAATAAATAGGATAATTAGAATATAGTCAAACCTCCAACTCCGACTTTAACTTGACCACCTCTGTAAATGGACCATTTTTTTCACAGTTTTAAATTATTGCTATGCTTTAAATTATATTTTTCTTCTATAACTCGGCCACCTCCCAACTCCGTACTTTGATATCCGTCTATTGCCCACGTTTGTAACCTCGTATGTCGACCGCGGGTCAAGTTGTAGCTTCGTTTCTGTTCACTATCGCATGCGTTAATTTAATTGGTTTCTTGTCATCCGACTACTGGCCAATCACGATCGTTAGCTGTTGCCTTACATACCAAACCATATCGTTGCCATGATATAATAGGGTAAATAATCAAACGTCTTGTGTAATCGTGAAAGTAATCACTGATTACGATTACATTTACAAGGTAATCGATTATGAATACATTCCATCTGAAAATGGCGATTACGATTACCAGAGATCATATTATCGATTACATAAACCACTATAGTTATTTTCTCCTGTTCACAGTTTACTTGTTGGAAACTTATTGACTGATTTCCCTGGAAATTGTATATCCTTGTAGCTCTTGTTAAGTTAGATCGTAGCAAAAACTTATTAACTGATCTCCTTCTGGCTTAGACTGGATTGTGTATAACCATGTGCCCCTTAATTGTAGATTAACTAATATTTTTGAATTGGTGTGTAATAAACGAATGTGAAATATTACATACTTAAGTATCTTTGTTCTGTGGGTAGTGGTCGAGCTGTACATTCAATTTATTTGATGCAGTTATCTGTAACTTAGCCTCTTAGTTCATCATATTTGTATTTTCAATATATTTTGTCTTTATCATCCATACCTAAAGACGAAGACATGTGGGCGATACCACATGCTATTTGAAGTACTACACCGAAGCAGTACCCATAACTGACTAGTTTGTTAAAACAATTCAAAATAGTATTATTCTAGAATGTCTTCAATACTTGGGTAACATATTTGTACTCACAGTGTAGTCATGTTCAGCGTTTGTGTAGTGTATGGTTCACAGCATTCATTCCATTTTGCATATAATCATAATATAAGATGCATTTGAACCTGATTGTATGGTAATCGTACAGATTTTGCATGTCAAGTTATGCTTCCTTTGAAGCTAAATACTAATTAGACATCTTTGCTAATTCTAGACTCAAATTTTGAGCAATTGTCATCTAACTGCTGTACACCCAGATTATATACAATAATGAGTGACTAGTTACTTAGAAAGAAAACACAAATATGGAACAAGATTAAGATTTCAGGACTAATACAGCTATACTCACAAATATCATAAATAATGTCAAAATGTGTAAACGATCACCCACATATTAAATAATCCAGTTCAAAGTGCTGATTAATCGACTTTTAATGGCCTGTGGGCACCGCCATTTTGAAGCTAGACAGTGACCGGAAGCTCCTGAATGCTGATCGCCACTTCAGCGTATCCGGTTGACCTGAAGTCTGTAGAGCCTACAATAGCATGTAAACAAGTGTGAGCAAAGAATTATTCCAGAACTAAACGGCATTATATTGTTAAAATTGTGTCATGAATTATTTACAACCATATCAGTTTGAGCCAGAGGAACCTTACAAGAGGAAGATGATTCAAAATGGCTCAGAAATTAACGCTCAAGAGAAACTATAATCCGCGTCAGTCTAGAGAGCGCCTGTGTGACGTCAGAGCATTTCAATTTTCTCCTTCCCGCCTTCGATTCTGGCTTCCGGTGCAGCTGTAAAGGTGGCCCTCCAGTAATCTGGATATCATATCAGGTATATTTCGTGATTATTATTGTGGAATTTTAGGTTAATGTTCTAAGCATTAGATATTTTTTTAATATTTTATGACGTTGGACTGTCCCTTTAAGTGTGAAAATGCCCACTATAAATGTGGTTGTAAAGAAAATGTGTTCATGCACATTTTACACCAAAATTAAGGTACAAAATCCTTTGTAGTCGTACAGTGCTTCACACGAACAAAACAATACTTTAGCTGTTGAAGAATTTACAACAATAAAGAAACGGATAGAAAAATAAAGCTTATTACAGAATAGGATTGTTTGTGGTGCATAGCGGTGAAGGCAGCCATCTTTACCCCCGGCCCGACGTCCCAGCAATAGAAATATGATATGATAAAGATGACAGGTATCACAGCCCATTTTCCTCTAGACTAACATCATAGTTTGATTAGCGTGCCAGGCTGAATTGTTACGCCAGACTCGACCGAGTTTAGGAGCTCCGTAAATGAAATCCACTGGGCCTGTGGAATTTGGAGTTTCTTTTCACTCAGTTTCTTCGCGAAGTCGCCTAAAATATCTGCTAACAGCTAAGGATGATGCCGCTTTGGATGTGTTGATTATTGCGGCGTGACTGAAGTTTATAAAACGTTTGTGCACGAAAAATATGATTCAAGGATACGTTGTAGTTTTCCGTGTTTAGACGGACATAACAGCCACGTCTGTGAGAACAGGAAGCTGACTGTTGCAGAGCGCAATAACAATTGGTCGCAGTCAGGTGGATCTAACTGTAGCGTAAATAAAAAATGCACTGTTCACATGACGTATAATATAATAGCAATGCAGATACTATAACGTACACTAAAATGGTATAGTAATTAGGCAGAACTCGTTTACTATATTCAAATGTTTACTGTATGTTGTATGCAAATTTATGAATCAATGATCAGTTTAAGAACTGGAAAAACAATTTACAGTAATCTGACATTGGTAAATAATATACAAATATAATTTTCCATTTAGTCATGCACTTTTTGACAGCTCCCAAATACCACCATGATAAAACATTCAACATAAAGTTGTCAGAGTTGGTTAATCTGATGTAATCTTTCATGAGATGGTCAATAGCCAAAGTAGGAATATTTAGTAACATTTGGATTACTCTATATATCTAAATGTCATCATTAGCACTTTGTGGTGTAATAATCCATATTTTACTCCTCTATCTGAAGATGCCATGCCACTAGACTTTTTTTAAGTGTAATATATAATATTGGCATCCTCCTTTTTCTGTACCTGTTGAATGACTTTTCAGTATAGATAGAAAAGGTATTCCGAGCAGGTTGAGCTATTTATGTGATGCAGCCATACCAACAGATGTGAACACTTCACATGTATCATGTATATGTTTCAACCACTGAATAACATATATTATGTATTTGTTTCAACCACTGAATAACTCATATCATGTATTTGTTTCAACCACTGAATAACATATATTATGTATTTGTTTCAACCACTGAATAACGCATATTGTGTATTTGTTTCAACCGGTGGATATTATATATTTCACGATATAGTAATCAAAGAAAAGACGAGTAGCCATAAAAATAAATCTACTGATACAGAAGTTGAGCTGGTTTTGGTTGATTTGGTCGAATTGGAAATGTTTAACAGATGGAACAAAACTGAGCCAACGTTTCACCATATGCATAACACGTCAAATATAGTGGCCATTATGTGACATTAATTAATTACCTGTAAATGCGGACAAGAGGTCACCCATCTTCCTCCTACTGTTAACGTTGATATAATGTCGTGTTTACTGGGGAACTGGCCTTTAATCATCTCTGTATCTGGATGGTCTTCATGTGGAAAAAGACAAACTGAAATGGGATACACATTTGCTTTTAGTGCTAAGTCTAGTGGTTAGAGCAAATAGAAATTATTAACACTAAGGGAATATTGCGTTTAATAAAGTGAAAAGCGAGTGAGTGTGAGTGGGTGACTATGGCATGATGACACATCATCACAAAAAGGTCGTCTAATTTCACCTCTTTAATCACATTTTACAACACGTTGGCACACAATAAGTCAGTTCTAAACATGGAGCTGACAAGAGAGTTTTAAGATACCATTAACGGACAGCTGAAAACAACGAGAGAAAAATATCCGATTTTTTACAAAAACTGATCTACAGAAATAATAAATATGGATCACTTTAGCAAACATGTGTTTTAACTTTGTACTAGGTGAACCTACCACCATTATCAATAACTACGTCCACGCCAAGTCCACTGGTTTCTTCCATCACATCATTCACCAGAGTGTTACTATCATTGACTATAACAACATCTATAGAAGAAATTGAAATTCTTTATCATTTAAAATATTTTGTGGTCATAAAAACAGCTTCATTGTAACAAGCAATCATTTTCTGCTAATTATTGTGCCCCCAAAGCTATATATTATGCTATAAAATATACCTCATTAAGAAATATTATCTAAACTATATATCCCTGAGGGCAAAAGATTTCCTAGCACATATATCTCACCCTGGACCCTTTTTCGCATTTTATATACATATATATATATATATATATATATATATATATATTGTGTGTGTGTGTGTTACAGTTAATCTGTATAATCAGGTACCAGGTAATATGTATATTACCTGAAATATTCAGATGATGATGATCTTTTACGGCCACTTTTGTGTGCATGGTAGGCTAAATGGGCCGAGTGACTTCCAAAGGTAATGAAGCAAAGATGAAACAACCCTCAGATATGCCCACGCCAAGATTCAAACATAGGTGGTAGTGATCTGTAGTCCAACGCGCTACTGCTAGACCATGGAGGCACCCCAAAATATTCAGGTTATACGTCTATTGCTAACTGAGATTTAACACACACTGCCTGAAAATTTCAGGTAATATACATATCACCTGATTATACAGATTAACTGTAACACACACACACACACACACATATATATATATATATATATATATATATATATATTAAATAGCAGGTCATTATTAAGGTATCATATAAATAAAAACTAAAGAATGTTACTTTTTATTTTACAATCAAGCCTCTGTTTAGAGATTTGGATATCTTCATTAATTATTGATTCAGAGTGTTACATATAATTACAGTAATGCAATCATGCATGAGAAATACAACAAACATTTGTATTTCATCATAAGGCAAGCTCATCATAAAGCTAAATTGACTTACTGTAGTTTTTAAGGTTATATTGTATCGTATTGAGTCGTTTAGACTTATCACTGGTCACACCTGTGGGACACATGGCTGAGCTTTGACTGCCTGGGGAAACATCCCCCAAACACAAAGGTGGGTCGGGGTCAAACCCAGAGACTGGAGTTTGCAAGCACAAGGCTCTAACCATTATATTATCATAGAACCCATAGCTTTCAAGGTAAAAACAATAATTTACTGAGAGAGATATAAAACATCCTTCTCTGTATTTTTATCATATCCATCATAAAGAAATATGTTCAAACATTTATAATACAAGAAATAGAGGGGGATATGTTTACCTACTGGTATGAATACATAATATATGAAGACCTGACTAATGGTGAAGAAAGGTTGGCTATGGTTTACAGGCATGAAAGTGTCCCTTAGAAAACATTTCTGAAAAGCAAGAAAGGAAATGGCAGAGTGAAGAGAGCCACACACCTGGGGTGTGGGGGTAAACATTTGGGCTTTATGCAGTTTAAGACAATCTCAGACTATTTCAGTGGGGATAAAACATGTCTTTTGCAAGATAAATTTTGTTAAACCACCAGTTTGACCCACTCCCCATTCCCAAACATTTTATTTTCGGCTCAGGAAAAAACAGAAATCAGGTAAAAGTTGGAAAACTCTCATCCTTGGCTTATTGATAGACAGGACACGGGAGATGAACATATGCTAACAGTCTACCAAACATCATCAATATTATTTTTTTTAAACTCACATGCATGCATAAATACACTAACTTATTGAAATTTCACACTTGAACATAATAACATATCAATCCTGAGGTTCATAAAACTAACCTGGTGGCAAAGGAAGCTTCTCTAATGCAGATTTTTCAGTCATTGTAGACACAACAGTAATCACCTTTTCAATAATAAAACAGGTATCTGTATAATTTATATAAATTTTTAAATCATATTTTATGGAGTCAGCAGCTTGGTAAATGTATACTGGATTTATGATTACGTGTGCCCTGTTATACCCTTGTATAAAAATGTGTTTTCATAAGTCTACACAACAATGGATTTCTTTATACTTGGATTTCTTTGGAGATTAATATGCATTCTTAGTTGAGCTTTCAGGGATTAATCTTTTATTTCACAAAAGCATGAGTGGATGACCACATCAAATGATGCTGCCATTTCATTGTAAAACATTCTGGCAGTGATCGACCACTTCCATCTGTCTTTACCATAGTAATGTCAGTCACTTAGTAATAAGAGACCACATTGGAATTGTGTTCATGCTTTTGTGTATTATTCTTAGTCGATGACCGGAGATTATTAGAAGAAAACAAATCTCAAATTCCGTTTAAAAACAGTTGAGCTTAGTTAGTCATCTACTAAGTGTTTTTCTGAGTAAAAGGTATCAGTCACTGCTAAACCATTTGTCACATTATGTGCCAACTAAAGAATGTCAAAAGCCCAACACTGAGCATAGAAATAATGTCATAGCTCTTACTGAAAGGTACCCAATGACAACCATGGTGTAGATAATAATCGCATACTGTAGCTGACATTCACTGGTGAAGTATCGGTATATAAAACTGTAAAATTAATTAAGTAAATAAAACTATTAATTATTCCATTAAATAGAACAGATTCTAGATGTAAATCTTATCACATCATCTGGCCATCACTTGGTGTGTCTGGGGAAGCTAAAACTATGTGGCACCTAGCCCTTCTCGAGGCCTAGCCAACATCAAGTATCACCAACGGGGCAGTTCAGCTTGATTATGACCGGAACATTTTGTGAGCTGCTGAAACTAAATTACACTCTACCACTCATAAAGAACAGTACAGAGCTTTTAATATTCCAGCCAAATATCAGTGAGACAGGGGCACCATTTAATACAATCATCCATTCAAGAAATTAATCTCTGAATAAGCTTAGAATTGCAAGTAGGATGAATTGAGGGATCTGCTATTTTATAATTAAGCTCCCAGAGCTCTCTAAATCGTCACTGCAAAACATGCCTCCTTCGATCAAGATAACCTAAATCTACCTACTAATTGATCTAAATAACACCATCACTTACCTTCGCTCCCCATATGAGAGCCAATTGTATGGTAACTCTGGCCCACGACGCCACACCGTCAAGGATCAATACCACATCACCAATATTCAACCTGGCCATGTACTGTAATGCCGTGTACGCATGCAGCACATCTCCTAACACACTAGTGGCGAGTAGATAATCTATACTATCTGGCAGTTTAACTGCAGTATAACAGAAAATAATCATCACATTAGTTATAATAGTTCAAATTTGATTCCCTAAAACAAAAATGTTCACAGCACATAGAGAACAAAGATCAACAGTACATTGTGTGTGACACTGCACATCACTAAATGACATCTATGTTCAGTGACACAATGGAGCCAAGCAGGTACTGGCTTGTAATGTTGATTTTTTTATTGCATTTTCTAACAATCTTGTATGTAGTAGAAGGCAATAAGACAACAGTGGATTTTAATTGATGCATATAATTTGTTTATTTAACAAATTTTACTATTATTTAATTAATCCTTTAAGTTATTCTGCGATATCATGTGTGATGTAGTACTTGTTTACAGAATGTTTTGTTTGTCACATTATTTACCTTGTATGGCTAGTCAGGATTGGTGTAAATTATTAAAACAATTTATGATGACTAAAAAGCATCAAAAAGCTATGAAATTTGTATGACTGTAATTTTGGCGAAATTTAAAAAGAAACCGCTGTTGCTTTTCCGTTATCAACAAAGAAAGTTGCAATATGGCTTTGAAAAAATTGTGACACTCAATTCTAGGAACCAATATTAGCAATGGATGAGCTGTACAGTGTAATGATGATGTTTTATGGCCACGTTTGTGCACACAGTAGGCTAAATGGGCCATACAGTGTAATACAATGGGTTCGTTCCAAAGATTCCAGTAGGTAAGGGTTTTTATATTAACATCATCTGTTTCTATTTCTTTTGCCTCTAAAACTAACGTTTCCATTTCCAGCAAGTTTAAAGTGTAAATAAATATCTTGATGCCAATCAATCTTAGAGAACCCAAACTGAAGTCTATGGGGAACATAAATTGGGGAAGATGAATTCAACCCTTTAAAGTCCTGAAGAAAATGGATTCTGCATGATGGTGAAAACAATGTTCGGTGTTTCGCCTGTGCATTCCAATATTTATAAATTCCAGGTGTTTCATTACAAAGAATATTTTTGCCAATTTACCGTCTTCTCTGTGCTACTGATATCACCCATACTGACCACCACACAATGCATAAAATTGACCTGCTGTATCTTTGTATGTGCAGCAAGATGCAAACAAAAGGTGACACTTTGTTAATTATTATTATTATTATTATAATACCAAACTTATAAAGCGCTCTTTTCATACTTAAAGCTCGTTCAAAAGGGCTGTACATAAATTTATGAAAAATATATATATAAGATATAATAAATATAATATGATTATTTCATAGCAATATATTTATAAAGCTAAATTGGGATATATAAAACTGACTAAGAAAACCAACTTTAAACACCAAAATGGCACAAGAACAAATGTGTTTTCTTAAAACTGTTCAGTGTTTTGGATTCACGAATGTGACCTTTTAATGCCATATATCATTCATCCCTACTCACCACAGAACTGGAAACGTGTTCCACTATTCAGCTGCTGGTATCACCAGTATAATATTGTCAACTTCAGGAATTGGAATTGCTTATTTAAAAAAATGGAATTGATAAATTTGGAATTGAAGTTTGCTACAAAAACTTTTATCCACAAATTAATTTACCAGTTAATTTTTTAATTCAAAAACATTTCTTCCAAGGTTTGGTTTTGGTTTTGTTGTTCGGGGAGAATCCCCAGACTGTCGCTTAATCAGCACAGCCTCTATGTTGGAGTGGTTGAGAAACCTCCTCCCCCACCACTCACAGGGGAGCAGTACGGAAAGATGGAGACGAAATACCCTGAGGATGGTCACTGCCAGAGTGTTTTACGTCCTCAGGAGGTTTTTAACGTCCCCCTTTATTTTAAATAATTCAGTGGAGATGGCAGCGCCATTTAACGTGGTCAGCCACCCACGATGTAGTGAGCCGAGAAATTAATCCCTGGAAAAGTTTCGACCTCTTGCGGGGTTCGAACCTGCGACCATTGGCACCAAGTGCCGGGTGCTTAACCACTAGGCCACCGGAGCTCACTGCTCCAAGACAATCCTACTTAGAATATAAACCACTCGGAGTAGGTATTCCAAGTAGGTACTCAGAGTACCTACTCCAATCGCTGATTAGAGTAATTAAAAAATGGAATTGGAATTGATAAATTTGGAAATGAAATTGATAAATTTGATGTGGAATTGGAATTGACCAAATGGAATTGACCCCATGCAGGGTTGGGGCGATTACAGGACCAAGGTAATCGATTATGATTACCTGAGAATACCATGATTATGATTGCATTCAATCTTACTGTAATTGGCTATGTTTACATTGTAAAGTAACGATGATTACAATCATGATTACAATGTATATAACATGAATATGATTCTTCATATCAATATTTACTGTTACATGTATAATACCAATATAAACATCCTATGTACAGTGTTCACACGTTGCTTTGTAAGAACCAGACACACTTTCCAGACGGTATGTTCTTGAAATGAAAATGTACAAGAGACTTTCATGCCATTGTACAACATTAATTTGTTTTAATATTTCTGAGATTAATATTCACTATAGAGAAAAGGAGCATGTAATCACTGTAATGTAATTGGCCTGAATGCACAGGTATTTATTTATAGAGATAACTGAGTTTAGTGCAAACTGAGATTAGTGCAAACAATATCAATGGAATTGTTTGAATATATATTTAGAAACAAAATGCATTATGTGTGCCATGACTATAGCCAGGAAAGGTCTATATAATAAATAATATAATTAGAATATAGTCAAACCCCCAACTCCGACCCACTCTGTAACTTGACCACCTCTGTAAATGGACCACTTTTTCAGTGTTAAATTTTTGATATGCTTTAAATTAAATTTTTCTTCTATAACTCGGCCAGCTCACAATTCCATACTTCAACCTTTGATCTCCATTTAATGCCCACGTTTGTCACCCTGTATGTCAATTGGAGGCCAATTTGTAGCCTTGTTTATGTCCACTATAGCATGTATTAATTTAATTGGCTGCTTGTCATCAGACTACTGGCCAATTGGGATTGTTTAGAGCTGGAGTTAAAACGATGGTGTCAGAAAGATGCCATGCACGATTGCTGGTGGTGTGACAAGTTTGGGCTTAACCGTGTGAAAACAAAACAAGTTAATCTGAAATTCCTCTTTATATGACTTATAATAGCGGCAACATCTGAAGCAGTGTTTCAATACATTTTCCTTTCATGTTCATAGAACCAATAAGCTGACAAATCATCACGTGTATAAATAGATATGACAGCAGCAGGTCAATGGGTAAATCGGTTATATTGTTATCTTTTGCCCTACATACGAAACCATATTTCTGGCATGGTATGACACAGTAAATAATCAAACACCTTGTGTAATCGTGAAAATAATCCCTGATTAAGATTAGATTTACATTGCAATTGATAATGATTACATTGCATCAGGAAATGGTGACTATACTTACTTCAGATCATGTAATCAATTACAATCAATTACGATTACCGATTACAATTACTCCAACCCTGACCCCACACCTGACTCAAGTTATCATCTCAAAAATGGAACAACGATAATTCCAATAAAATGTCCTAATCAGTTAACTAGTTTTTAAACCCAAATATAAAACCACTGAATTGAGAACTGACTATGTTTCCTTCGATAATACTGAATGACATGACATCGTATATAACTATACGTACCAACATCAAACTCTCCTAAGACACAGTACTCAGCACAGCCGGACCATTCTGATATTAGCGGAATAAACCCTAGAAAATAACATAAGAAACGAGATCATGCGAAATAGTTCTTCAGATGAATGATGATGATGATTGATGTTTTACGGCCACTTTTGTGCACAAGGTAGGCTAAATGGGCCAAGCGACCTCCAAAAGTAATGAGACGAAGTGAAAGACGAAACAACCTTCAGATATGCCCACGCCGGGATTCGAACACGGGTGGTAATGATCAGTGGTCCAGCATGCTACTGCTAGACCACGGAGGCGCCTTCTTCAGATGAAGCAATGGACAAAATTATATTTGGATGAGTGAAAAATTGATGGAGACATTACTTCAAAAGACAACTTTATCTACACTAGACAACATTTCTGTATTTTAGCATTAACTCTATTAAACTGTTTCCTGGTAGAAGATAAACTTCCAGCATTTGTTATAAACTTATCAGTTATTGTATTCCCACACTTGTATTTCTGTATAAAAGTCTGACATATATAAACCATTCTAACATAATTAATTATGTTGTCATATCAAGTTTTAGCACAAATCACAACAACCTTTATAATAATGTACATCAATATCAGACAGTCTCAATGACTAATATTTCTTATATTCCAAATTTATTATGCATAATCTAATAATAACAACATTTGTTAACTCGCCTTGTTATGGCAATGAGGGATAGAGAGATGGTCTGTAATTCAATGCTTCCACACACGGATATATTCTAAATATACTTTGAACTTATAACAGAAGGCATATTCAGGACGGGAAAGTTCATCAGCTAACAGAAAAACTTGCCTCAGTAGAGTGCCACAGTCAAGGCTAAAAACCACAACCTATTCATGGGGTCAGTAGTTTTATTGGATTTATGCCAAGTCTAATGAGTTTTAAAGCTTATTAAAACATAGATATGTACACCCGTGTGGTGACTAGTAAATATCAACTCCTCTTGATTTAACCCCTAAGTTACATTTTCAGTATTTTGTTTACCCGGTAAAATTTAGTATAAGTCAGATTTTGTCCATTAAAACATCAGCCAACTGCCTCCACTTATAATATTCCAGTATTGGCACTACATCTAATTTACCATACACTTGCAACAAATTCGATCTCCAATATTTACATACCACTAATATTATACACTGATAGCTCTTAATAATTTTATAAGTAACTAGTATCATTTTGGCTCATTACATTCAAAATAATTTTTTTATACAGCTGATAAAATTATTTTATGCCTATTACTATTGACACTTAGAAGTAGTAAATGCTTTCATGCATCACACATACCAACAACTCTATCATTGTGTTTCAGTGAAGTCACCTGGCTTCCTGTTTCGGTAATAACACCTGTCACTTCCACAGCTCCTGGAATATCTATCTGTCGATATTTGGCAAATAGTTCTTTTACTGTCTGAAGAGAGGAACAAAGGACACATCATATTATGGTCTAAAACTATCTGTTACTGTACAGGTTAAGGCATCTGGCTGAGTTGTTATGGACTCTCTATAACAGAGTTGTCTAGCCCATGGGCCACAGGCTGCCCCCTGAAGCAATATTGTGCATAAGCTACACAATATAGCCAATACAAGAGGAGGTCAGCCATGTTTTTGTGATCAATACAGCATGATATGTAACCGAAATGTTTATACATAATGAAGATGATGATGTTGAAGATGTGTTTGGCAACACACCAAAACACTGTGACATTCTCAGGTGCTTACATCTAATGATTAAAAATTATATAAAGTACAGTCTCTACACTTCCTTGAAAAAGCCAGACGTCACGCTGAGTTCACTCTGTGTTTGTTGACAAGATGAAGATTTATCGAAGTGTATCAGTTTAATATTTAAGACAGAATATATTAGGCCATAGGTGTTACTATTTTGTCATTAAGTTATAGCAGTGACCCAATAACTGACCAGTCTAATCTCTACACCAGAATCTTTCTATTTTGTTTTACTCCATTCCATTTTTACTCCATTCCACTTTTACTTCTTTCCTTTCTAGTCTCTGCCTTAAAGGTTTCTAATATCTACCAAGGACACAAGAGATTTCAAGACCAAAAAGATCCCATTTGCTTTGCTCATCACAAATGTCTCTTTTTTTGGCCTCCAGCAACAAAATAACTATTTTATTTAGCTCTTTATTAAAAAAAAGGTTTGGCCAACCATACTCAATACCAACCCAGTTCCATAAATTAGGGTTTGTAAAGTTTATTTAGTTTTAAAGAAATGTACCATTTTTTATATTATGATCTTATAGTTATAACCATAAATGTAACACAACTTACTTCACTGCATATGTCCAACAGTTTGCATGATTTAACTTGTACAAGTACATCACTGCTGCTCAATTGAGGCAACTCCTGAAAATATGACGACATAAGAAGCAAATCTTCAATTCTATGAATATTAATAGTCAAATGAGTTTAGGAGTAAATGTCAGTTACTTGTGTAATATGAACTTTACGCTAACGGATATAATCTCCACAGGAAAAGTTTGAAACTTAATAAATATAAGTTTGGTTTTATTAATGATATTCTATGATAAGTACATTTCTGTCTAGGGGATGAGTTCAAGTATCGAGTGCTTATGTACGTGAAGTGTATATTGTACTTTAAGTCTTTGCTGTTAGTTTAACTGATAAAATGAATATGTATATATCTTTATGGTTGAATGTCTTGTAATTGTCATCGAAGAAATTCTTTTAAATATATGGATGTACACAGTCTGTTATTATGCAATTTGAGTCTACATCACCTTTGAAGATCTCCTGCAAGTTAGGGCATTTTATTCAATCAGCATTATTATTATTATATCATAAATAAAGATTGGTGTGAGACACAAATAGATAAATCTGAATATTATCATTCATGTATCATCCACACCACTTGTGTAATTACTGTTTTAGACTTTCTATTGACAAAAAGACATGCTGTTAACGTTAGATTTCACAAGTGTTAAATTTGATTAGTTGTCATTGAGTATAGATATATATTTTAATGGCAGGAAATTGCAATATAAATCACTATATGTGCTTATTAAATATGATATATACTGTATATACTCGCGTATAAGTCGACCTGGCAGATAAGTCGAGGTCAATTTTTGACCCTGTAATTCTTTCCTCAGCCATATGCTCACCGTATAAGTCGAGGTCAAGTATTGGCTTAAAATCCCTCAAAATCTGAATCATTGTCATCATTCGCAAAAAAGTTGACCCAGTCATTCAAACTCATAGTGTCAGCAAGTGCATAGTGAATATCAATTTCTTCACTGGTAGCGACACACACACAGACACACACAGAGAGAGAGACTGACACACACACACATACACAGATTTCACTTTGATGTTATAACTAATATAAATAAACAAACTTGTCACACCAAACACCTTGATTGTAGACTCCCTTCAACTGGCAAGTGTTATTAATTAATTGTTTCACAGCAAGTGGCAGCAAGGTTTGCAATGTGAACAGCGATTTTTAAATTATCGCTAATCATCTGGAGGTACGGGTAGTTAACAACTCGTGACTATCAAGTATTATATTACATACAGACTGCCATGTTTGTGAGATCCAAATAACAGCTTGATGAAAATGAATCCTAATTTATTGACTATGACCAGTAGGCAGAGATGTGGCAATTTTGATCCAACTATTGCTCACACAAACACGCCTGATTGTAAGTTCAGTTGGCAAGTGTTATTAATTCATTGTTTCACAGCACATCTGAAGGTACTGGTAGTTAACAGCGTGTGACTATCAAGTAGTATTACATAAAACGCGGGAAGTTTGTGAGATCCAAATAACAGTTTGGTGAAAATTAATTGTTATTTATTAAATAATAATGGATTAGTAGGCAGCGATGTGACAATTTTATTCTGACTCTGGTTCTTATTGGGTTGAATTCTATAGTGTTGGGTATCAAGGATGGCCGAAAACATCTTTCCTTCAGCTGGTATGAAATATGACCAGCGTATAAGTCGAGCTGCTTCTGGGAACTCCCTTTTCACTACCCAAAAAAATCGACTTATATGCGAGTATATATGGTAATGATGACAACATAGTTTTTATTTTAGGTGAACTTATGTTTATATGATAACAGGAAAATATGTATGTGTGGTTTGTTCATATAGCTGTTGTTGTCACTTATAATAAACTTTGCTAAAGGGATACACGTAAAATGGTTCTTTAATAAATTTCAACTAAATATAAAATTCAGCATCATTTAATATCAACAATAGAGAATGTGTAATAAACATTGCCTAGACTGTCAATTCATCTTTGTTCTGTTTTCACATGTCATTAATAAAGTGTCCTTATTGTGTATAAATGAAGCTTTGTCATTTACAGATATGTTTATGTTAGCTGACTCAATGGCTTCAGCTGCTTTCACTTTATAAACACAATAGTTTGGCAGGTAATTTTTGAAGAAAGCTGAGTTTGTTTATAAATATTTTATTTAAAATGTCACTTCAGGTCAAATCACTTATTTCAGGAGTAAGACTAATATATTCCACTCTTACTGTCTCCTACAGAAAATTAAAGATGATAAAAACAGTATAACAAATATTTTGAGTGCCAATCGTCAGTGAACTATTGTACTATTATAGGTCTACCACCTGAAAAGCATAATCATGGGGCTATACAATATTTTCATTTTGATAAGTGTTTCTGGCCTAAACTCTACATGGCAGCACACTTCTACTTCTCTTGACGCACACCAGGGATATTTAGGAAGTGGCCTATTGGGCTTGATTCTTTGGGGGGAGGAGGGAATTTGCCACCATGGCTTCATATTATACTCTGGTACAAATCTCAGTCAATGATAAAGTACCGTGAGGTGTGGATTGTGGCTGTAGCGAAATACTAAATTACTTAAATAGTATCTATATTTCTACCGTTTCAATTTAGTGTCATTTCAAATTATCAGCGAAAATGTTCCAAACCAGTGTCATACTCATGAAATAATTAAGTACATTTTAACTTGATTAGACTCTATTAATTTGCTATTAGTATTTATAGTTAAGCCATAGCCTTATTTATAACTCATTAACTGTAACTTCAACTTATGCAAGTAACACATCAGTTTCCTATAATATCGCCCATTAGAAACTTGCGATATTTTAATATAGATCATAAATATAGCGTAGCTAAGAGCCACACGCAAAATTATCATTTCACCTTCTCCACTGAAAAGTAAGTATATCGCTTTTTTTCTTGTTCGAACCGCGCACAAATAATTTTCATCTTAAATAATTTCGAGTAATAGATTTTGTAGGCGTGACCTGAAGATGGCAGCACCATAGAACATTTAAGGTGGCAGCACTTGATGTCTCCAACGAGCGTGTATGTGCATGAGTGGTTTCATTATTTACACTCGTCGCTGGTTACGCTTTAGGCATATATTGGCTGAGGCAGGCCCGGATCTGGGATATAATAATAATAAATCAACTTGAATTGCTCTAAAGCGCTTTACATTTAAAACATAATAGACCGATCCAGGCGAAATGCGTTGCATTGGTTACCAACTGAGGTCTCTGGTTAGAAACACCTATTAATAGGAATGGCAACTTTTCACTAACGATAAATATTGGAAATCTTTCAGAAAATTATTTCATATTACACGGAGACTGAGGTTAGTATTTCAGCTGAACGAAGTGTGTCTTTTCGAAGGATTTAACACAATCATTTTGAAGATATAACCCAATGATTGAGCGGACGGATATTCATGTTGACTTCTAGGAGATTTTTAGCATGGGATAATATGGATTAAATAAATGATTTTAAAATCAAACTTTGAGCTGAATATAAATTGATTTTAATGACGATTTTTAAATATTTAATGTAGAGTTTTGGAAATATTATTTTATGCCATTCCAAATTATGATCTAGAGATCACATACCCATAATGGACTATAAATAAAATCCAAATATAGCTGGTAAATAGCCGAAATACAGCTTTTCAGTAACACAGTGAATCTTAGGCGTCTAACCCGAGACCGTAGTGTGATATTCAGCCGCATGGTGGCAGCAGGGGTAATTGAATCGGTCTATTAAGACATATTATGAGCTCATATAGCTCAAATACATTTCATACAGAATAAACTACGCCAATTTAAACTGGACAAGTTGCCATTGACTGATATTTATTGCCTTCTTGATGACAGAAACTCCCTTATCCAATTTAACATGTTTCACCTGGTTCCATAAGCCTTTAGTTTATGTTGCAGCCTTTTATGTGGTACCATGTCGAATGCTTTCTAGGTACAGTACATCAAGACATTTACCTTCATCCAGTAATTCGGTTCAGTGGTCTAACACCTTCAAATGTTGTAAGACTGTAGATCGCCTATTTTTGAAACCATACTATGCATTAGTTAGCAGGTTATTCATGTTAAGGTGACGCATAATCTGTTTTCTGATCATCTTCTTCGTGACCTTACATCCATTCTGTACTTCTGTTGGTTATTTTCTAACTATATCTGGTTCTGTTTCAATCGGGAAGAGTAGGCATAAATGGTTACTTTTCCCAATAAGTCTTTCTCTAGGTCTTCTTCATTGGAGATGACAAGGTCCACGAGTGATGGCTTTTGGCCAAATCTGTATCTGGCTGGTTCCTTCATATGTTGGCTTTGGTAATGGTCCTGGAGAGTTTCAATGAACATGGTGTCACGCTGTGAATTTCCATTCCATGATTCCCAGTCGATGCTTGGCGGGTTGAAATCTCCAACAATTATTATGTTTCTAGAGCCCTTGTTGCAACTATCAGTTATTAATGTTCTTAATTTATCCTGGTTTTCTTGGGTGCTACTTGGACTGTGATATATGTTACCGAATAGAAGGTCTCCATTCTTGGTTTGGATGTTACACCAAACTTGCTCCTCGTGTTCACTTTCTGCGAGGTCATCTTCCTTTGACACTTGCTGGTGATTTGATATGTAAAAGATACCCCCCTTTTTATTCTGACTTACCCATGAACTTGTTGAATCCGCCTATGCTGTATTCTTGTTGTGGATTAAGTTTTGATTTGTTCAAGTTCTTGGGTAATTAAGTTTTCTGATATTGCAATTATGTTTGATTTTATCGCTTCTATTTTGTATTTTAGGAGATCACGTTTGTCTAGCAATGAATCAGTATTAGTGTATATAGTACAATTAAGCCCTGCCTACCTTGGTTCGGTTTTTCATCGTTTTTGCTCTCTTCCATGACTGATGATTCTGGTTTATCTGCTGTGTTGTCAATGTTGTCTGGTAATAGTATGCTCTCTTCTGGTATCAATAATGAGTCAGAGGTGTTCCCATCAGAGTAACTGGATTCTGGTACTTCATCTCCACGAAGAATACTACCTATTTGCTGATCATCTTTATATATAAAAGTTTCTATTTCCTTCGTTATCTTTATGATGTGGTCTTATTCTAAACTTGTGCATTTGTGCGTTTCGTGCTTTGGAAAGATGAACAAAGTGCGGTTGAAAAACTTATTTATATACAGAATATGTTACTGATTTTCCCATTATGTTGTTGGGCCTTTTGGTCTATCCACTCGAAAGGACGTTCCACCGATTTCTCTTTCTTCTGAGTAGATTTGTGTACTTGTTTGATTTGCCTTGTTGAAGCTGACTATCTTCCCCTAGATTTTTCTCACCTTTAGTCATTCTTTCTGTAAGCTCATTTCTTAGTGCTTTGTTCTCCCTTCTTACCTTCATTGACGGATCAGGTGTAACATGCATCTTCTTCATTTCTTCATTGTCTGACTCGTTTAACAATTTAGCATTCTAATGCATCATTCTTTTCTGACTGACTCTTGCTAGATGTACCTTTGTCAATCTTGGCTTCCCTCTTTTCTCCCCAATCTAAATATATTCCTTATATGTATGTTAGTTACCTTCATATTTCTTATTAATAACTTCACGTTCTATTCGTTTTCCTGTTTTATATCTGAGTCTGATTCTGTGATTCTGGTAAACTATGTATAATAATATTGCATTTCCTGGCTTCCCTCTACCGATAATCACTAATAGCTTCTCCAACTTTCTCGTCAATGAGCTTGTTACGTTCCTCTGGTGTTCCATGGCTGTCTATTGCTTTATTTTCTAATTGTCTTATCCCGATTTCCATTTTCTGGATGTGACTCATCATGACCCTTGCACCTATTTTACAATGTTTACAATACCAACTGAATAGCTGTGCTGATCCTTCATCCACCATAATCAAGTGCCCTGTACATGCTTTCTGAGACTCCGTGACGTTCTGGGCGATACCAGTACGTGCACACCTCGCATTGCAGGGCTAAATCATTAGATGTGGCTCGCTTATTGCATTCTGGGCGGGTTTCATTATCCTCTTGGGTAATGTTCCTGAGGTTCGTGAGGTTCGTAGGGATGTTATCGTCTGCAATAGTAGCTGATTTAATAAAAACACCAAGTTGTGCTTCACCGTTTCCCCCACTTTTCATTGTGTAATTGCTGCTGTCATGATTTATATTGTTATGTTTCTTATTGGTGCTCACCACCTTGTCCATCCTAGAAGAATTCGATTGCTTATCTTTTAATTGTTGTTTGATCATCACTTGCTGAAAATTTCCGGGAGTTTCTTGTGTAGATCTGGTGCTTCTCCTTTTCCCGCGTAATGCCATTGCTTCGGATCCAGTTGTGAGTTAAAACTGGGGAATTCTTTTTTTAATGGCCGCTTTTTGTTGTCATTTCCGGTTACTGTAACTACGTCCACCGTTCTGGAAAAAAAACGGTTTTAAGATTTTAATGTTACATATCCTACCATTCTGATAGTTGTATGAATTGTAATTTCAACATAAATAACGAAATAGTGCCTCAGTAAAATTTTGGCGCAGCCTAAACCCACACATGCGCATAAATAACTTCTTCGCGGTTGTTAGCCAATCAGCACATGACAAATCAAATACAACACTCAACCAGTTGGAATAAACAGTTGCGAGTCTTACTCCTTTTATATAATTTCTCTGGTAATTATTAAGTGGACGAACTAACAGATGTCGCATTCGGCTCACCTTTTAATTATTATAGCCATTGAACATTATTAAGATTGAATTAATTTTCTTCCCTTTCTTTATCAATGATTACTAAGTTGTGATCATGCACAAAGTGTGAACTCGTATTACCAGTGTGGTCCCTATAATTAACGGTGACGGGATCAGATTACGTTACTCGGACTGCAATTCACCCCCACCACTTATATAGCCGAACATCTGGTACGGAAATATGCAGTCGAAAGAGGGTGCTAGTATATATATATATATATATATATATATATATATATATATATAATTGCTCCTATAGTGTTATACCTTCACGAAGTGTCTTAAAGTCCGATTTTCCTCTAAATTTAACCAGGCAGATGGCATTGCCATTTAACTCGGCCAACCACAAACACAGCGATGTTCTGATCCGTAAAGGATTTTTGCAGTATCAGAACACGTCATCATATGAACACCAACTGCAGTTAACATATATATTGTGACTTCTTCTTTGGCACTTAATTTGGACTATGGCTACACGGTTCATGACCACTAATTAGCCACAAAAGTCCTATTTAGTATTGTATGGATTTTAGAGAGGCTCCGGATAACGTATAGACACACAAGCGCGCGCACGTGCGCGCACACACACGATAGCACGACGTAAACAATTTCATTACTATACTAAATGAAGTAAAAGACGTTTGGCCATACTCTTAGTACGTGTGTTATTACTAGAAATGTACATTTAATAAAGTGTAATTACTGGCAACAGCTATTCAGCTACTGCTATATATATATATATATATATATATATATATATATATATATATTCTAACAACATGATATCAAAACATGTATACATAAATATCGCAAGTAAGTCCGAACACACACACACACACACACACACACACACACACACACACACACACACACACACACACACACAATATCACAAATCATATATAAGTATGTAATTTTTTAACAAAAATTACTTTATAAAATGCCAACTTCACATTAAATGATCATGATGATTGCTATTTTTTGTGCATATGATAGGCCAAATGGGCCGAATGACCCCCAAAGGTAAGGAAGCAAAGTGAAAGATGAAACACCCTTCAGACATGTTCACGCCGAGGTTCGAACTCAGGTGATCTAACGCGCTACCAATTAAATCAGGAGGCGCCCTGCACACACACACACACACACACACACACACACACATATATATATATATATATATATAATCTAGTCATAATCAATTTGACAAAAATATGTTTGCCGCCCTTTTGTGAATGAAATGTAGCACGTACTATTATCATAATTATGGTTAATATTTATATTAATAAATGATCTGAGCCAAACATTAGCTCACTTCGATCACTGGAGGAGTTGATCTGTAAAACTGGTCGATTAAAATAATTTGTTTTTACCTAATTATGTTTATTTCAGCTATTTGCTATATTGTGTTAGCTTTGCATAAACAAATCCTAAATAATCCCTACCCTCTCAATTAAGCTAAAACGATTGCTCGTACATACTTTGACAGGTATGAATGTTTGGCTACTGTTTTTATCAATTTTTAATATAATTAGAATTATCCTAACAATATTTATGCCTTTGATTGGTGTTAATGGCCCCAAGTGAAATATTACTCTACCTGAAAAGTGTTGTTAATAAAGTGAGCTGGCGTAAATAGTTAATCGGTTAATCAGCTTCCTAATTATCGCTCAAGGCAAGCTGAAATCAAATATGGTATTTTAGGGTCCGATAACTAATAACACTCAATGTAATACATGGTGATCCCTATTCCTACTGTAATATGTGTTGTGCATGAAGGCGAAGAGGAGGAGGATATAGATGTTTTATATTTGTAAACTGATCTTTGAGGCGATTTATTTCATCCCTTTCCCGTTATCTAGACTACCTATACTTTATAATACTAGGCTATAGGCAATACTAGTATGGCTATGGCTGAGCCTGAGTTCCGGCTGAAGCTATGCTCATGGAGTGATAGACCCCTTCACCGGAAATGCCAAACAATGATACACCAGTCAATGAAGGATAATAGATGAATATAAGCGCATTTGGGTTGTCTATTTACTTTCAGCTTGTGGCAAACTATCAGGCTATATTGAAAAAGTTTTGTTTTTAAATTATATTCTTTATTCAGAATAGGTAAACAACATACCTTGCCATTTAAGCTAGTGACATCTGGCGGAAGAATTTAGAACTACTACAATTGGGTTGTAAACAGGACCAATTAATCACAGAGTCTGGATCACTGTCCCTTTTCAGTGTGTGCGTGAGATTTGTTTGTATATTTTAACGATCATAGCCAGTGATAATACTCCACGATTCCAACAGTCAGTAAAGGAAAATGAAAGATAAGGTGATATTTAGTATATTTGTATTCAGAGAAGACTGATTTAGTAAACAAAATAGATTAAATTGGAAGTTCTATGTGGTAGTTCGCAGAACGCATTTCTCATGTACAAGCAGATTACCATATTCGTAGCGAAAGTTTACATATAGGCAGTGGCTTTCCCATAGTGTTTCTTCAATACACATCTTTGGCCATTTATAATAATATTAAAAATGGACATGGCAGTTGTAATATTGTCATTTTACCAGGACAATTCAGAGATATCTTCAACAATTTGTTTTAGTTGTGGTCATTTTCTGTGTAGAACGTTCGCCATCACCTAAGAACAGACTTATGGTGCATACACACTTCAGTGATAATGCGCCAGCATGGATGGCATAATTCTAATAAACAAACGGGTTTGCTATTTGGATCGAAAATACTTATCAAATCGGAGACATATTATGTTACACAAAAGTATTGTTTGATAGAGCAATAATCCTGCATTGATATATTGCATTTGGGTATTATTTCTCGTGAATTAACGTGAACCACGAGTTGATTTTAAAATGTAAACAAATTGTGTCTGTCGCCATTTCAATTTTCAAGTGATAACCGATACTAGTGGACTTTGCTAATGAAATATTTACTCTATTTTTTTAACATTGTTAACAATAACAACATTTAATAATAGAATGTGCTGAACAACAAGAAACTAATATATCACTAGAAGTATTTTCCTATCTGAATTCCAATTGTATTATGCAGTAGATCATTGTTCAAATCGAGATGTTTAGAACAAGAATCCAGCATACATTAAAAACCATGAAACTCTGCCTCCGCTGTTCTGGGCTGTACCCAGTGGTGACCTGAAGTGTAAAAGTCTACGAAAATTAGTTGGCAAGGTCTATTAATTTTGAATTATTGTTGTAAAATTGTAATGGACACATTTGTATATAAAAATATCAGTTATTATATTTGTTTTGTTGTTCAGGGAGAATCCCCAGGCTGTCGCTTATTCGGCACAGCCTCTAGATTCGAGTAGTTGAGAAATCTCCTCCCCCACCACTCACAGGGGAGCAGCATGGAAAGATGGAGCCGAGTGTTTTACGTCCTCAGGGGGTTTTGAACATCCCCCTTTATTTTAAATAATTTGGTGGAAACAGCAGTGCCATTTAACGTGGTCAGCCACCCACGATGTTGTGAGCTGAGAAATTAATCTCTGGAAAAGTGTAGAGTACTGGCAAAAACATGATTACTTCTCCAGTTGACAATGGGTGTGTGTGTGTAGAAAATTCAAAACAAACCAAGTATCTTCAAACAGACCTTCAGTTTGTGCAGTCAAGTGAAACAAAATCAAAACAGGCAGATTAGTTATTAGATGGAACTTAATTAATCATTGAAATGTGTGTGTGTGTGTGTGTGTGTGTGTGTAGAAAATCCAAAACAAACCAAGTATCTTCAAACAGACCTTCAGTTTGTGCAGTCAAGCAAAACAAAATCAAAACAGGCAGATTAGTTATTAGATGGAACTTAATTATCATTAAAATGGGTCATCAAGGCATACTGCCCAAAAATATTTTTAGTTATTCAAAATTTACAGGAAATTGGTGAAAACATAAACATGATTCATTAAAACAGACTGGACTCCATTTTCGGTAAATGTTGAATAAAATTATATATATCTGATGTATTTTCCTTTGTTCACCAATATTTAAGGTCTATTTCATGCTTAATACACCCACTTCTATTCTTTCTCAATATGTTTCACAAAATGAACCTTCAGTCTATTTAGAAGTTTCCGGCAGAATATATACCAGCTGATTATTATAATTTAATATACAGTAAAAGTTGGTTATAATGAAAGTTAAGGGAACTGGGAATTCATTTCATTATAATGGTACTTCACTTTATCCCAGTTTTCAAGTTAGTTACCAACACATGAGTGATAATTGGTGAAAATAACCCTGTTTTATCAAGACACAGAACATATGTGTTCCTAGTCTCTGATTGGATGACAAAAACAAACAACTTTAATTTCATCTTTTATTTCCACATTCTCCTTCATTGATTTTACATGAAAAAATCTGTTACAAGACACTGATTCTTGGAATTAAACTGTTGTTGACTTGCTATTGTTTGAATGGCATTCATATATGGAAACAAATAATCCGTATCAAACAGTAACTGAAGATAGATAGTCAGTTTTCCCCACAATTTCTGTGAGCTTTTTTCAAGGCATCATTGTTCATCAACCACGTTGAAAGTGTGCTACACAGAACATCATATTCTTTAGAAATTTGAGTCTTAGCTTTCCCTTTCTTGTCAACTTTGTCAAGAGCTGGCAACTTTGTGTCAAGAGATACTTTGGTTTATGTTTGCTAGCCATTGCGATATTTGATTACTGACACAGCCATGATTACTGATAGAAAATTGTCTCTATTTAAACAGGTTGGCAAGGAAATCCAAAGTATGCAGTTTATCATACACCACAATAACCTTTGAAGTGCCATGTGCCATATTGGTTGTTGCATTTACGATTGCAATGAAATTTCAAACATTGTATTTCGTTGATTTAATGTTGCAGGGACCGAAAAATTTCTTTAAAAAAAGGGTTTTTATGGTATAAATTTCGTTATATCCCAGTTTCTTTATTATGGAAGTGAATGGATGCTTGGTTGAACCAGCTAACCACTTTGCTTTTAGATACCATTTCGTTATATCCTAGTTATTTATAACCAACTTTTACTGAAGTGTTTTTTTTCTGCAGCAGGAATTATTGTATTTATATTTAGTTAATATGTCAGTGGTTCTTCAGATTTGGAAGACAGAGATGAATCTGGTAGCTATAAAACTAACAACAATTTTAACCAAACTGAACTGAACTGAAGTTTATTTTCAATTTACATGTGCATGAATACGTAGATATAATGCAATAATAGAACATAATATTGTCAATGGAGGTTGAATGGTGAGTGTAGCTGCAGCTGTCTACCCACTGACCCCAACATATGATATGTACAGTTTATTATATAATTGTAAAAAATGGTGAAAGCGGACGAATGGTGAAAGTGGATGAATGAAATAATCTGGGACAGACACTTCTTTGCTTTCTGGAAAAATAACAATAGTCAGAAATACTACTTTGAACTAATTTGATTAAATTGATCCATTTGAATAATGTCAGTGTTTATTTATCTTTCAGCACCAGTTTACCATGCAATTACTGAATTGTTACTTTGGTATGTTTTGCAAACACATACACACATGGAAAAACCTAATATCAGTTTTTATTCTTAGAAAGAGCCATGCGGATCAAATCCTTAATGATGCCTGCTCATCTGAAAAAGTGTAAGGTTTTGTACTTATTCGCTGTGGTAGTGGCTGGAGTTCTGTTCTTGAGTGTTTATCGGCTTAAATCTGGAAATAATATGGTTGATCTGCATCAAGTGTATGCAGAACAACAGGACCATGTAAGATATGCCAGCCATGAAGGAGGCAGGCTCAGAGGACTGCCACAGCTGAATAATGTGAAATCCTGGGAGAGGCAGCCTGATTTTGCTAAGAATCAGTTCGGTTCTAGAATATGGAAGCCAGATGAAGGAGGGCACAACACCAGGATCAAAACATATAGTCAGATGCAAAATTATTTGCAGCATCGGCATGATGATGTACAAAAGGAATTCCCTGTGATCAGATCTCAGCCTAATCTTGCCAATGATTTGGGAATCGATGTTGACGATCTTGATGCGTTACGGCAAAAAGTTGAAGCGAATAAACCCGATATATATGTTGATCTCAATCAAGATGACTTTCAGCAGGCTTCGAATGGTCTGAAACCAATGGAAATTCGTAACGTTAGAAGGGTTCGAGGCGAGACAGTCCAGCTGGCACAGGCACTGCTTCCATCAAATAATGATGGCACACAAGATATCCAAACAGGTAAGGCTTTGCATCGTTATCTGACCACTACGGCGAGGCCAGCAATACAACGCAAACCGACCCAGACCTCTAGGACTCCTATCACAGCAAAGACACCAACATCAGGGAGTCTATTGCAGCCCATGCAGAAGGGTCAGCTACCATCTGCTAGACACCAGATGGAACAGCTGGTTATGCAGCTGAGTCATCATGTAACTGATTCTAATGGACAGCTTCTGCTTCAGCGGCTCAACCAGATGAAGCATCTTTTGCCAGATTCACAGCAGTCTGCTTCTAGTCAAGCCCAAAACCTTTTGCACCAAGAAGTGCCAAATCGCCGTCATTTTTTACCAGATTCTGTTGGTGCTGTTAATGAAATTTCCGTACCACGGAATCAGTCAAGAGGAAGAAGTCATCTGCCAGATCTACATTCTTCTGCAGGGAAAGCAAAATATATTCCAGTGGATCAATTTAATCAACAGAACATGCCACTTGGACAAGATTATCAGTTCAAACCACCAGCTCCAGGAATGAAAGTTATGCAATATGGCAATGTTGGTGATGAAAATAATCAGCAGATTTATATAAAACGACAGGATCATGTTAATGTGATGGATCATCAGTCTTTACAGAGCCAACATAATCAAGTTGAAGGTCAGGATTTGCACGATGTTTTGGGGCACCGGCTTCAGCATTCACAGAACATGGATCAAATCAATATTGATTTCAGTCCGCATCAGCATCAGAGCATGCAGTATCAAGTAAATGTTGGTATGGATCAGCGTCAGGATCAAAATATTCCAAATCTCGTCAATGTTGAATTTAATCAACATCAGCATATTATGGAGGATCACGTAAATGTTGATTTGGCTCAACACCAGCAACAGGAAGCACAGGACCATGTTAGTGTTGATTTAGGTCAACACCAGCAACGCAGTGCACGGGATCACATAAATGAACATATGGATCAACACCAACAACCTAACCTACAGGAAAATGTAAACACAGCTGTGGAACAACAGAATATTAGGCTACACAGTGAAAATAACCAACTTCTACTGGCACCCTTACCTCGACATCATCAGGTGGAAGATACCAATGGCATTAATAATCATCAAATGTTTTATCAAAAACACGAACCAATTGATGTTCTCCGAGGCAATGCATTAAACCGTTATCTGCACCAAAGTGTTCCCCATAATGAAGCTGCGCCAGGAAGGCCAATACCATTGGATAAACTGGGTGATCAGGTCATAGATAAGAAAGCCCAATATACCCTGATGCATGCTGGAAGGGCATCACAGGCGCAAGGAGATTACCATTCCAAGCTGGAGGTCTTGCCAAAGGAAATATCACAAGAAGCTTACATCTATGAGGATACAGGGTAAGTGTTTTTTGTCCCTCTTTTCACTTTTCACTGTCCTGTGATATTTTGTACTCTGGGATTATGTCCGGGTAGATTTTGTACCATGGGATTTTGTCCTGTGAGATTTTGTCTGGATACCGGAAAATATATTGCCTGTGAAAAAATTAATTTAGAACCAAAAAGCCTGTGAATTAATACGATATCTGTAGAAAAAATTTAATTATAAAAGAAAAGAGTACTGGTACATAGCCTTGATATCCTATGTCAGTTAAAATTTAAATAAAAGTGGATGGATCAGACAGCTAGAAGGAGTAAGGAGGAGGCTGTATCATAAAAATATCGATAATCAATCATTCATTGAATAAATATGATATTGTTTTTTCGCACATATCTTGATTTATTACCTTTAAATCTTGTATACTTTATCCTGGAAAATAGTAATTTTGTCCTGGAAATATCCTGGAAATACTTCCTTGGCAATTAGGAAATATCAGAGTATACTTATTTATATTGATATGATGTTGTAAAGTGGCCAAACTGTGGTAATAGGCCAAAATTTAATTAAATTATTTACTAAGATTTAACGAATAATTGGAAATTGTCACGACATTTTGCTAGACAAAAATTAACCTTGTGTTTGTGATCAGGTGTGGCTAACACCTGTATTAGTCAAGTATGATTTTTGTATGTGCAGATTTATTTAGCATTCTGCTCTCTTTTTTTAATACAAGTATGTGGATTATTTAAGCTAAAAATACAATTTACTCTTGGAATTATCACAAACAAATCTCCACTCAGAAGATATCATATGGATAATGAATAAATGATTTTGAAAAATGTGCATGTGTACCATTAATTACTGGCACTTGCATGCCATCTAATAAGAATAAATATTATATATAATAGTTATATAATAATAATATGTGACATTTATTTAGCGGCCTATTCAGCTAGAAGCTGCTTTAAGGTGCTTTACAATATTATGATATTACAATGTCAATTTATATGTTCTCAGTTTTCTATATCATTATAACAATTTTAACCTATGACAAAATATAACAAGATTTGTACATTATAATTTGGATGAGTGTTTTTAAAATAGCAAAGAAAACAAATTGAGATTAAAATATAAATAATTTTGTTGACTAAAACAATGACATAATATAATCCACATATGATGTATGATCATGATAATGCCCCTGTTATCTTTCAGTATCATGTTGAACATTTTAATTAAACTAGTAAGGCTCTGTCTTCAAGACTGAACAGTGTTACATAGAATATGGTGATGAAATATGTTTTTACTAAATATTAAACATGTTTTGACTAAATATTAAAGGATTTTCTTGTATTCTACCCCCCCCCTTCTCTCTGTGTGTGTGTGTGTGTATTTAGTAACATAAAATGTTCATATTTTTAAAGATATAAGGTTTAAAATTAATATCATTCTTCTGTTACATTCTTATGTTACTTTTTTATATGTAGGTGTTTTATTCACATTTTAATTTTTTTGAGTGTGGTGCCATATATATATATATATATATATATATATATATAACTATATTGATGAATTATCCAGTTAGCATTCAGAACTAGTATTAATTGATATTTTCACTTCACATATATATATATATATATATATATATATATATAAAATACATATTTCTGAATATTTGTCTGTTTGTTTGTTTGTGTTATCTCAATCTAAATCAATATGGAGAACTCTAAAAATGTCTAAAGAGGTTCAATAGGCATAAAACTGGTAGCGTGGTTGGCCTGAGATCTCAACCACCCATGTTCAAATCTCTGTGGGCATGTCTGTAGGGTGTTTCATTACCTTTGGAGGTCACTCGGGCCATTCAGTCTACCTTGTGCATAGAAGTGGCCGTGAAACATCAGACATTAGTAGGGCTAAACCTTAATGGCAAATGTTATGGGTATATTGGATTTGACAGGAGGGACAAAAGGAGTCAACATTTGCCAAACAATGTTCAATTTGCGCACAAGCCACATCAAATTGAACCAGCTTTAAGTAAATGGGCCCCTGCACTAGCATTAAATAAGTGGGCCACTGCACCGGCATTAAATAAGTGGGCCATGCACTAGCATTAAATAAGTGGGCCACTGCGCCAACATTAAATAAGTGGGCCATGCACTAGCATTAAATAAGTGGGCCACTGCGCCAACATTAAATAAGTGGGCCATGCACTAGCATTAAATAAGTGGGCCACTGCGCCAACATTAAATTAGTGGGCCACTGCACCAGCATTAAATAAGTGGGCCCTGCACTAGCATTAAATAAGTGGGCCACTGCACCAACATTAAATTAGTGGGCCACTGCACTAGCATTAAATAAGTGGGCCCTGCACTAGCATTAAATAAGTGGGCCACTGCACCAACATTAAATTAGTGGGCCACTGCACTAGCATTAAATAAGTGGGCCCTGCACTAGCATTAAATTAGTGGGCCACTGCACTAGCATTAAATAAGTGGGCCCTGCACTAGCATTAAATAAGTGGGCCCTGCACTAGCATTAAATAAAAGGGGCCCTGCAGCTGCATTAATCATTCCTTCTCCATTCCAATTTTGAACTTGCACCAATAACCCAGAACATTTGCAGCAGCAGCAGCAGTTTTTTCTTTATGTGAATACTCAGGTGGAAAAACTAAGAACATTGTTTATAGTCATGTAGTCGTTTGCTTAGAATTGTTTCTCTTTGTTTTGCCAGAAGTCAAGTTACAAGCAATATAACTGTTGGGTTTGAAAGGATATATTTATGCAGAATTATCATGAAAGTTTTGAGTATTCATTTTTAAATTTAAAAGTGCCCCCCCCCCCACACACACATACACAGAGAGGGGAGGAGATTGAGACAGTACTAATTGTTACCAATTATTATTATTTTAATCAGACTTCCCACTGAGCCGCGTTTAAGACCCAGCATTGGTAATGGTCACCTTGCCACAGTGATATACAATCCTCACATGTTTATGAGCGGCTTCTACAACGGCTACAAGGAACAGAGTCACAGAGCTGAGATACCGTCAACATTGTCGGTACGACTCGATGGCATCGAACCAGAAACTAACTGCTCCCACAAATATAAACTGAACGTCGGAGAGGGTATTATCACTTTTACAATAATGTAATAATTTTGTTGTATTCTAAAATATGGCACTTGTGCTCTAATAACTTTTTACCGTTATCATTAATCTTATTTATCTAAGTAAAACGTATTTCTGATTACTGTTAAAAACATTACACATTTAGCATGTTGTCTCCCTGAGGTTTTTTTTTTGGCGTGATTTAAATGATAATTATGTATCTAGAATTTAATCATAAAAACATTTATTCACATAAAAAAATTGGAATTCAGAATTAAGTATTGCAAGTTGCTTAAAACGTGATTTATATCAACTTATATAAAACAGATGACCCTTTGAGGAAAAATCCTCTGAAATATTTATTGATGTTAATGTTCAGAGTATTCATATGTTTTATGTGAGCTGCTGCATGTCATCAGATTAATCTGCCTGGAAATGAATTTGTGTATTCAAGCTGTCATTACTGTTGTGTAACTGTGTTATGTGTAATCCATTTGGAAATTGATTTATCTCTAATTTAATTGATATATGCCTGTCATCTCTAATATGGGACTTATAGTTATGTGTATTATTTCCAATATTTAGGTATATTTAGTGAGCTCTGTACCCACAAGTTCTACAGTCTGGAGCTTCGTATATACGCTCATCGTACAATTCAATCTGTCATGGTTGTCGAGGTGGAGCTTGCCATGGCATCATATTATCCGATGACTGTCAAGCTTCGAATTGACAAGTGGCATGTCAGTGGTGATGTGACATTTAGTCTTCAGCAGATTGATGATATGAAAGATGTCAGGTAGACTATGCATACATACATACATACAGACACTCAGTGTCTGTATGTATGACAGTCTGTCATACAGACAGACATAAAACAACATACATACATACATACATACATACATACATACATAATGAACTGATGATTAAGGAAATTGGAAATATTACTATCGCATGAAATATGTTTTAATTGTGTGCACACTCACACATGCACCATTCTAATTTTCTATTACAGTTTGAAGTCAGGCCATATTTCAGCTCCAGAGACACGTGGCATGCCCTATGATGAGGCATATATCCTGTATGATCATATTCCTAGTACACTTAAGCCTCCTTCAGGATCAAGTAAGGTCAAGTGGGTATTTCTGACTGTTGTTGGTGCATCTAAGAATGAAGTAATCCAGACATACAACAAAGGTAGATATGAATATCTTTGATGGTATTTTATCATACGGCATATTTAAAAAATGTATTATACTTTTTTTACCCACATATATATATATATATATATATATATTAATCTCTGTTGTATAATCTACCTATCCTTATTACCTGTATGATTAATTTGTTTTATTTTGAAGCACCATAAATAGTTTATTCATTGAGATCAATAGAAGGTTGTTACTTTTATTAGAAATACATGCGTGTTATCTGCATGTTGGTGTATGTTCATTGTAAAGGGTGCAACTTGAATGCAGCTCTTAATGTTTTCTGTAGTGATAGCCCATTGGTCATATCTCCCAGGCCTTCTTTTGAATTTGAACTCATTATTTTTGTATCCAATATGAATGTAGTATGGATGCAATTATGCTGAGATGATTGATGATGATTAATGTTTTACGGCCACTTTTGTGCACATGGTAGGCTAAATGGGCTAAGTGACTTCTAAAGATAATAAATTGAAGTCAAAGATGAAACACCCTTTGGATATGCCCATGCCAAGATTCAAAAATGGGTGGTAGTGATCTGTGATCCAACACGCTACTGTTGGACCATGGAGGCACCCATAATTATGCTGAGAAATCCAGCTTATAATATTTAGAATATGTTTACCGGTGCATCTGAGATTCAGAAATTCATTTTATATATTTAAAAGTCACTGATTTTAGTTTTTCTTCTAATTTGATATGCATGGGGTACACCATGGATACTGGGTAGACTGTATCCAAAAGATAATGTGCTGAGAATCTGGGGTTAAACTGGAGCCCATAAGGTGCACATTTTGTTTGTGACATGTGTGTATCATTTCCTGATGCTGCACTAATTCAGCTACCTGTTATCTATAAATAATAGGGAAGATGTGTTCACCGAGTTTTTGTCTGCAGTTTAACTCTGCAGAGAAGCTAGATATGTTATGGCACTCTGTGTTAAGTATATAATCTAGCTAACAAATGTTATCCAAGGTTGTCATATTAGCGTTTCTACTAAATTTCAACAAGGGATGGGGGTTTAAACTTAGCTGGACTGTCGTAATATAGGTGACTGAAATGAGATGACACTAAGTTACTAATAGGTACTGATTTATCATTAAACATCACTGATTGACTGACTGACGCATTCACTCACTTACTCACACTGCGACAGAGATATTAATATCTCGGCTCACAACCTTAGTAGACGTGTATGTGATGATGTGAAACTGGCTGCAATTAAAGGTTCGGCCATCTTCATGAATCTAGTATGGAGATGGCATAATGTATACATGGGAACGTCAACACAATGGTGAAGTATTTAGAGCATATTGATTGCTTAGCCATGAGAAAGATTGAAGTAACACTAGTAAACTAGAACAGTTAAAAAAATTGATCAAGGAATGTCGAGGAACATTCTTGTTTCTTAAAAAATCAGCAAAATATTTTGGAGCTTTTTGTTCTGCAAAATACTGATTATTAGGAGATTTTAAACAAATTCAAGATATTTTCTATAAAAAGAGTTCCAGATGAATCCATCTAACAAAATACCAAAACAAAGTGGTCAGTTAAAGTTATGGTCCATTAATGAGTCATGGAACTTGAAAAAAAACAACACTGGTGGGCAATCTCTAATTTAGTTTGTTTTTCAGCTATTAAATATGTTAACCCCCTTAAATCTAAGATAGGACCTTTCTATTTGTACATCCAGCCAGCACATTGATCCACAGTGGTGATAAACTGTATACTAGTCACATTGAAGGTTGGGCTGACCTTTGGCGAGCCGGTTACATCGACATCAGTGGTAACCTTACCATTGCCAAAGCTGTGTTCAGTTCCATGTATTACCTCTTGAGTTCTGTGCCGATGAAGGAAGACAGCTTCTGGCCTTTTGTGGGACTCAGTCCTTCGGGGCTTCCTCTTGGTGATTTCAGTCATCCACAGGTAATCCTATCCATGGTGTGACTAATTCATAGGCATGACTTTTGGCGAGGTTTCCAGGACAGATGCACAGTGTGCAAGCATGAAGCTGTGAGGATGTGTATAATCCTTCTCAGCAGGGCTCAGATTAGCATTATAATTACAGGTACTTGAAAATGTTCTGATGACCATAGTAAAATGCATATGGTGTGGTACTTATGTTGCAAGGGAAAATAAATGCATTTCCAATTTCTTTGCGAGGAGAATGTAAATGTATCATTGCAAACGTCACTGGAAACTCAGCTGGAAACTATGAAGCTTGTCCTTAATGCAGGTCTTTAATGAATCAGAGTGTTTATGTTAATTGAGCTGGTTTTCTTTCAATCTGTTTTATGTAATTTTTTGTCTGTATTTGGTCATCTTTGCAACGTGCTAGAAAGTGCAGTTGATAACATTGCTCTTTATGATGTCTGCTTTCAGGATTACAAGGGCCACATATTCTGTGATCAAGAACTGTGGATGCTTCCTCCGCTGGTGACTTTTTATCCTGAACTTGCCAAGATTGTGTTGAGGTCACGCAGCAGATATGCAGCTAAGAAGGCTGCAGCACAACTGGCTGAGGATGGTGGTGTGAAGTCTAGTCTGAAGTATCCTTGGCAGACGGGTATCTCAGGTGTGTGGCTCCTGTCATGATCAATAGTTGCTGCAATATGTTTTTGCTGGATGAAACACCCGGAGGTTTAAGTAAAACTGGCATCTTGTACGATGACCTGAATAACAGCTGTGGAAGAACTGAAAAATGAGAGCCTTACATGACCTATTTTTTTCAGCAAGAACTACCACCAACATTAATCTCACATATTATATTGTATCCAAACAACATTTTATGGGAGAAAGTTGGAGTAGCATCTTAATGGCCGAAGATCATTTTTCTTTCCTACATTTTTAGGCACTGAATTGACTGATCCTGATGATCCTTATAGGCAGTCTGTGTTTACATCCGGTCTTATATCGCAAGCTGTCTTGTCATATCTCCATGCCACTAATGACACCTCGCTGCTTATGGACCAACAGTATGGTGAAATACTGATCTCCATAGCTAACTACTACTACAAGTTGTTACAAGATAATGGCGGAGGCTCTAACTCTTTTGGTATAACAGGTATGTCTCTGTATATTTTATATGTTCTGACCACATGAGGGTTAATGTTATGATGTTGCCAATTATTATATATGCTGCTGTATATAAAATCATTGTCTGTTTACAGGTAAGTAGCCCCCCTCCTAAATATTGTATAATGTCGATGTATATCACAGTCCTTGGATTATAGGACTGTCTAATATTCTGTAATCGTAAAATATTGTACTTGATATATACATTCATAATACAAAGCATGCAGACTCTTTCCGAGATCAAAGGAGTAGTTATCCCAGAAGCATAGGTCGGAGCAAAGATATTTTAGTGAAGCTGTACATAGTGCATGAAATAAGGTTCCCGATTAACTACAGTCAGAAATTCATTAAAATCTTGTGTGTGTATGTATGTATGTGTGTGTGTGTATGAGTGATTGGGATGAAGAATAAAGATTATGAGCAAAGTGCTCCATGAAATTGAAAGGAATGGGCAGCAGACGTTTGCAGCGTAAAAATGTAACCTCTGGGAGTGATACTGATCATTTTCAGAGTTATGTATTTAAGATCTGTACAGGCCTATCCGCCTTCAACTATTACCTTCTTAGTAATAACCTCCGTGCAAAGGGAACAAATATATTACTGTCTGACAGCAGGTTTTCTTTCTTTTTAACAAAACTAAGTTTAACTGATTTTCAATTCTAACTCTCGTTGGATTCGACTGCCGATACTGAACACGTGTTACTGTTGACAGTGGCAGTGTTATCGTTGTCATCCAAGTCAGCCAAGGTTGCGGTCATGACACTGACAGGTGGAGGCGGCGATTCACAACACACGGGGCTAGACTGTGAAATTGTCACTAGGTTGATTATTATTATTAGGGGCAAACATTTGTGCTATTGATCTTTGACCCGGGACTGGTTGTAAATGTTTCTTTGGAGGCATTTTCTATTGTATATCAGTAACCACGGCTGAATTTCTCCCAACTCTTAAGCTTCACCTTGGCTCAGTGTTGTGCAGGCGCTCTTATTGGTTGTTGCTGCTGATGCTAAGCCAATCATAGACCCGCTCGTTAAATCGGCAAGGGAATTACAGACTGTTACGGCGGCTCGGTGCACGTCAATTTACAAACATTGAAATGTACCATTGGGATATAATCAGGCTGATAACGATCTCCCTTATGAGTCTATTCATCATTTGCAAAATGATTTTGTGTGGGGATTTCCTCACCGATGACAATATTTATTAATATTTATATTTTGATGCGTTCGGTGTTAACAAAATCAATATTAAATATGTTTGCGTGAATTGCGCAGTGCGTGGTCCCATCAATATCATTGATGTATATATATATATATATATATATATATAATTCATTGTTAAGTATTCTATCATTCTGCACACAATTTGTACTTTATTACTTTTTATGGGTATAATTTCTTGTAAACTGTATTTACAATGTTCTTATGGAAACAGTGCCAATTAATTAGTGTTCTCTAATAATGTAAAACATTCAATATCAAAATCTATTTCAGGTATCCAAGCCATGGATAAGTATGCTCGTTCAGTAAACAATTCCATCTTCACAAATGCTGTCACCGCTATTGCATTGTCGGCACCTGAGGAAGTATATAAAATGATTGGAAGGACAATCAATCTGAATTATCATCATTATTCAAAGGATATTTATATACCATTTGATGCATCGAATAGTTACCATCTTGAACACACCAACTACATCAGAGGTAATCAGTGAAATTGATGTTAAATAATCTATGACCTTTGTTCGGGAAGTACACTATAAATGTTCGAGTGAGAAGAAATACATTATCAATAATGATCTAGTTTGCATCAACATTCTGTCCTTGATCATGGTTGGGAGTCAAATCTAAGACATTGCACTATATTAGGGTAGTTTTTCATCCAACCAGGCAGCTGGCGCAGGTTACCCCCCCCCCCGAGTATATGTCATCTATTTTAAGTTGATATTTATATGGAATTAATTTATTTCTGGATTAATTAATTCACAGATTATCTGCATCTTTCTGACTTAATTTAATAATTGCCACTCAATCTGTTTTATATATATACATATATATTGCAATTCAGGACACCCCATTTCACAAGCTGATGTGGTTTTAGTTGGCTATCCATTAATGAGGGAAATGACATCAAAGATGAGGAAAAATGACCTCGAAATCTATGAAAAGGTAATATTTCAGAGAATATCATCAAACTGTTGCATATTATAATATACATAATACTGTTCAGGTTATTTTCATATATGATTTGATTTCATATTTCCTATCCAGGAATTCGCTGTCTCTGTAGTCTAATTATGTTAATTAAGTTTTTAAATGTTTGCAGAAATTAAAAGAATATGCCATTTTCTGTACGAGAACGCAATCTTTCTGTAGGTACTTGATACCCAAACTCCACCAATGAGTTGGTCCATGTACGCCATTGGCTGGTTAGAAGTGGGAAACATTAGGAGAGCAATACAAGCCTTTGATAAACAGTTTCCGTACTTGCTGGGTAACTTTCAGGTTTGTAAATCAGACATTTTATGGTATACTGAGAACTGTAGGTACCAATTTCTAAGTGTGCCAACTCTTTTATTCTTAGTAGCAATCGGCAGTTAACTTAAGCTTAGTTTATCTCAATAAAGTGTTGTACATTTTTCACTTAGGACCATATCTAATTTGTTTAGATTCTGTGAGTTTAGTTAATTTCGATACTTACAGTTAGATACCATTTTATTCTAACTTCCAGATTTGGACAGAAAAGGGCACATCACTCGGAGCCGCCAACTATCTCAGTGCAGCTGGCAGTTTTATCCAATCCATCACCAATGGTTTCCTGGGTCTTCGTTACTATGACAACTACTTAACGATCAATCCAGTGGTGCCACCCGGTGCCGAATACATGCGATTTGTTGGCATCAACTATTTGGGCTCATCACTGGAGATCTGGGTGTGGCAGACGCACATGGCAATACAAGTGATGGCAGGTGATGGCGAGTCCGAGAAGGAGGGGTTGAAAGTTTTCACCAACAACCCATTGTTCGTTAAAATTCTTGTTCCGGGTCATGCTATAAGCATTGCCAGGACCGAAGCAAGAATCATGCCCCGCAATGCTGAACTACCAGTATGAGTCGTATGTGTGATGAATCCATCACATGCTACTGTTTAGAAAAATTCCCAGTATAAGTAAATGTACCTCCTGTTGAGCGATGGGTGTAACAAGCCTGAAGCCATTTTTCACTTCGATAACTGCCCAGAAATAAGTGCCAATGCTTTGTACTTATGAAATTTTGTTTCATTGCCGAGCAAAATATCGGTAACTAGTAACTGCCATACTTTAGATATTTAACAAATAATGGTGCTATACATATTGGCTATAATTTTAAACAAAATCAGGAATGGCATTTATATGTTCTCTTCATTTTGGGAAAAGAAGTCTTAATGTATGATGTATCAGATAATGTATGATGTAGTTTATTAGTAAGTGGCTGAGACAGTGGATTTCTAGAATGATTATCATGGTTGCTCTTACTAGTAGCAGTTGTATAATAATTACAAAATGTATAAATGAATATGTGTCGGGGCAATGCAGGTGAATGAAGGAATGAAGCTGAGCCCCCCCAAAAACTGTGATAATCAATGACTCTGATGTTTATATTCTTTTTATACAATAATGATATATATATATATGCTGGTTGTTTGTTCACGTATTGATTGATGCATAGACTTAAGAATCAGTACACAGTTAGACTCTCATTTGGCTAGATTCCTAGAGAGAGATGTTTTCAAGCGGGTTGATAAACAGTCCGGATGGATAATCGAGCTTCCTTGACATTTTTTATGTAATACTTCGGCAACATATGTTCTCATCAAATCTATTGTTAATCAAGAGCCATCTATTTTAATTGATGGTTGTATGTGATACTTTTCGAAGAATATTTTTACTTGTTCCCATTCATTCCTACGATGTTATATGAAGTCTTATTATAATCATGTAGTTTTGTTATTTGTTTACGTAAACAACATTTGACAGCTGATAGCTTGCCAGTGGCGAAGTCATGATGTTTAGATGTTGTATGATATACACGTTGATGTTGCTGCTGATGTTTAATTTATGTTAATTATTATTTATTTAACAAAGCATACTGGTCTGGATTTTGTTCAGTTTTGTTTTCCGTGCAATGTGTCAATGCCAGAATAATTTGCCAGTTCTAATACTGATCATTCGGGATACAATTGGAGGTAACACACACAGAGAGCGAGAGAGAGGTTTGCTACTAGATGCTAATCTTGGGGTTTGAGGAATTAGCTTCAGTTGTAGAAATTTGTTTACCAATACAACAAAGTGTATTTATGCTGAACTAGATGGTGTTAGTTTGAATTAAACCGTATCCAATTCATACATGTGGTAATAATTTGTGCGAATGTGTCAATAAAACAAAATTTCTTCAATACAGATGTATTGATATATATATATATATCTACATCTAGGCTCGACTCGAAACCATTCTATTTAAATCCATCTCACTCTTATTATGTTGATGATCTTTTATCATGATTTATTAATTAACATTTTCAAGATTGCTATTGCTACTCTGAATCAGACATTGTAAATCATCTTACTAATAAATTTACCTGATCACTGTATTCCACAACTCGGTGTGTTTGTTTGTAATCATTATTATTGATCTTTACAGATGCAGTTATAGTTAGGTTAATGTGTGTGTTTGTGTGGGTGGGTGGGTGTGTGTGTATGTAAGTATTTGTCCTTTTCTGCCATGCACAGTTAAAAGCCAGGCATCTACCTATATGGTAGAAATGTTTCAACACGAATATTAAAAAAAGAAACTCTATGTAGTTTTCCTTTGATCATCTATCAATAAAAACCCACCTTTATCTGATACAGTGTTAATAGCGAGCACTAACCCCAGGTTATATGTTCCCGGACAGGTGCTAAACAGATAACCATTCTCTCATCTACACTTTTCCAATGATAGAAACGGAGTAATTTAAAGTACTGTTTTAATAAACCGAATAATTTAAAGTACCGTTTCTCTTAATGCTTGGACAAAGTTGAATTTCAAGTCTTGTGGAAACCACACACAAGCCTAATCGCAGACAATAGAAATAACATTAATTTACTTAAATCTATCTGTACTCTTTCAAAATGATAAATTGATGAAAACTAAATCTATTTCTACCTAATAATAAACCATTATCGTGTGCTTTTCGCTGTTTCTGCCACAGAGAATACTTTCCTTCTTACTTAGAAAAACAGCCCAAACTAGTTATATAACAGTATGTGCATTTCTATAGCATATGGAATTCAAATACTGTAGACAAATACAGATAATGAATCAGATTTTGATTAAGCGCATTGCTAAAAGGCAATGCTTTAAGTCGGGTACCGGTATGTAGTAGCTCAGAAAATTTGTCCTTTTCTCCAGATGCTGCAGGCACAACAATTTACAAACCCACCACAGTAACAACACTGGCAGTCCAGCATAAAATGTTTATTTTGCATTGAATGATTTTGGCTATCCATCAATTTGTGGAAGACAAGCAGCCAAATATTACAGAACAACTGAATATCATAGAATTATTACACCAACAGATCTATGATGGTAACATGAAAAACTGCCATCACTTCCAATGAACAACTGACGAGCCTTAATTAACCGATCCGAATTTGCATTGCGATCAAGATTATGGATATATCAGTGATATGTTGAACAGACTGGCTATACTGCTAAATAATTAGCATTAAGTATATTAGATGATGGCATCGATCTGGTAGCCAAACAATGCCGGGATGATGATATAAACAAACCATTCTTAAAATCAGGGACGAAAGTGATGAATAAACGCCTATCATAAGATTCCACTCTGGATACAATTATTGGTTAGCATAAAAATTTCCAAGCATAAAACTCTGCAAGAAGAAAGAAATCTCACTGATACAAACGAATCTAATCAAGTGTGTTAAATTAGATGTGACTTCCACCATTACAGAAATATAGCACTTAACCAAGAGGAGCTGGACATTACCAAAAAAATGTACTCTCGAGCTTTACAAGTTACCAGATAACCATCGGAACGTTAAAAACAAACTGTGGTTGTGCTTACCGATACATGAGGAGACATTACATGTACAAAAATAATTATAAATAACTAATTTATAATTTTCAACATCTCTTTATATACAAGTGCTGGATGTATGTATGTATGTGTGTATGTATGTAAATAAATAAAATGATTCACGGTGCCATCCGGTGCATGTCCTGTCAAACCAAACATCCAGTCACAGTGCCATGATGGAATGACTAATGAAGGAAAACAAATTCGTTCTAAAACAATTGATAAGACGAGCATCAAGTGAACACAGACAACTATGTCACATGGTTGAAAATGACAACTCGATAATGATATTCAATAACTATAATAAAAGCATCATTTCCATGTAAAATAAAGTTCATGATAAAAATGAACAAAGTGTGGAAATTGTAGCACGTGAAGGAAAACCGACGAACTGGTCTGTTTAAAAATACACTGGCATGTGCATGTACGTCTTCAAACACGCACAAACCTTTCATAGCCTTTTATAAAATCAGATATTCACAGGAAATAGAAGAATCATCCTTATATCTTAAACCCCGGTCAGAACAAGAAGCTTCCACCTTGCCATCAGCCAAATCTTTAATTAAGAAATCTAAATCTGACACATTTCAAACGTTTTGCTAGCTGGGCAGTATAGTCATAAAAAAGCCTGGACACTTAAAGCTTTATGACTTATCTGATCAATAAAGAAGAGGTAAATCGCTTAGTTCTCTCACTGAAATAAAAAGGGATACATTCTTACATTGCTACAGAATACTGAGCAAACAGGTTTAAAATGACTAATAATGATAATAATAAATATTATGCAGACCTAGATCAAACAGTACGTTGTCCACACAACTTTTACTTTAATTAATGCTTACAACTAAGAAATATCCACACCATATAATACCTCATTTAAATAGGCTAAAACATTTTGGCATCATTCCATCAATAAGAAATGGTGCAGCGACAATAAAATATATTAGGAATGCAACTTATGAAGATAATACATGACATTCAACGATATGGGGCAGTTTTTCTTACATAAAATAATAAAGATATTTTGTGCTACATGTGACCCCAAACCGACAATAACAATCAACAGATTAAGCAATTTCAAGCATCACATGAAATGAAAACACCTTTACAGAGCCAGTGCCTGCTCAGTAATTAAAGCATTTAGTCAGTGGTGGCTTTAATCTTCCTTCTTCTTGCAGATTTTGGACGCGGGACTTCGGCTGCTTCAGCCACCTCACCCACTCCATCGGCACTCTCCTGACTGACCTCTGCATCACTGATCTCCTCCTGACTCTTACTTCCCTCCTCACTAACACGATCCTCATCATCAGATGACTTGGCCGCACTCTTTTCCGTCTGTCTGGATTCATCAGGTTTTTTTGAAGATTCCAGAGCAGATTTCGTCTCTGGCTTTGGTAGATCATCAACAACAATATCTGAATCCTAATAACAGAAACAAGCATTTGTTCTTGGAATACAAAACAACACCAAAAAATGAAGAAGAAAAACAAATGCATTATGTGATAACAGCCTGGATATATAGTTGTTGTTTTTGTTGAGCTAATTAGCTTCAGCACTGATCACACCTGGAATATCTGGCAGAGGGGTGACTGCTAGGGAAACAAATCTCACGAACACAGGTACAAGTCAGATTTGATTCGACAACCTGGAGGTTTGCAGCATCCTACTTTATATATGGTACAAATATCAATGAAAATTTTGTTTGGCTGAACTTGAAAATGCTTTCAATATGCTGTAAATAAAATTTACGTTTTAGAGTTGCCAAAAGAGGTGGGACAATTGTTGATGTTTTGTGTGTGCTCCAATCTGATTTATTCCACCTAGAATTCATTCAGATTTATTTTACACAGCAGTAAAATAATCTGATTTTGTAGCACAACATATGCTTTTGTGTCCAAAATTCAATGACCAAATAAATATTATAATATCTATGAAATGCCAGTGAACACTGTTTAAAGATATTAAATATAATCATGATTTGAGAAATATCACAACTTTGGAAAGCACAGCCAAACACACACCAACAAAACTAACAAAGATCAAATGTTTTAGTTGTGGTGTAAATATTTTGTGACCAGAAAAATCTTTCAACACAACAACAATGTATGCCATCTCACTTAAAACTGAAATTTAGTAATGCCAATTTAGTTTTAACAATTGGCGGCATACAGTACTAAAGATAACTTGAAAACTGCAGAATGTTATATATCCTCTTGTCACATTTATTACTTTATGATAAAAGATGTTACTCTGTCAGCAATGAGAAACTTGCTTCTTTACTTATTTTATTTTACATGGGCACTGAAACTGTTTGTCAAGTATGGTATAAAGAGAAACATCATCTTATTGGCTTCCATGATTACAAAACTGAGGTCCGTGCAAATGTTGAAAACATTATGTGTCAAATAATAGATTAACATTAATCGTTCACAGAAACAAGCCATGTTTGATGATAAAAAAAAATATGAACAATTACTTGCAGATGTAAGGAGGAACTCAAAAATAAAAGGAAAGTAGTCATCTTTAAATATGATGTGAATCTGTTAGATGATAGATCTCTATATATAAATATAGCACGAGCCATAATCAAAGTGATAACACAATACACAATCTAGTGCTAATTTTTATGTAAAGAGGGATCTTGATGCAGAAAAAATAATTAAGTCATGACTTTGAAAAAATTAGGCCAATCTTGGTGTTTTGCTGGAAATTTTCTGATGTCACCCGTAATTAAGTCAAGCTTGAAAGCTGGGTTAAATCTTAATAATTCACTGTAAGCCTAAATCCATATATGGTTGAACATGGCTTAAAGCCATAGATTTTTTTACATAGTATTCATGTGATTTTCTATTCTACACAGCCATACAATGTACAGAGTTATTTCTAGAGCATGCCCTCGCAGGATTCATACAATTTTACTAAGCTTGCAGGCAAAGTAGAAATATGTTGTGGCATATAGTCACAATAAATATCCCATCCCACAATTCTATAGATGTTCCGCACATAATTTCAGTTTTCACATTCTTGAAGATTATCAGCAATGCCATGATCATATTTATTCCGGGTTCATAGTGGTCAATCTTTGATTTTTAACCCTAGGTTATATACACCTCTATGACCATTTAATGCAAATGGCAGGTTCTGAAAATGCTGGTAAATTAGTTATTTCTTAATTATAAATATGTGTATAAACATGTATAGAAGATAATACATGCTATTTGGTTGATTTTCTACAAATACCATTTAACCAATGATTAATGAGTATTGCTGACCTTTGTTCAGAATGGATGTCTTCATTAACATTAAGCAAAGACAGAACAGCAGGTCACAGTAGATTAAAACAAGTTACCAACCTTCATTTGATTGACTTAATAAATTGTCATTTTTTATTAGGTAAAACATTGGGGGGATCTTGGTACTGGTATGTTACGATGATCAGGCAGTTGAGTATTAATAGACTCACAATGGATCTCACATTGAAAAAAAACTATGCATAACTGAAGACGATAATTATAATCGATTTTTGACATAGGATCAGGTCAGATCAATCCTATAAATTGCAACTCCTAGATGCACTGTTACATCTCTAATCCTAATTAGAATAAATGTTCATAATTGATAGTAAAGGTTCACACACATACACACTATATTCTAGTCAAAATGTTTAGCCATGATTTATGTGGGATTTAGGCAAAAGTACAATAGATATCAAATAAACAATATTTCGTAAAGGGACAGTCCACCCTCAGAAAATATTTTTAAATAGGTAATGCTTGGAACAGTAACCAAAAATTCCCCAATAATAATCACAAAATATACCTGATATCATAGATATAGGGAAATAATCCAAATTACTGGAGGGCCACCATTACGGCTGCACCGGAAGCCAGATTTGAAGGCGGGAAGGAGATGCTGAAATGTTCTGATGTCACATGGGCGCTCTCTAGACTGATATGGATTATGGGTTTTTTTAGCATTAATTTCTGAGCCATTTTGAATCATCTTCCTCTTGTCAGGTTCCTTCTGGCTCAAACTGATATGATTGTATGTTATTCATGACAAACTTTTAACTAGATAATGCCATTTAGTTCTGGAATAATTATTTGCTCACACTTGTTTACATGCTTTTGTACAGGTTCTAGACTTCAGGTCAACTGGATACGCCCAAGTGATGTCAGCATTGAGGAGCTTCTGGTATTCCTCTAGCTTCAAAATGCCCACAGGCCATTAAAAGTCGATTAATCAGCACTTTGAACTGGATTATTTAATATGTGGGCTATCGTTTACACATTTTGACATTATTTATGATATTTGTGAGTATAGCTGTTTTAGTCCTGAAAATTTGAAATGAAGGTGGACTATCCTTTTAAGTATCACAACAAAAGTCTCTTAAAAAGATATATGTTTATGAGAACCATAAATAAGACATTTACCTTATCTTCATCATCAGTTAACCCTGTCCTGTAACCTGGTGGTGGAGGTCTTGTACTCAGATAAGATGGCTGAGGTGGACTGTTAGGCAGCATAAAGTCACAGAGGAAAACTATAGCCTGTAAATATATAGAATATAGTGTGAAATAACCAATACAAATACACATCAATCAGCATGGGTGGCAAGAATTTTGAATGCATAATATTTTTGAGAACCCTGACATCCATCGTAACTTTTATAATCAGACCTTTTTATTTGAAGCAGAATACAAAAAGTTACCAACATAATCAGCCGATTAACATTTTTGCAATCCGCTTAAATAAAGATCTGTGGCCCTTGCTCTCAGAGTTCATCTTCATCATTAAACATTATTGTTTTATTGGAATCTACATCTATGTGTTCCTGATCCTCATTAGCTGGTTCTTGAGCTACATTATAATAATAATGTATACTTAATAAAGTGCCCATACTAGCAGGAGCCATTCAAAGGTGCTGTACAAATAATATGTAATATGATAATACCCCAAATAATATATCTTTAAAAACCTTATAAGAGATTTAAAAGACAATTTTTATTTATCTGTGAAAGTGACCTTGAACAGGTGTTTTTTTTAGAACAGATTTAAAATTTTCAAGAGACAACACATTTCTAATATCTGCCAGCAATCTATTCCACAAGTGGGGGCTGCAATACTAAATGCACAATCGCTATATGACTTGAGCTGAGATACTGGCACCTGCAATAGTATCGGACTGGATGACCTGATTTGTCAATCTATGTGTTTACATACTTTTGTACAATTATATTGTCTCTGGTAATAGAGATCTGTATTTATCACTGTTTACTGTTGTCACATTATTGTTCCCTCAATATTTATGAGCAGGTCCTCACATGGTAACAAGCCTATATTTTTATTTTTAGGAGACATTAAAATAGTTAGTTTGCCTGAAAAACTGAAATATTTCAGTTGCTGCAGGTAGCAGGACAGAATGTATCTTGCAACCAATATTTCAGCTGTTGCAGGTGGCAGGACAGTATGTATCTTGCAACCAATTTTTGGGGGGCATTCGTTCCACAAAATGTGGTGCATTACCCAAAAATAAATACATTCGGTAAAAAGCTCTTTTTTTATTTATTGCCAAAAAAAACCTGTTTAAAGACCATACCTAAAAGAATAGGATTATACACAGATTCAAAGTCAAGCACAGTTTTACATCTAAATAATATCTATTAAACCAGTTAATCAAAATTATAATTTAAATATTCAGATTTGAGGGATACAGATTTAGAGCCTTGAAAAACCAAAATAACAACCAATCTATTTTACACCTTTATGTTACCCCCCCCCCTCCCACATCATCATCATCATTGTATCTATTCAAGAACATAGTGCTTACTATAATAAGTGTTTCATAGATAAGACCAACAAACCTAAAGAATAATCGATGATGCATGATATTATCATAAGCCAAGTAAACATTATAATGATAATCAACTTACCAGACCTAGTAGCAAGCCAAACATAATGGTCGCTATAGCAAATATGGCATAAGAACCCCAGACAGGGATACCAAAGTCTGTCGTCATTTTATCGTGGAGCTCCTGTAATAAGGAAATTATATGTTAAGGAGGCTTACAAAGGACAGCTTAATTCACACATGTGGTTTTGTTTTTAAATCATAATTTCTCTCTCTCTCTCTCTCTCTGCTAAAACACAAAGATAACAGATCAGCACAAATGTTGTAGCATTAGGTTATGCAGAGTTGGAGAATCTTCTTGGGGTTGAAACAAATTATGATGGTAATTGTGTAATATTTGGAAGCATATTTTTTATTGAAAAATGGGATCTGATAATGTTACGTGTATTTATTATGAGATTATATTTAATTATAACATGAAAAGCAATATAATTATAAATTCTATATTATCATTCGTGTACTTGTAACTTATCTGTGCTCTGTAATGAAACCTAACCCTGATTCTAATCATCATATATTGAATCTGTCATGATGATGATTGATGATGATGATTGGTGTTTTACGGCCACTTTTGTGCACATGGTAGGCTAAATGGGCCAAGTGACCTCCAAATGTAATGAAGCGAAGTCAAAGATGAAACAACTTTCAGATATACCCACACCAAGATTCGAACACGTGTGGTAGTGATCTGTGGTCCAACACGCTACCGCTAGACCACAGAGGCGCCCTTTGAATCTGTCATGAATGATTCAATCCCTTTTTTCCTATCAGCTAATATTAATGAAAATATTTATAAATATAGAAATAATAATTATTCCAATTTTCAGGCCAGCTATGCACTGGATGTATGAAAACAACACAGCATCTAAATGTATGTATTCTCAGAGCTAAAAGCATAGCCAGGTGTAAATCTTTATAGGACATACAAACAAATATCTAGGATGTGCAAATGCCAAACTTCTGTATTGAACACAAGGTGGCGCATGGTTGAGATGGACATGTTTGTTTTTTAAATGGCCATGCAAAGCACGGTTCGATGGCTAAACCTCCGTCCAGCATAATAAAAATCCATTATAGGACAACAGAAATAAAGCTGAATTTACTTACACGAATTGACATTGAAACCTTGAAGAACAGCCCCAATGCTGACATACTGAAAGAGAAGAAAGATTTAGTACTCATAAATACTAATAACATTTCCCATCAACGTACTACGAAATAGACGCTATAATGTTTAACAAATCTTTTGATACACACAACCAAAGTAATTAAATGCACTTGTAATGAGCTCACCCATAAGAAAAATACGAGTGGAAATAAAGTAAAACTGATGGTAAGGTCTGTTTGACAACTTATCAAATACTCAAACTGGTATATTCCATGCTGTGTGAAAAATGAAATTTTATGACCACTTTTGTGATATGGCAGGCTAAGGGAAGCCATGCAACTGACATTGTTAATGCGGTGAAGTGAAAGATGACATACCTTTCTCACATAATAACCAAGCTGGTATTTGAATCCAGATTCTAGACTTCTGTGACCAACTCCATTACCAGTTTAGGCAAGTAATTTTTATTTAACAGAAGCCACAATGATATCAGATTTGGATAAAATAAAAATACTCTTTTTATATCAGAAAACACCCAGCAGCTCATAATTATTATTAAAAGAATTTTATATATATATATATATATATATATATATATATATATATATAAAGATTCTACTCGTTGTTTACAGTTAACTGTTAGTAGCTAATCATTCAGTAGTCAAAGCATCTGTAGTGAAATTCAGAAGAGAAAAGCTATAAAACAACAGTAATAATGCCTCCCTCTCAGAAAATGTAATGGAATAAAATCTATCTGAGATGCTACATACTGGACGGCTGATGGGGAGATGTACCAAGGAACTGGTTCTACTTCTTTCCACTTCTCGTCATCAACAAAGCTGATGATGTCATTCTCTGTACGAGGGCCTCGGTACACCCGAAACTTGCCATTTCTCACACTGAAATAACACACCAGTGTAGGTCAACAAATACAAGAATTAAAAAATAAACGAGCACCTCATTTGTTTCATAAAATAAATTATTTATGTCAGTTTATTAATAAATATATACCACAAGGAATTTCCATAACATTACACCCAGTTCCTCATCATGAACAATATATTTCGAATGCAGTCGGATAATATGCACATGGCACTGTTTGGATTAGGAGCTGGATTTAATATCAGCATGAGTTCAAACTGTATGTGTTTTTATATATTTCATGAAATTTTCAGGCCCCATCATACTGACTGACATCAGCCACCAGTGCACTTAAAGTAGTATCATGCTTAACTTACTCTCCACAAGTTGTTCATCTATCCAGTCTATTGTAAGATGGTGTAGTAATGATGAAGGTTATGTAGGGGACTACTTTTTTCCGAGCGCTAGTTGGATTGTTCTCAATTAGCGTAATGTTTAGTGTATAGTGTGATGTTTGGAGCTCAAGGAAAGTCTGATTGCAACTGAATCAAAATGTTGAGCCCTACTATATTCTAAGAAATGATCACTGTCTGCCAAACAACGTCTAAATGTTGCTGTTTTATAGCCAATTTTGTGCACATGGTAAGTAATGAGGTGAAAGATGAAACACCCTTCAGATATAGCCAGATCCTAATGACAAATGATGTGCTTAGTTAACACTGTTTCTCCTATTTGCAGGCCATGTATATTGTACAGTGATAATCTGATTTGTGATAATGAACTGTGAAATTTATAGATTCTCCATGCTATATACCAACACAGAACAGCATTTATTAACATGTAATTAGCTCTGTTATAATACTGAAATGGCTCACCAACAGTCAAAAAGCAACAGCCTGTTATTAGTATGTCACTAATTTTAAGGATGTACCGGTATGTGATTTCAATAAAACTCTAATAGATTATATAGAATAATGTATCAGTAAGGAACTGAGTTAGACTGAGTTCTATCCATTCCAGACATGGGGTCAATTCAATTTTGTCAATTCCAAATCAAATTTGTCAATTCCAAGTTTACCATCTCTTTTTCTACCTACTACTTTTTACCATGAGTAGGTACTCCGAATACCTACATGGAATATCCACTCTGAATAGTTTATATTCCAAGCAGAATTATCATGGAAGAAATATTTCAGAATTTAAAAAAATATAATGGTAAATTACTTTGTGAATTCCAATTCAATTTTTTTTTAAATAAGCAATTCCAAAATTGGAATTGACCCATACATCTAACTTCAGGAATTAAGTTAAACATATTTGATATAAATTATTCAGATACCAGTACTAACTTCTAGAGCAAGAAGTAGAAATGACTTACTAAAATACAGTGGGAAGTGATGTAACCAGGAATCTTCCACTCAAACCTGAAATTAACATTAAAAGATTAAAACCATGTAACTTATTTTACACAGAAACTGTCATAATGATATATATATATATATATATATATATATATATATATATATATATATATGTATGTGTGTGTTCTGCTATGTTAATCTCACTTGATATTATCAAACAAGGCAAGTCAGTCATTCACAACTTTACACGAGATTCAAGCTCATGACCCAAATCAATCAGTTACTTGAGAAGTAGTATTCTAAGTTATTTATATAAATATTTATTCTAAACTTTAAACCTCCATCATCAACCTTGATTATATAGAGCTGAGTCGAGTTATTTAGCCTTGAGCAGGATATGTCACACCTGAGACATATGACAGAGGGGAGATTCCCAATGGAAAAATATCCCACAAACACAGGTATGACCCCAATTTCAACCAACAACCTGAAGGTTTGCAGCACAGTCGTGCTCTAACCACTGTGACATCAGCAATGCTCCCGTTTAACTAAAGTATAACCATTCTGGCTGTGTATCTGGGCATCTCTGTGGTCTAGCGCTAATGTGTTGGACCACAAATTAGTATAACCTGTGTTCAAATCTCAGCTAGGGCATATCTGAAGGTTATTTCATCTTTGACTTCGCTTCATTACCTTTGGAGGTCGCTCAGCACATTTAGCCTACCATATGCACAAAAGTGGCCGTAAAACACCAATCATCATCATCATCAATACAAAGAAGTGTCCAATCCAATAGTTCCTCAGTTAAAAATCATAATTCCTGACTGGGAAGATAACCAACACATTTATCACACACTTAGCATTTTGTACAAAATAACCAACCCATCAAGAATCTGCATTCAAAACTATAGCACTGATCACCAATAGATCACAAAGCATACCCCATGTAATAGTTACAGGGCTTGGGAGTAATTTTCACCCTGATTTAAGTACCCATAAGTCCACATGGTGCTCAGTTCTGGGCACAAGGCGTAAACAGTCAAACATGCTTTATGCTCACACTCCAAGACTTTTAGCCTGAAATAAAATCTCACTCATAAATTTAAAACTGATGTCAAGGTCTTCCCAAGACAACTTTAAAAACTGGGTGTTACAGGGCATTACAAACTGATATTTGTTTGGAAATACAACAGAACTAAACTGGTGCTATAATGTATAAAATATACATAACAAAGTAACACAGATCAAGCTGACTGAGATCTTCCCCACTCTTTCTCAAGCCCACTTGAACTTTTCACAATACATTTGAGTGGCTCTCAGACTAAAATAAAACACCGAACGGGTTGTTTCTGATGCAGATGACAACATCGAATTTCAATCATGATACATTTATATAGGAGATATAATTACATCTATATTCAGCATATAATCTCTTATTTATTTATTTAACAATACCTGGATTTTCAGACACATTGATTTCTGCCACCTTAATGTCGAGATCCTCACTCCAGCCAGCAACATCATCCCAAACTGGCACTAATGCTCGACAAGCTGGACACCAGGGGGCATAACTGTTGATAACAAAAATAAATTTTTGTCAATTGTATTTCAAAACATTGAACAAACCAGTAAATCAATTGTATACCAGAAGAGGAGAATTATTTATGGACCTCTGAATGACAAACAATCAGGTTATAATCAGGGTATCAGATAGAATTTAAAATTTAAGGACACACACACACACACACTGTCACAACTTCATATAACAGATATGTTTTATCTATGAGCCAGAGCCTCTTATTCTGACATTGTTTTCCTGAAATCAGGCACGAGAGAGGCCCCCGAGGAAAAACCTGAAAAGCGGGAAAGGAAATTGCAGAGCGAAGTGAGCCATACGCAACTCAGGGGAAAATTTCTTCAAATCATCAAATAAAGTTAATGTAATGGACTGCAAACATTTAATTAAATTCCCACTCTTCATTTTCAGCTTTAGAGGTTTTTGCGTACATTGTCCTGGAAGATTCCAATTTTTAAAATGGAACTTTCTGCATAGCAGACAGGTTATTTTAGACCAAAATAATGATAATAAACATTTTTCAACACACAGTTTCAAACCGGATTTACATAAACTGCAAAAAGTTTATTTTCGGCTCTGGAAAAAACGGAATTTCATCAAAAACCAGAAAACTCTCACGCCTGTGTAATAAAGCCAGATGTTTCCACGTAATTACAGCTGCCTTATATTAGGAAGCCACACATCCAACAAAGCACCAGTCATGCTCATCAATAGGTCTTTCCATTTCATATTGAAAATCTTTACAAAGACAATTATAACACGCTTATGTTGTGTAGCTGGTAATATGTGAACTAAAGTCATTTATAGGTAATACACTCTGTGTGTTAGATAGAGAGAATAGATGCTATGAGGTAAAATCAGAAGCCCTTCTTGGATTCAGCTAATACGGGGGGGGGGGGGAGGTCCACCTGAGATCATCGGAAAATGTGGGATGCTGTCAATAAATGGCCGGAAAATTGTGAAATCAAGAACCTAAATTATTATAGAAGCCTATAGTCAAAATGATGATACATCACACTATATGAATGATATTAATCCAATATCTACACAATTATCATTTACCTTTACATCATAATAATCCTAGACCAACTAAGAATGTTTATTACAGCGTCCAACTGGATGTGCTGTTTTGCCAGTAAATACAGATTTATTGGCCATTGTTTACATTTTTGTAAAGTTGGTTTGCAACATCAGACATTTTTTCCACATATTTTATGCCAGGCTACCCATTTAATGATAATTTTAGATGGACTTTCATAAAAAAAAACAAGTAAAGTTTACATCTGATTCATACATAACTATATTTTCATCTTTTTATAATTATCACATATGATATTTAGCACAGCAAAGTCCTAATGAAAATGTTGCAAATTTATTACTCAGAGTCAGACAGCTGTTGGGCAAATCAATATTCATTTATCTTGTTGGCATGTCCAAAGAAAACTGTTACTTACATATCTGAGATAATTACATTTTCCTGACATATTCTTTCGTATTTTTCATTAGCAGATATTTAGAGTTTATTGTCATAATACCTGACCTTTTCATATTAATTTCTAACCCAAATATACACATATATATATAAGTATCATATACACATATATATGATACTTTTATTGATAGTAGAGCTTCCAGAAGAGCAACCATCATTTTTGTCTTAGTGGCCAGCTTGGCAATTATCCTTTTCATATTAATTTCTAACCCAAATATACACATATATATATAAATATCATATACACATATATATGATACTTTTATTGATAGTAGAGCTTCCAGGTAAATTATCTAAAATGTTAAATGGAAGACTCTTCTGTTATTCAAGTATTCTATTCTGAAGAGGTTAATGAATTTGGCCTGTGTCATTGTTTGCTGTATTGATATGTTGAAGCTTTTTGTTGTCATTCAAATTCCATATCTTTTAGAATGTAGATTGTTGAAAAACAAACCTCACAGATAAATGTTATAATAACAGTGAACTAATGTTACTGCTTGCATTACTGTACTTGGTGATGTTATACACAAGCATTAGAATATATAACAAAATCTTTCTAATTTACTAATAAGCAGCTGGTATCTGGCCCAATTATTAAATTGACTGTAAGTGTAACTCCAATAGATGATGATGATGATGTTTTACAGCCACTTTTGTGCACATGGTAGGCTAAATGGGCCGAGCGACTTCCAAAGGTAATGAGACGAAGTGAAAGACGAAACAACCTTCAGATATGCCCACGCTGGGATTCGAACATGGGTGGTAGTGATCCGTGGTCCAGCACGCTACTGCTAGACCATGGAGGCGCCCTGCAACTCCAATAGACCTTGCCAACTAATTTTCACGGGCTTTTACACGGAGGCAGAGTTTCATGGTTTTAAATGTAGCCTGGATTTTTGTTCTGAACATCTGTTTGAACAATGATCTACTATGTAATACAATTGGAAATCAGATAGGAAAATACTTCTGGTGATAGATTAGTTTCTTGTTGTTCAGCATATTCCATCTTTAGCGAAATCTGCTAGTATCGCTTGAAAATTGAAATGGCGACAGACTGGGTTTGTTCACATTTTAAAATCAACTCATGGTTCACGTTAATTCATGAGAAATAATACCCAAATGGAATATATCAATGCCGGATTATTACTCTATCAATCAATACTTTTGTGTAACACAATATGTCTCCGATTTGATGAGTATTTTCTATCCAAATAGCACACCCATTCTTTTATTAGAATTGCTGGTGTGCATTATCACCGAAGTGCGCATGCACCATGAGGCTACAGCTAGACAATGGCGAACGTTCTACACGGAAAATGACCACAAATAAAACAAATCGTTAAGATATCTCTGAATTGTCCTGGTAAATTGATAGTATTACAACTGCCTTGTATTTACTATGGATTTTCGACAATGACATGTCATAAACAGGTTTACGACTGTCCTAAACCCAACCCTGCACAAACTAGCATTTTTAAATACGAACAACAAACCGTTCTCACAAAGCGACAAACTGTAGCATTATTTTAAATGTAATATAAACCATTCTCACAAAGCGACAGACCATAATAATCTTGCCAATAAAACTTGTAACAGAACACGTAAATATCTTACACATTAATGTATCACCTTTCCCCCATACTCACCAAAAAAACAAACAGTTGTGTGACATACATGTATACAAATTTATGTTTTTATTGAAGTTTGATCATTTATTATGACCTATACAAACTGTACATAACATACCATTGTCTGTGTCTACTAGGGCCAGAAATTATATTTGCCAAGATGGAATAAATGATCGAACTCGCTTAGAGCTTTCATATTTTGCTCTGTTTGTTGGGAGTAGTTTGCACTCTATTATTGGTGGCTAATTGCCTATGCACCATCTTGCTGTCACTGAGCTACTACACAAAGTGAGTAGTTCGCTGGCATGGCATGTGGTGCTTTTTTTAAGCTATGGCTGCAAGACAACAGTGCCACAATGTTGCCTAATCTCGCTTCATGATTGGCTGTTAAATGTAACACTAGTAGTTAGGTAGCAGTGCTCATGTTTGTAAGTGTACCAGGATTGGCTTTCTTCCCAGCAGAAAGGTATTTCTCCACGGCCATGGGGAGAAAAAACTTTCTGCCAGGGAGAAATGGCAGAAACTGGGGAGAAACTTCCAGATGTGTTTCTTTTAAGGTGCAAAGTATAACCATGTGTAAGCCATGGTATCACCAAGTACATTTGTACAGGGAGAGTATTAAATTATTAATGTTTTCATCAATTTAATAAACAACAAAGTGCTTCCAGACATAATCTTGCTGTCTCTACTTCCCTTGAAGTTGAATATGTTGAATGTTATGTGGTAAAGTGCAAAACAAAACTACAAGATAAAGCAATTTGTCCAGCTACAATATTCAACATTTACAAAGTGTAAATTTGTATGTCATAAGTGCACCCCAAGAGACTATATGTAAATTATGACATTATCAATAGCCATGCGAATTTATACTACTGATGATCAGCCAACATATCTGCTCAAGAATAACTAACTAATCTGCTGAGATTGATAATCCCCATCAGTGTCACATTAATCTAGTCAATTATGAAGTCTATCTACCATATTAAAATTTTATGATATTATAATTAGGCAGTGCAGATACTTCCCTATGCTATGGGGTAATAACAATCATACACCACTCACCCACTACTGTATATTTAATATGCAGCAGTAGGTGAGTGTTATTACACAGCAGCATCTCTTCAGTAATACACATGTAGTTATATCTACAGACTACATGATGTTGTCAATAGTATTCAAGCATGACTAGACACACCATCACCCTCCTCATAGTTGATTGGGTATTTGATAGTATTATGTTGCCTTGTATAACAAAGCAGTCATTATAAAATAAAAAAATTCAGGATTATAATGAACATAACTGCACAGAAAAAGGAATAAATTATTTCAATCTTTTATCTCACAATCTTAAATGTGATGAATTATTGACATACACTTTAAATAAGTATGTGGCATGTGGACAAGATTTACAATTAAATAACTTATGCTTATGTATATTGGTTTCAAACTCTTAAAGTCTCAGCAGAAACAAGTGCCACAACAATAGCTCACAGATCCATAGCCACTTTATAAATAATACCAGCTATTCTTTTAAGTATAGTTATTTATGAATATATATTCAAGTCTGATTATCTAGTTACTAGTACTGTAACTATTGCCTTGTTGTATTGGTATAACTTAAGTCAAGTGACCTAAGTCTAAGATTAGTCACCCTAACTGGGCCGAAGATTCGGTGTACATATTTAATGAGGGTGAACTGTCCACGATGACCACATCAGACATAGACTAATCAGTCGGGATATTTTCGGCACTGACAGTGACGCACTCACATTCATTGTGATTGTCACGTGACTGTCATGACACTGATTTGCTACTTACAAAACATTTGTTTTCTACGGAATAATCAATCTGGGCAGTATTTTACATTTATCGAAAGAGATCAAGGTTTTAAATTTAAAAAGAAATTGACCGTATTTGATAAGGCACAAGTCATTGGTGGTGTCAAGACAAGACTACACAGGATACGTGAAAACTAAATTCTAATTCGCAATCGTAGACTAGATCTAATCATAACGTCACAACGAGAAATGATTCTCTAAAAATACTCACAATTTTACCAGCCATTCACCTTCAAGCAGCTGTGACCACGTTTCTTCGTTCAGTGATATTAATTCTGATTTCTGCTTTGCTAATACACAAACGAACAGCGAACAAAATAAGAACACAACTTGAAACATTTTGAAGAAGCCAACAGCAAGTTTACCAGGAAATATTCGCCCTCAACCAAATTACACCGGATGTTACTATTTGCCACCCGAATCGAATCGTCCCAGTGAAGATCGCAACCAACCTTCATGTGGTTTAATTTCATATTTACATTATATTTCGGTTGAAATCGTCTCACTGTGTGTTATTACGGTTACACATAACCTGCGACATTAGAATAATTGCACTAATGTTCCAAATAATTCATCTGTCGCGTTGCTTCTCATTGCTTTGTGTTCAAGCAATATTTAATTTTAATTAGATTTTTCTAACACTAAATTCCAACTGTTCAAGTTGTGAAACTGAAAAGAAAAGTGGGAGAATATGTTACAATGAAGCAAGAGGCACTGACGATAACTTGAACTCCGGAGGGAGAGTCAGATATTGAAGAAATGTGACATCAGTTCATGAACAATATAAGTATATCATGGACGAACACATTCCGAAATCAAACCTCCAGCTTCAAAATAAGACAAAAAGATCAATATAAAAGACAGCAAAGACTAGAGAGAGAAGGTAATATGGAAGAATTGTTTTCTACCTGGCGCACCAGAAGAGGACAGATTACAAAGTATACACCAAAGCGAGAAATCAAGTCGAAATGGGTTTGTCGTAAAGAGTTTGAGAAGAAACTAGCAAAGGAGAGTAAGAATAATCCAAAGGCTTTCTATAAGTATACACAATCTAAATTGAAAACCAGAACATGCTTTGCACACCTTGCCCGAGAAGGGACGCCTCCGTGGTCCAACTAGCAACGGGGGCGCCTCTGTGGTCTAGCGGTAGCGTGTTGGACCACAGATCACTACCACCCTTGTTCGAATCCCGGCGTGGGCATATCTGAAGGTTGTTTCGTCTTTCACTTCGTCTCATTACCTTTGGAGGTCGCTCGGCCCATTTAGCCTACCTTGTGCACAAAAGTGGCTGTAAAGCACCAATCATCAATCATCAATCAATCATCATCCAACTAGCAACGGGTTGGATCACAGATCACTACCACCTGAGTTCGAATCTCGGTGTGGGCATATCTGAAGGGTGTTTAATCTTTGACTTCGCTTCATAACCCCTGGAGGTCGTTCGATCCATTTAGCCTACCGTGTGCACAAAAGCGGCCGTAAAACATCAATCATCACCTAGCCCGAGAAGATGGAAGTCTCACTACCACAGAGAAAGAGAAAGCGCATGAGCTAAATAACATTTTCATTTCTTTATTCACGGGAGAACATAACGGATATCTTTACGAGTAACACAGACAATAAACTGACGGACATGTACGATTTACACGAGGTAGTTTTCAATAGTGTAAAGTCACTGATGTTACTATAGTCCGGAGTGGAATCCCTCAATGGGAGCGCATTGGGGCCATTGCCTTTCATCTGTTTTGTAAATGGCGTGCATCAAGTTATCCACTCAAGCATACGGGTGTTTGGTGAAGACACAAAGATATTCCGAACAGTGAACAACCCAGGCCAAGTTCAATTAGTATAAAATGATCTGGATACTCTGGAAGACTGGTCCAACTTGTGGGAACTGACGTTTAATGCTGAAAATGGAAAGTAATGCATCTTGATAAGCGAAATAAATATTGCAGACAAGAGCTAGAACGGGAAAAGGATCTCGGTGTGTATATGCTGACCACAGGTTAACAGTCAGCTCACATTGTGAAAAGAAAGTCAATATGGCTAACAAGCTTCTGGATTTGATCAGAAGATCATATGTATATAACCATACAGTGAAGACCCTATACACCTCTCTCTCGTTAGACCGCATCTCGAATACGACAACACAACCCGATGTACGGTATTCAGGAAGGATAGTGAGCCGTTGGAGAACGAGCAACAAAATTAGCCCCATAAAGAATATTAAACAGCAATATTACAGTAGCAGGATAAGAAACTCCTGGAATATCACGCCTGATTACGTGGTTAGTCGGCCATCACTACATGCTTTTAAATCCAGACTGAACAATTAAACATTGTCGGCGGCATAGATAAAGCCAACACACGATGCACGATGTCTATTATCTGAATGAATCAAATTTAGACAGACCTCGTCCTGATATAGTCTCTATAGTCGAACCAAATCTGAACCAGATGAGTGTGAGTATTACATCACGGAGGAAGATAGGTCACAACATGAAATTGGTTAACATATTCTGGATCTAGGCTTCAGCAGACATCCTGACAACACCAACAAACCACGATTGTTTTGCTCCCGAATTATGTCACTCATTGGACGGTTAAATTTTCTGGATTCTAAAGATACTGACAAAGGAATATTAGGTTGTCTGAACAATGAATTGTCGGAAAAACTGGAAATCTTTTCTAAGGTTTTTTGACATATTTATTTATGGTATTATTACATTACATATTATTTGTAAAGCGCCTTTGAATGGCTCCGGCTAGTAATATACATTAGTATTGTTATTATTATTATTATTATTATTATTATTATTATTATTATTATTATTATATAGTATGGTATAATGCGCCTCCCGTTTCTGGATATACTACTTCTATACCTTGTATGTACAGGGCCGAGTGACTGAATTATGTATATTTTATACTTAATGGCAGGGTTGATCAGTTTCAATCACCCCCGGTTAAGACATATAAGTTGCTCCTGCTAACTTTAAAAAATGTTCTTTAATTGCTATTCGTAGTAATTGCAATATAGTTCGCATATTCTTTATGATAAGTGCTGTAAATAGTAGAGACTATGGAAATGCTTTGGGTAAATAAATTGATGAACAACAAAAGCGCGTGGAGTCTTCATTCGAGCCTATTGTTACACAAACACACAACAGTATCTTTAATATATATTTTAAAAAAACACGGCATTCACCATACAAATTACATCAGACGATAACGACATATGACTATCCTGACAATAAAACCGATATCTTGGGGTTATAGAATTTGCTCTCGCACCTCTTTGACGATAATAATACGTGTCTAAAAGTGTGAATACATAAACAATATAATCGTATTGTGTATCAACTGATTTATTCCAATAATTGGAATATGCCATTTATAATATTCCACGGTATTAATTGTATTATGTATCGTTAACAAACTCCAATGAACTGGAAGTTCTAGGATAGTGAATGGCCTGAATTGTGCCAATATGTGTCATAAAACAGCACCCATCCATCCATCCATCCATCCATCCATTGAACTGGAAACTATTTTGAAATATCATCCGGTCAATATAAATATATTATATATATATATATATATATATATATATATATACGGTGAGGATCGCACGATACAAAAATCGTACTAACAACCGAGCATGTACGATGAATCAATGATGCATGCATTGGTTGTATTATAGAGTCGATGTTAGATGCTATGAACCTGTCGGGAAGCTCATCAAAAAAGTAATTCCATCTGAAGAAATAATGTGATCCGGAGTTTAGCAAACCCAGGGATACTGCTGAATGGGATAGACAGACTTGACTCAAGAGCATACTTCAACAGAGCACTCAATGAACGAACCAGAGGTCAGTTGTCAGAGGTTATTCGTGGGGCGCTGTCGACTCGAAATAAGGAAAATCCCACTCAGTCAGCTAGTGTTTCAGGACTGGAACTCGTTATCAGACCACGTTGTCACAGTAACTGCCCTAAATTCTTTTAAGTCTAAGCTCGACAAGTACCGGAAAGACGACTTGTACACGATGCCATAGACCGTATGATAAGAATGCTTGTGTAGAGAAAACAAAAGTAGACAAAAGACCGGAATCCCGACAGACACTAGCCTTTTATTTAGTACTCTGGTATTCTGGCATGATATATTCCTGGTGCCAGCTTTGTATCGATAACAACGAGCGATGAACTGGTGACGTACATCTGTTTGATGGAAAGGGTTAAAGAAGCCGTTTCGTCAGTTTTGTGGTAAGCGATATTGGACCAGATGAATAGTCAGTACTAACGGTGAAGCAGATAAATTACAGCACCAACCATTCCAGCTGATCCAATGTTGAACAAATGCAATTGTGGTTATTTTAGGGCCACCTTTGTGCATAACGTAATGTTAAATGGCTCGAGCGTCCCCCAAAAGGAATGAGCTGAAGTGAACGATGAAACATCTTTCAAACATCCATAGTTACCGAATTTCTTTCAGATTTCTTTAGCTCCGTTCTGCTGGACTTTGAATCCGGCGGTTCAACCGGTGAACAGCTGCCCATAATTAAGACTCACGGTATCCAGTGCTTACCATAAACTTTACGAACTTGGCGAACATCGTAATAAACTTTTGAGAACTGCTTCAGGCCTAAGAAACACAACAGTTTCCCGGATCTGGACGGTGTCGCGATCGTCAGGGATTTCGTAATCGTAGGCAACTCGTTCCAACTGTATTGCTCCCTGAACTCTGTGCATTCACAAAACAAAAAGCTGCGTTATAACTGCGTCCCGGCTTGTTTCAAATATGTAGATATTGTACCAATCCTGAATAGACCACAATAGGCCAGAAGGTTATGATTTGATTTTGGAATGGGTGTTACTGTTTGTTAAAGGATATTTCATCTCAATTTAAATGCTCAACGTCTTCTATGTTCCTTTGTAGTTTAGATGCCGAGACTGTGATCTAAATCTATGCTAAACTAGGTTCTCTTTTTGTGACTAAAGCTTTAATAAGTTCAACATATACAATGTAATATCGTAGCGTTTAAATGTTTTCTCTCTATTACTTGTATTATTATAGTCCATGCATTTGTTTGTCTCAATTTCCACAATCTGAAGGTTTAAATTGAAATTAATTACAGCCCATAATAATGTCTTATTTACACGATCTTGGCATCACAGATCAAATGACATTTGGACGAACATGTCAGAAATGAATCCGAGTAGATTTTACGGATTTTCCACCCGGAAAAGATCTCACGGTGTCAATTATAGACATAGCATAGTATGCAGATAAATTAAAGAGATGAATATTTGCTGCTTTAGAAAAGGAAATGGAATATAAAAGTTTAAAGAGGAAATATAATTAACCTAGAAATTGTTGTCATGATATGCGCTATTTATATTTATATATCTATTAGTAAACAATGGCAGGGTGATTCGCAGATGTTCATATGATGGTTTATTTAGCCAATTTTTATAGAAGCTCTATCACAGAAAATGTCTCCCTGACTGAATTTATCGGAAATTTACGATTTCATAATCATGCTAGTGTTTTGACATCCAAATAGTACTCTACTGAATTTTAAAAAAAACATGAACTGGGTTATCATAGTTTACGAATCAAGTGCATGAAAACTTCGTTTGACTTCGTTGACGGCACACACAAAATGGCAGCATGGTTCGAAAGTTCGAATTTTTGTCTTTTAGTAGTAAACGATAGAAGAAATAACATAAATGTAAGGTGATATTAGGATAAGTTTTAATTTGACATAAATAAATACCAAATTCAAAATCTGTGCCTATCAGACAACATTGAGAGAGGGTTTACTGTACAGTATACTCAGATGCAGCGAGTATATTTGACAGAAATAAATGACATCGGCCCACTTAGCCTACCGTGTACACAAAGTTGCCGTAAAACATCAATCATCATCATCATCATCATTATCATCAGAAATAAATGACAAGGTGCGAGAAAAACCTGGTCGGATAGTGACATATATTATTTTTTTATTATAACTGCCAGTTTGGTAATAGTATATACTTCGTATACTGCGTATCCCCAATCTACTGGAGTATATCGGGGGTGGGGAGGGGGGGGGTGGGCAAGATACACTCAGCTCAAACTGATGTTACATTTAATAAATCGGATTACAGTAACAACAACATCACAAAGGCAAGAAGAAGAACACCATCATCATCATCATCATTATCAACAACAACAACAACAACAACAACAACAACGAAAATAGTAATAACATCAAACAAAAGCTAAAGCTATATTAGCACCGACAAAAGCAACAAACACAGCAACAACTACAGCATGATCACCATCATCATCATCCTCAACAACAATAAAACAATAATAGCTTTATACTACTACTATTACTACTACTAATAATAATAATAATAATACAAACAAAAACAACTTGGACTATACAAACAACCTCAAAGAAAGGTTTGTGTCAAAACGCCCGGAGCATATCGTACCCACAGATCGTAACCGGGATAAGAAAAGACCGAATGGCAGTTCTATACAAACTGTTCTCTGGCAGAAAATAGAATGGATCCTCGCCCGGACGAGCACCGTGTTATTGGACAGATAAAAATATCCGGTGTATCTCGAGTAATTCGTTTCGGAAACTTTCCGTAAAGTCGCACTTATATATGTCTGTCTGTGTGTGTGTTTTGCTCTTGCTGGTCAAAGTTAGCACGCAGTTTCTGCCTAGAAAGACTCCAGTAGTATGATCAGTACCGCTGGCTTAATCTGTAGGAATTAGGCCTAATTGTTAGCTGGTTTCGAACGTATCGCCATCGCCATGTTGACCAGATTGGTACGGTCACTCAGTCGCAGGAATGGGGCGCTCCTGGCGGCTATGTTCTCCCTGAGAATGCCTAATGCAATGTCGTGGCGCCATCTGGACGTGCCACCGTCGACGTCTGACGGAGGCAGCCTGAGAAGGATCGACCTCGCCAACATACAGGACGCCACAGCTGCCGAATATGGAGGAACGATGGTCCAGGGTTTCCAGGGCGATTCGGTCGAGGGATTTTCGGCCGGATGGGCGAGAGAGGTGATGGAGCAAGCCGTGTCAGTGGGAAGAGAGAGCCACCGGGAGAGGATGGAGAATAGGCAACAAGGCATCCAGGGAGACGTCGCTCCCCTTGTTAGTACAGAACCGACGGACGGATAGACAATGGTAAGTAACGTGATCCCTAATAAACAAAACGTACAATCAGCGTAGTGTCATATAAGGCCAGGGGCAGTGAGTGAGTGAGTGAGTTGTTTAGCCTCGGTTGTTTGGTCACACTTAGGACATATGGCCTAGTGGCAACATCTTAGAGAAACATCCCAAGTACACAAATATGACCTGGATTCGAACCCATAACCTGGAGTTTTGTGACGTTAGGCAGTGAATGAATTAATCAGTGAGTGGGTGGTTTGTTTAGTTTCTGGGCCATACGAATGAGGCTCGTCTCCCCAAAGAAAAAAGCAGGGGGAAACTTGACTGGATTCGAACTCTGTCCAGGAGGTTTACAATGCAGCGTCCTAACCGCTGAGCTATAGGAGTGCCATCGGTGACTAAACGGACTTATCATAACATATGTTACATTTGTTGCTCATAAATATAATGGTTTTATCGCTTTCGTAAATTTATGTCGGCAAATGTTAAACATTGGGTGCTCTCCGACTATAAACGCTAATTTGTATTCTTTATCCGAAGTTTTAACCAGTCACGATCCATTTAAATCCATTATTTTTGGTATCTCCTTATATTTGATAAACGCGAGAGTGTCTACTGCCATTAAATAACATATTTATGTATAAAAAATGGCACCATGGCAAAGAGCAAAGAAAGTGCAGTACATATGCTAGCTTCTACAAAGAAAAATATAGTTACTTTTGTGGTGTAATAGACCTACTGCAACAGATTCTGGATTCCGATTTAGGAAATCGCGATGAGTGGTTAGATGAGTCTTGGGAAGTCGGATAGCACGCACGAATGAGTATATATATATATATATAATTTTATATATATATATATATATATATATATGGACAAACCATGTAAGGCTGTCTTGCATTGAATCCTAAAATAAGTTGTCTTAATTAATGTAGTTCTATTTCTTGACGACTTATATTCAGCCATATCGACGCAAGTAGAGCGTGAAAAGTGCAACGATGTTTGTGGAAAAAACCCATAAACATATACCTTACAGTGATAAGAGATAATTATTTATATGGATCGCTGGATTTTAAAATACCCGTTTAGTTTCAAGACATTATTTAAAACAATTCTGCAAATGCGTTTTCGGGCATTGATTTGATTTATTTCATTGTGGGGTAAAAGCGGTAACAATTGATGAAGTTATACTCAAAAGACGAAAAAAGCGTACTGAATATTTGTTCGCATATTTATGTATTTGTTTGATAAATAAATTAATAGTAACTATGTTTTTAAGGCATTATTATATGAAAATTAAATATTTATAATTAAAATAACATTTATTTGCGACTAAGATTAATTACTCTTATTAATGAATTTTGAATGAACATATTCTGTGTGGTGTATGCTCCCGCCTACTCACATAATAATAGGATGCCTCCGTTATCTAGCGGTAGTGTGTTGTGTCACAGATCACTACCACCCGTGTTCGAATCTCGGCGTTGGCATCTCTGAAGGTCGTTTCATCTTTGACTTCGCTTCATTACCTTCGGAGGTCGCTCGGCCTATTTAGCCTCCCATGTGGACAAAAGTGGCCGTAAAACAACAATCATCTTCTGGGGTAAACTCTATATTAGTGATAAAATGTAACGTTAACCGTTCTGATATAAAGAAAGAGGTCTTCATAGCCTAAAATATAACGCCGTTGCGCCACCCGACATTTGTATCATCTTGGTTCAAATCTGTGTGTGTTTGTGTCTGAAGGGTGTTTCATCTTACACTACGCTTTATTACCTTTGGGGGTCGCTCAATCCATTAAACGTTTAAAAAAGTGGCCGTAATCCACCAACGCTGATAAGAACATTGAGAAATAAGTTAGTTAACGATAACATTAATCCTGTGGTAAATCCGTCTTCTCTCTCTCTCTCTCTCTCTCTCTCTCTCTCTCTCTCTCTCTCTATATATATATATATATATATATATATATATATATATATACATTCATACATAGTTAAAACGGTGGTTATTTATAATGGAAGCGATAAACAGCAAGACAATTTACATGAAGACGAGTAATTATTTGATTTCACTACTTTCAGCAACACTGATGTAACCGTCCGCTCGAAGCCTTCGAATAAGGAAGAGTGTCTCATTTCGTGTCACCTCCTGGTGTTGGTGGATTTTTCTTCGACTTTGATGTATACAAGACATAGTTACTGGCCACAGTATACCTTTAACTGTAAGCTAACTGGATCCGAGGATCAACGCGATCCTTTCTATCTAGGGCAAAACATTAACGTATTTGTGCTTTACCTTCGGCTTCTGATTAAAAGCGAAACTTGTCACCTTAAAGTAAAGGCATCTCATCAATTTCATCCGGTTCTTCGGTCATCTAGTTTAATCATACGGGGCATTAACTGGGGAGATATCAGTTGGTTTTCTTACCTAGTTGGGCTTAGCGTAGACTTTTGTTTCAGAACTTCCTCTCCTACCTGTGTATGTCTTCAGATTTTATTGATTCAGTATCAGTATTCAATGTAAATCGTACAGATTACGCGTAATGCACGCCTCGAGCTTATGTCATATTATAATGGTACGTAGTAGATTATCCAATATCCAATGTTTACCGCGGATTTGAAAACGATTTATAATGCTATAATGATGAACGTTTCGCTTCCAAAGTGGTGCATTTGTATTGTGTGTGTGTGTGTGTGTGTGTGTGTGTGTGTGTGTAAATAGTACGTATAATAGTATGTAGCTTTAATTATATTACTTCCGACTAAAGAAGCAATAGCAATAAGTACTTCACTCTGACAGCCCAAATATCATAACCGTTTATGTGCACGTGTCCGGCCAACGTTTACATCCCATAATTTGTCATTTGCCGTTCTGGATGATCAGATTACAAAACTAAATCCGTCTTATTATTTTTTGGTGATCTATTAACATTGTCAGTAGATAGTGTAAAGCTTATCAGATTGTTTATCGCTGTTGTTATATTGTAATCATTTTTTTAAGTCACAGATTATGCATTTATTAAGGTAATGAAGATGATGTTCACGCACAAACGTACGGAGACCTTCTGGTGTGACTTTAAATGGGCAACCGCTGTCCGAACTATGGCTTACTGTGCTAACATTTCGTGTTTTGGTTACTATTATTAATGTGTTAGCTGTTGCCACGGCTACGTTAATTAAGCGAACGTTTTCCAGTCAAAATTTGCAAGTAAAACATGTCATGCCAGGTGACAACGGAGATTATATATATATATATATATATATATATATATATATGGTAAACAGACAAAACCCCACTGGACATAACCCCACTCAGACAAAATCCATCGGACAAAACCCCACTCAGACAAAACCCCACTCGGACAAAACCCCCCTTTAAAAAAAAAAAAAAATATATATATATATATAAATACACACCACATTGCATACGTTATGATTTTTTACTTTAGATCAGAGACCTGAATTTACCGAATAAATCACATAGTCTAATGTATATTTTACTATAGAATAATTATAAAAGAAGCAATCTACAGCTACTGCATGTATCATAGGCTCTAGCCATTAGCAATGAAATAAATCCATCTACTACTGATGTCAGGGATGATCCTTTCATGACTAATTCATAATTGCAGTGGCTTTTTGATCTGTTGCTGGAATGCATGTATCAATTATAAAAGAAGCCACCACTGCTACTGTCAGGGATAATGTGGAGGCGATACCATTAGCAATTAGATGAAACCTTCTACTACTGATGTCAGGGATGATCCTTTCATGATCAATTCACAATTACAGTGGCTTCTTGATCTAAGGGATAATCACAACTATTACAGTAAAGCAGGTCAAATAGTTATTGAAGTTCAAACACACACACACACACACACACACACTCACTCACTCACTACACACACACACACACACACACACACAAAAAAAATATATTCTTCAACAGTTTATATATATATATATATATATATATATATATATATATATATATAGTTAATTTAAGTCTTATTTTATATGTAAAGCACTTTTGAACATGTTGTACAATATTACGTGCTACATAAATGTTGTATGTAATAATAAAAATGATTATTTAATTAATCAATCAATCAACAGCACCAAAGGCCTAATATTTTTTTTTATTAAATATTATTTTAAGAGTGGGGTTATGTCCGAAATGTGTATTAGTGAGTGGGGTTTTGTCCGAGTGGGGTTTTGTCCTGGATTCATATATATATATACAGTCTCTTATATATATATATATATATATATATATATATATATATATATATATATACTGCTCTTACGCCACCTTTCTGGAAGCGCCACCTGCTATTACACGCCTAGGGTCAGGGTCCTTGGCCAACAATATTGCCTGTCAAGCAACCCCCAGTTGCGATAATTTAATTGAGGATTTATTAGCATGCTTGAGCGTTAGTTATCATTGGCCGAACATCACCAATATATTGACCAATGACAGCTATTCCCCACTTTTGTCTCCGACGGTGTGAATTTATATTGTTATGTTATGTTTGTTAGGTGATTTCAACACACCTTGAGTAAAGGTAGTTGCTGCTTGAGCAGCTCTTGTTAGAGATATGCAAACTTGAAACTGATAAATGCGTTATTTTACAGTTGTAATTGCAATCTCTACAAATATTTTGGATATAAATTATCAGGTAATTTATTATTCTTTTGATATTCCAACGTGCGCTCTATTCCTGACATATTAAACATTGTGATTTTAAGAAACGACGATCTTCTGTATGGATTCCAAGATGTTTCGTAGATCTTGCAAATGTAATTAGATTTTATATATATATATATATATATATATATATATTAGATTTACGTGCAAATGTGTATAAAGTATGTGTATGCATGATAAAAAATAAATTGTATCTGCTTTATCTTGTTCAGTCACTGGAAATTCCTCCTTTAATTAAGTGCACGGGTTCAACTTGTCTGGAAGCTCCACCTGTCTGTAAACGTTACTTTCAGAAAGTCTCCCCATGTGGCGTTAAGAGCAGGTTTGACTGTACATGTATATATAGATAATTCGAATATCCTGTAGGAGTGTTATTTTTCTCAATTGTTATCGAAAATATTTTGTTCAGTATTTTACTTTTGTGCACAATACAAAGATCAATTAAACGATGGACGCTTGTAATGTGTTCTGATTGGCTGTTATTGGACGGAGCGATATTGAGAATTTATAGGTCATTTGACGACCGACCTACATTTCCGAAAGCTAATTTACATTCTCCGCGACCAATTTTCAAACTCGGTAAGCTTACAAATGTTTGTCGTACTGGATGTAGTTCAGAATTAGGTAATTAGCCGTTGTAATTAGAGTGACGTTTCAGATAAACTCCCTAAATTCTGCTTTTACAAACTTGGGTAGGATTAAATTAATTGGATAAATTCCTGAAGACATTTGGTAATTTAATTGGGGGTGACGAAGGTCCGGTATGCATAGCATGTGAACATCTGTGTGCTTCGGGTAAAACCAGTTTTTGGCCAAATCGCCAGTGGAATACGCTCGTTATTCGGGAAACAGTGGGACCCCCCATAGTTTAAGAACAGTGATACCGTTAGATCTGTCAAAACAATGATACACGATCAGTACAAATCCCGAGATCAAAATACCTCATTTATAGACTCTATAGGGCGAAAACAAATAATGGTTTGAAGGCAGTCAAGACATTTATTCTTGGAATAGGAACACATCCGGGGACTTCGTCTATTACCAGCTCGAAAAGCATCAGCGTAGTAACTCGCATATAACATCTTTTATCCAGTATAACTTTTGTGCACGCGGTAGGCTAAATGGGCCGAGCGACCTCCAACGGTAATGAAGCGAAGTCAAAGATGAAACAGCCTTCAGATATTCCCACACCGAGATTCGAACTCAATGATCTGTGATCCAACGCGCTACCAGTTAGACCACGGATGGCCCGCCAATCGGTAAAGAAGAATTGTGTTCTCGTTTTCTCTCTCCCCTCTCTGTATACGCGCGCGTCCGCGTATAATTATATTTATTAAAACGAATTATTTTTTAAATTAAGTGTCTATTTCCACATTAAATAATTATTTCGTTACATTTATTTTACAGTGACTGATATTTACTTGGACATATTTGTCAGGTGGAATAATTTTTGCATTGTCAATACAAACGTATATTTGTATTTTAGATGTGAAACAAAAAATTGGGTATCAGCAATACAACGTTCTAAATTCTTCAAGGAAGAGGAAAAATTTATCTAATTGTCAGGATCCCGTGAATATACAGCTGTGTGATATTTAATGCCATATCGCATCGCAATGATTATTATTATTATTATTATTATTATTACTACGAAGAGTAGGTACATGGTTGAAGTCAACGTGATACGCCGTCTTTCAAGCAACTATTCGTTTTAAATGAAAATCGTACTGATAATGTTACACATGAATGATCTTCAAACCGTGCATCCATAGGCCGACTGAGTCCACTCGATATTCCGACATACCATTATTCCGATAACTCATTATTCCAGACTCGAGCCATAACCATGTGGCCGAAGAATACCCACGATGACGAGCAGGATAGAATACAATGGATAAACATGTCTAAATATTCGCCGATTAGATTACGGGAGAGAGTGGAATAAAAAGTGATTCTCTTCGCGATTCTTTGGATAAAAATCTTCCCTTTGAAAAAGCCTCTTCTTGCGTAAAAAGTAGAATTACTTTGGTTAAAGGGCATAAACAGATTATTTGTGAAAAATTGCCATTTACCTGTATTGTATAAAACTAGGTGCATTAAGAATCAATGCTTTCTCAAATCGAAATTATTATGTATCACATCGAAATAGATTTCATTCAGATTTAGGATGTTTTGTTTATATTTACATGCACATTAGGACTATCCTGGAAATCTCTCGTATGTACCGTCATTTTCCAGAAGTACACAACGTTTTATAAAATAAAAAAATGGAAAAACTTTTTACATACGTCCCTTTTCGAAAACACTACAGAGCACGACGATTTATGCCTTTACTCCGATTAGAAAGAACAAAACAGCATTCGACGATGTAATATTGGATGTAAAAAATACTAGATACTGTATGATCGAGGTACCATCCATTCAATATTAATTATAGTGCATCATAATGCTCATATTTTCGTCAAAATGATTCAACTGATCATATCAATTACAGGTGAGGGCCAAATCTTATTATTATTATATACCATATTTATATAGTGCACTTTTCATAAACTATATTATGTTCAAAAGTGCTTTACAATACAAGACATATAAACGTAAAATGTTAAAATAAGATTAAATGTTTATTAAATGTAAAATAAAATATTACAATATACTGGTGATTAAGTTTTGACGTAATAGTATGATTTAAAAAAAGACAAATAAAATAAAATAAACTTAATTAACTACATTAAATCGTTATAATATACTGATATAGCAATATATCGAACTGCTATTAACTAGAAGATAAAAATAGAATATAAACATGTTATATATACACATTATTAAGAATGACTAGATTTGTTCAATGGCTATAGTGAACTAGAATATATTGTGTTTTTAGACGTTTTTTGAAAGTCTCTGTTGTCTTAGATTCTCTGATATCGGCAGGCAGTGCATTCCAGAGACTGGGTGCTGCATAAGTAAAACATCTGTTGCCAATGCTGTGGTCCGCATCTTAGGTACTACCAATAGTTGTGTATTCTAGGATCTTAGAGTCCTGCCTGGTGTATACATCTGTAACATGTCTCTCAAATACACAGGAGATCGATCGTGCAATGCCTTATACGTGTGGACCAGAAGTTTAAACTTAGCACGGTAATTTACTGGCAGCCAATGGAGTTTCTTTAACACAGGTGTGATATGATTATGTCTAGCTGTTCTAGTCACAATGCGAGCTGCCGTGTTCTGTACACGTTGCAGCTTACTGATCATGATATCTGGTAGTCCATGGATGAGCGCATTACAATAGTCCAGCCTCGACATTACAAGCCCACGCACCAATGACTTAGTAGCATCGTTAGATAGGTAACGCCTGATACGCCCAATGCTGCGCAGTTGTGCATATCCAGATCTGCATACGGAGGCGACTTGTTGTGTCATTGTCATGTTGGAATCAAAAATGACACCTAGATTACGCACACATATTGTGGATGTTATTCGAGCATTTCTTACTTGTACAGACACTTTGTCCATGAACTGTGAGTTATGTTTTGATGTAAAAAGCATGACCTCTGTTTTTTCATTATTTAGCTTCAGCATTCTCTGGTGCATCCATGCCTCGATTTCGATTAGGCAGTTCTCAATGCGTGCCAATGCCTCAGCCTGGATGACATGAACTTTTGGTTTGAATGACAGGTTCAACTGTGTATCATCCGCGTAGAAGTGGTGCTGCAGTCCATGACGCCTTATGACGTCACCAAGGGCTTTGTATAGAGTACGTAATTTTTCGGACCCAGAACAGAGCCCTGGTGAACACTGCACTCCATCAATACTGGCAATGACAATTCACCTTCAACAGAAACAGTTTGGAAACGTTCGCTACGATATGATGCCATCCACGCTTGCGGTATACCTTTGATACCAAAGTTATTGACCTGACTCTATAATATAACATGGTTAGCTTTGTTATAGGCGAACATCCTAAGACTGATTACATAGATAGCAATAGGTAAACTGATTGTATGATTACTAATTGTTAGACTGATTAGATTGATTATAGGCACACTTGACTTAGACTGATTATATGGCCAGCAACGATTAATGCGAACATTACCAAGAACGGTCTAACAGTCAGACTATTAACAGCCAGATTAAACTGATTACAACCAATTAAGTTTAGTCTGTTCATAGCCAATCATAATTGGACTAATTGGATAGTAATTAACTGGATTGGATTGATTGTAGATAACGGTGCTTATATCGATCATAATTGGTGACCGACTTCCAGGATTTTTGTCCAATTTCACGACAACTGGAATGGTAATGATCAAATTTCGCGGAGACGACGCCACAATTAAAAGGCCATTCACGATGATGATCGATGTTTTACGGCCACTTTTGTGAATATCGTATAGGCTAATGATATTGTAAATAATATTATAAAGCGCCTTAGAGCAGCTTGTAGCTGAATAGGGCGCGATATCAATATCACATATTATTATTATTATTATTATTATTATTATTATTATTATTATTATTATTATCTTTACATCAACATCATCATCATCATCATCAAATCTTATACAACATATATATTTATCAGGGGAAACATTGTCTAAGAACTCTGACATACACGCATGCACACACGTACGCACGCACGCAGGCACACGTTGTCATGTTTAAACAATATTTTTCTGTCGTAGGCAAGTTGAAGTCAAACAGATCACTTAGTTATAACAATAAATATTTGTAACCTAGATGACGTTGAAACCTCTCTTAAATCAATATATTATATTTTATATAATTATATATAACATAGGCCTAATCAAATTGAAACTATTGCTGTTTAAAGCCCAATCCTATTTACTCATCTGGTGAGTTTAATTTCAATCATTAAAATAGAGGAGTCTCTGGCAGTTTCATGGCCAGCTGCGGTAATGGAGACAACATCACCAGTACAGCGACTCGTTGAATTCAATCAATTTCAATTAAAATTAACATTGCTATTGTGAACGCCATTACATTGTCTCGTTTCCTGACACACACACACACACACACACACACACAGAAAGAACTCATCTTTGGTTTATTTACCATTCGCCAGATGTCGCTAGTGTAGGGCTGCCGTTCCAGACAGTAATGGGCTGACTATCTCTCTCTCTCTCTCTCTGTCTCTCCAGTAAATTGATCTAGTTCATAGCTAGTGCTGCCCCGTGTGTCTGTTCGCGTTTGTGTGCTGTTTCTGGTAAACAGTTCGTCCGCTGACTTTAGCCAGGGAAGCGCCCCGCCTTTATACACATAGATCTAACAGACAGAGGCGAGATGGCTACTCGCGCGACCAACAGGAAGGTATTAGTGGCTATAGACGCCAGTCCAAACGCGAAGAAGGCATTCGAATGTAAGTAGAATTTTCCTTATTGTTTATATAACTTGGGATGAGTAAATCACAGGCACTTACACACACACACACACACACGCACACGGGTCAGACTCAAGAGTACAGACAAAAACTGTGTTATAGACTGATTGTCACTTGGGATATGTTTATTTTTTTACAACATGGTACACTTGGGTTTGGGAAGTAGCAACGGTATATCCCTTTATTGTTGTTATGTAATCACCGATTAGATCATTCATTAAACTTTACAGACACCCAGCCACTTTATTTATTTAGGAGAGTCTAGATTCTAGGTCTATATACTGTTAGTAGTGAATTTCAACCTTAGTCTAGATCTAGTACACAAGGCTCGGTATGGGACGCTTCCCACATTAACGCTCACGTTATTTGGTGCACGTTTCGAGGCCTTGATGTTATCAGTAACCTGGCAGCGTGTGGAAAAAATAGTCCATACTCCTAAGTGGGTCCCTACCTCGTATAATATGGATATATCTGAATAAACATGACTATGGTTGTAGTTATGTGGTATATGTGTGTGTGTGTGTGTGTGTGTATATGCGTGCGTCTGTGTGTGGAGCGTATATTTGCTGCTATGTAAACTGAAAACATTCATACAGTATTTACACCACGATCTAATACTCACATGACTGCGTATTTGTTGACATGAACATGATGAAGGAGTCATGTTCGGTTACATAATGAAATGACTTTGTTATGAGTGAATTTCAACTAAATGTATCACCATGGGCATCGCCATTACCATGATCTTATATAACGGCGGAGTGAAGTAGATCAGATTATAGTCTAAAATCAGACTGAACCGTATATAGGGTGTGTGCATTTATTATAATTTTAGCATTGCATACGAAATATCTGATGGATTTTAGGCCTAATCTAAGCATTTCGTACCTTCTGTTCAACACAATGTACAGTTTCCTTTAACAAATATGTCAAATTAGTCCGCCAGCTGAAACTGGATCTAAACAAGGAGCCGCCAACCCATAATATCGTTGTGCGTCTAAATTTAGTTTTAATCAGTGTCTCAGTATACAATGTCGTTGAAAACGTCGACTGTTCTGGTTAATTTCTGGTTCTTCGCAGTGAGATTTTATTTTATGGGCAATATGCTTCAGCTGTGGTCCCTGTATATGTGTGTGTGTGTGTGTGTGAAACTGAAGTATGTGAGTAAACTTTCTTTACAATGTTTACACCGTCTACGTGAGTCTTGTCAGCTTCACGTGGGCGTCTAACGTGGGTCACTTCAGGTTAAAGCCGTTTAGTACACACACACACACGCACGCCATGTCCTGGAAGCAAATTTTATGCTTTCATTTTGTCTTAATGTGTCTCTGCTCTGTGTGTGTGTGTGTGTGTATGTGTGTGTTTGTTCATCATGAGCTGGCTGAAGTATGTGATCTATCCCATTATGCCTCACGCCATGAACTTTGTTTTAGAAGGGTCGACGGATATTTCGCGAAATCACAAAAGAAAATATTTTTCTTTTGTTGTTGGTCAGAAGTTTGTTTATAAACATAGCAGTTAATATCTTATGCGGTTAACACACACAATTGGGACTGGAATTTCCTAGTTTCTGTTATCCCTGCATAGACTATATGGTGCGCTTTTCGTTATAATAACAAATAAATTTCTTCAGCCGAGTTTTTAAAAGAAACCATTGATTTATACAATTGTTTCGTTGTTTGCTTCACTTTTGCTTCACTTAGGTTGAAAATTTAGCGTAGTTTTGACCTCTTAAACTGTAAAAGCAATTTTAAGCTCGGACTAAAATGACAGTTCCTTGACCTACTTCACACGTCTGGGGACCGACTCAAACAATTTAATTTCTCATAGCGCGACATTAAAACGATTAGTTGCCTCATGTCGACAGTTATTCACTTGTTTGTAATCTCCTGGTGCTGGATTGTTACTTAGGTTTGGAAATTAGACCTTTGTGTTGTTTATTTTGTTTAAAGTAGCGCAGTATTGTCTGGGAGGGTTTTTAATTTAGAATTGACCTGACCCATTTAAAAACTCAACTTAGTATGTGAGTTGACCGGACCATGGGGACTATATTTAGTAACTGAAATGAACTAGAACCAAAATCAGAAAAGAGCAGCATAAGTTATTCATTTTGCTGAATCTGGAAGCTCATTTATAGGCGTCAACAGAGCTCGTTTTACTGACCTCTATGGTCGAGTTGAACCGAATGACCCGCACTGAACGTAAACCAACCATTAAAGACTCCCCCCCCCCCACTGTGATCGGCCAATATAGGTCAGTCGGCACGGGCTGTCGCCTAATTATCATATTGACCCCAGGGATGATGGGAATAGTCACGATGCATAAAACAGATCTTGCCTCTCTGCGTGGTGGTGATGATGAAGTGTGATGAAAAGTAATCGATTACGTCTCAGTGGCCGATGTTACTCAATTATGTCGGCATATGAACTATATTTTACGGATAGCGAAACATTTTAGACGACCATTCAGTGTGAAGGCAACACCCCCCCACCTCACACTCGGCGGCAATACATTTATTATGTTTTCCCATTTATCCTTGTGTTTTGACCTATTTCAGTCTGATGCTTACGAATTCAGTGACTCGTATGACTTGCGTTGATAAGTGATCACATGACCGTGTAATGTCTCCCACGAGACGATTATTAGTCAGTAAAGTGATGTTGACGTTTAAATCTTTGGTTCACCGACCGTCACTGAAATTGTATGTTACCAATGAGGAGATTTTACGACTCTACTGTTACTATTATTGTTATTATTATTATTCAAAAGATAACTCAACATGATTATGTGTGTATTATTGAATTCTTGAAGTTGTTCAGTTTCCTAGTGGGATAGAATATAATTAATTAATTGATATGCAACAGTGTAAACATGTCTTTGCCATTTAGCTGGATATAGCAATATATGGCTTATCATAAAAATAATAATTGCTTTATTGTTTTCAGTCATTTGAATTATTTTTCAATAGTATCTTCTCTTTTATGATTAATTTTATTATATTAGAGTATTTCCCGCGCTTCCTTTCTTTTGGGGTCTTTTTGTTTCGTTTAATTGCGGTGTGTCTGAATATAGTCACAATAGTAACCCATCAGGTACCAATTATAGGTCGTGTGTGTGTGTGTGTGTATATATATATATATATATATATATATATATCACACTTGTCTCACACGCGCAGATAGAGAGAGACTCACACGCCGTTGATATCTGATCTACATAAGTAACATGCATAAAAATGGCCTTTTGTTAACCTCCATGCCACATATGCCGTCTTAAAACAACATTATATAGTACACCGCGTAGTATGCTATCATCGTACGATATGAAGCACTCACTGTAAATGTTCCCGTTATTCTAACTACCACGGGTCTCTAGCACGTGGGTTGAATACTCGGCCTAGCTATGTCTGAGGGGTGTTTCATCTTTCACTTCGTCACATTACCGCTGGAATTCTTCAGGCACCTTTCGTTTACCGTGTGCGGAAATGTGGTCGTAAAACAGCAGCAACAGCAACAGCAACGATATACAAGGCGCTAGACATATGCCTGCTTCTCTAAGTAAGAGCACTACGTCACGTTATCAATTACAACAAACTGTGCGTACATATTTGGTTCATTGGCCGGCCGACATCGACTTATGGCGTGCTAATAAATCAATAATTAGGAACGGTAAATGACTGAGTACTGGATCTAATAAAGGGGTAGACGTCAACCCCCCCCCTCCTCTCCCGGGTATACAGACCCTCTCTGTCACTAGCCTGCTCTCAATAACCCCCCCCCCCCTGCCGGGATGGCGTCCTCTGAGTACTTCCACTCACGTAGTGACCTCCAACCCCCCGCATCCCCTGCAGACACCTTTCAGTAGTCGCATTAATTGCGATTGTAGTCCAATGGACGAAATAAATCAATGTCTTGTCGATGTATGAGTGGCGAATCGTTAAAAGGCATTAGTTATACGATATACGGCAGCATAACAGCTGCGAATAAAGGTATGGGACGCTAGATTATTAATAACAGTTGCGATTAGTGTGTCGCGTTTTGTTGTTTTGGTTGTTCGTGTTTAGGATAGTTATGCAGGTACGCCCGAGCGAGTGTGTGTGCTGCCAGATTAATAAAGCTATCTCGTATTCGATATGGCACCCAGTACCTATTCCACCGTGCCTATGCCGATGGAAATAGTGGATGCTCATCAAAAGATCACGACGAAGTATTGAAGTCGCTGAACTGCGGTTGTTTTTTGCGAAACAAAATCCTGGCGATGTCGTGGACTAATGAATAGATCTTAACGCCAAATCAAAGCCAACGGTCGTTTATTATGGGCTGCACCACGTGGAAGAGATCATTAGAACACGTGATAAAAACAAGAAGGGTGAAAGGGGAAGGATTAACGAATCGAGATTGCGGCTAGTTGAAGATGGGAGAGTTTGGAGGGCAGTCGGAACGTGTGGTTTGGACGTCAGAAGATATACGAGATCGACGGGCCATGTAACAGATATGATACCTAGAAAATCTCGGAATGGTGCGTCGTGTGTTGGATGTGATATTCACTTTATTCGCGCCGTTTTAACAAATTCACCCTCGTTCGACCCATCCCCTACGGACTTTGGTCTCCACCGAACCCGCAGGCAATTATTATGCATCATTACGTGTGTCGCTGCTAACCATCGTTATCTTATTTGATCGGCTTCATCCATATCGGCCACGCCCGTCTCCGCATCACCATCCGTTTCTTTGCATTGTTCGGTCCCAATTCGCCCATTACCGTACTTGTTCCTGGCTTCCCACGGGCACATACGGCCACGAGAGAGACACACACACACAAAATCCCATTGTTCTCGTTAGTAACACGGTGCAGTTATTCCTTAGCATCCACCACTTGGCTGTTAAATGGACAGTTATCTCCGATTTTCTTGTGCGGAGCTTGTTCGATGTCCGCTCATCACTTCCGCAATGGGTCGTGACGGGGGCAGACGTTCTGATACGTGACTAATGGGCATGTACCGGTGTCGTTTCGTCTTCATGGCCGGGGTTTGTTTGTTTGGCTGAGGATAGATGATGACGATGATTGATGTTTACGGCCACCTTTGGGAGGCTAAATGGGCCGAGCTGTCTCCAAAGGCAATGAAGCGAAGTCAAAGATGAAACACCCTTCAGCTATGCTCACACCGAGATTCGAACTCAGCTGGTAGTCTGTGGTCCAACGCGCTACCAACTAGACCACGGATAGAGTTTCTGTTCGTCGTATACTTATGACAAATTGGAAGCCATCCGTTTATCTGAGCGAGTCGATTGAAAATCGCGAATAAGTCGTCGAATCTTTCTTCTTTGGAGTCGAAGTGTGTTCTAGTTATATTGAAAGGTTCGCATAAAACAGTACGGTCACCGAACACGTCTGGCCAGAACGGTATGACAGACTTTAGAACGGTATCATGGTTTCATGATCGAGCGGGTAAAAAATGTGGGCAATTTTTACTGATCTACAATCGTCGTAGTCTTTGTAATCGTCTTAAATCATTTATTCAATCAGTCTCGACTGGAAGAGCGGCCACATAAACATACGATCTCATTAGCAACGTGATTGTTAATTACTTTAGAATCCGGCGGCTTGTATTGTTTGATATTCAATTAAAGCATCAACTCAACCGTGTAGATAATACATCATGGTTCCAAGACTGTAGCTTATTCGGTTAGATTAATCTTATTTTTAATCGTTGAGACAGTTGCATACAAATTAATACAATTATTTATGGAAAACTGGATTGTAGGTATTTTTTGTTTGTTTTAAATTAAAATTACAGTTATCAGTCACTAGTTATCAAAAGTTGAAAGTTTTTCCGGCATCAGTGAAAGGCGGGTTTTTTTTTTGGGGGGGGGGGGCACGAGAACGATCGGGAGGGGAGGGGGGCATCCCTTGCCCTCTAAATGAAGCAACGGGAAAATGACCAGCATCCGAGGTAGGCTGTGCCAAACAAGCGACAGCCTGGGGATACTCCCCGAACCAACAGCAACCAGCATCCGATTGTCACGTGGTGACCCACGTGAGTAATTATTCCGGAACGTTGACTATTTTGTGCCCGTCAGCTTACTGATCTGGGATCCGTAAAATCCACCAACACACTACTTTCCATAAGATGCCCAACCCCCTTAGATTGAAAGGTCCGACCACGATTTCGCCCTTGACCCGATATTTCAAATGATCTCGACGGTTCGGAGTAGAACCCGAAAACGGGCTGAGGAAAAATCGTACAAGAAGCGATTTTGACTCTCCCCAATTGGCTATCGTGTCCAGTACGTTCTATCTCTATATTTCTATATTACAGCGTGGGCATATCTGAAGGGTGTTTCATCTTTTACGTCGCTTCATTACCTTTGTAGGTCGCTCGGCCCATTTAGCCTACCATGTACACAAAAGTGGCCGTAAAGCATCAATTATCATCATCATCTATATTTCTATATAATATTTGATTTTCGTGGACTAACTCCGTTGTTGTGTCGCGCGAAAGAAATGCTCCTGCGCGTGTTTTGGACTTTAGATTGCTATGGCGATTAGCTTCATTTACTTGGGCCGCTTTTGTCGTTTAATATGGCGAATCCCTGCAGGCGAATGTCAGGCACCAAGCCGCCCGGTTTGCGATAAAAGGATGCTGTTACTGTCGAGGGTGTATTTCAAGGGTTACCCGGAGCAAGAAGGTCAATAGATACGAAAAACAAGCCGAACGAGGTCTTAACAAGGCTCTTAGAAAACGCCCGGCCACTCCTGGAAGTGACTGCTACACAAAGTCACCATCAGTGAGGGCTATTGCTTTTGTGGCCGCCACGTAAAGATCGGTGACGTCACCATTTGTGTTGGGTGACCGCCGCTCCGATGACGTTTTGATCGGTTCGGATTACGTCGACGGTGAGTTTTACAACCGAACCGGATAAAATCCAGAGATATCCGTCCGCTGTTAAAATATAAATGATGCTGGCTGCTGGTTGATCTGATATTGTTTGTAATCGATGATGCGATATCGATTTCTCCGAGGCCGGCAAGGGTTTACTGCAACGATGCTCTGTCCGGCCGCGATACATTTTTAGGGGCGACACCTGGAGTGTGAATGGTCTCATTTTCGATGAAGCATCGATCGATTATTACAAGATGTCGGTAGTATCTTCTTGTCCTGTACTTGTTTACTCTATAGGCTGTAATGATGATGGTAGTTACGTCATCATAAGGCTGTTTTTATTTTATTTTGGGGGGAGCTCTCGAATACGATATCCAGGTGAGATTAGAGCCGGGATCTCGTTAAGACTCATCCGTGGTTTATATCTTGGTTTAGGGCAAGTATTGGTCTTTCTGGAAATGCTGTCAAGCGTCTTCGTGCGATCAAAGATTAAAAATATTTTATTAATCGAAAGAATCTTTAGCATCCACACTGCTACCTTATAAAACGCCATAAATACACCTTCCTGCTCCTGATTATCTAAGCTTTCCTCACCGATTACAGGATAAGGGTTGATGTTTACGTGATCTGGTTCTGTCCTTATGATAATGGGCGATGTTGATGGCTGGTGAGGCAGCCTCGAGGCATTCGACCCCAAGGATTATCATTGACCCGGTTAAGTACAAAGGTGGAAATCAATTTACGGTGAAGACCAAGACCAGCTTCTTTTATAGCCATATTGAGCGGGTTATGTGCTACTTGTGGCATCTGACTCGCTGGTTAAAGACCGAGAAACTGTCTATCTGTCTGTGGTGATTAGTTTTGTTGATAGGGTTGTCTCAGGTGAGCGCTGGTTGTTGTATGGCTGTCTGTGATGGTTGTATGATTATTTTTAAAGGCCATATATGATCGTTTGTGATCGTTGTATGACTGTGATGGTTGTATGGCTGTCTGTGCTGGTCGTATGATTGATCATATGTAAAGGTGGTATGACCGTCTGTGTTGTATGGTGGTTGTCTGTGGTCGTTGTATGATCACCTGTAAAGGCGGTACGAAGGAAGGTCTATGGCAGTTGTATGACTGTTCGTGATGGGTGGATGGCTGTCTGTAGTTATTCTATGTTTCTCTGCGATGGTTTTGTGACTGTTTTTATTGTTGTACGATCGTCTGCGCTTTATGACTGTCTGATATATTTATACGATTGACTGTCTGTGCTGTTGTTGTGACTGTCAATGATGGTTCTTGTGTGACTGTCTGTAATATGTTATATGGCTGTTTGTAATGGCGTTGCGGCTGCATATGGCGTTTTTGTTTTGTTACTGCCTGGGCCGATCATCAGAAGCCAATCTTGTTATTACCTTTGTAACATTACTTTATAAAGAGACAGGTGAATGGACTGATAATCATTACATATTAGCACACACACACACACACACACACACACACACACACACACACACACACACACACACACCCCAATACAGATAAACATCACATACAGATAAACATCACATACATATAAATAAACATGAGTCTGACAAAGGTAGGTAATATTTAATAGCATGTCCTACTATGTGGGCAATTATATATATATATATATATATATAATAAACAATCCTATTTATATATACAAACTATTACATGACACTTAAAACCACATCGCGAGGTACTTTAATACCCCAATTTGGAGGTAATCACTTGTGTGATATGGCACTGAGAAAATGTTGTCACATCATCCGAACAATTCATCACTATACTGAATCTTCGGATTATGTTGGATTAAGTATCCAGATGGTTATAAACCTGTTTGTTTGGCTACCCCCCCCCCCTCTCTCTGCGAGTGCGTGGGTGAGTGCGTGGGTGCGCGTGTAACACAGAAGTCGTCAAAGATCCAGAAATACGCATCAACGCCACAACTTAGCGTACAATTGGCCCTTCCAGGAAATGCCCCCGTCTCCTTGTGAGTTAGTTAGTTATCTGTCCAGTCTGTTGTCAATCCGCGACCACGCGACACGATATTGCACATTGTTGTGTTATCGAATTACTTCCCGGTCACACGGACTCGGGGTGTGGCTGCCCACCGGAGACGGACTGTTTCCGGTAACTGGGGCTACGGACAGGACCTCCTGTCCCCAGAACATCATCGCTTCACCAAAGGCTTCTCCGATCCCATGTGGAAATCTCCCCCAAAGGCTGATGATAGTAATTCTATTGCTCGGCGTATTCCATTACCATAGCGACGTTTTGCCGCGTAATGAACCTGCCGCGTCGATATTGGATGCAGCTATAACAGATAGAGCAGCTGTGATCGCGGCGGTTATATAACGCGTGCTTCCGTTGCGGCGTGATTGGCGGCGTGCTGCATCGACGTGCCCGCTGAGCGTCGTCCCCGTTCATCGATGCCAGAAATCTCATATTCCTCTTCAAAAGGACCCCAACTCATTATCTCCGGCTGGTTGGCGAAGCGCCGAGCAGCGTATTGTTGTTCGTTCTACAAGATCTTCACTAATCAGAGTAATACAGGTAATAGAGCGACATGGCACTTGCGTAAGGGCTCATACGAGCACAGAATTTGTGGCAGGTGTCGCTCTCTGGGCGTCTTTGATCTCTCATCTACCTGTCATGTTTCGGATGTTTTCGTAGCTCGGCTTGTTTACCTTGTGGATCCTACAACGCTGTTAGCGGTAGTAGCTCCTCCGTGCGTACAGCGGTTAATGTAAACACATTTTTTGGTGGGAGATATATAACTCAGTGTATTAAACCGAGAATAGCATCAACATTTTGGGGTGAAGCTGTCACGTAGGCCGTCAGTGGAGTGGTGGACCGGAAAGCGGAAGTTCCTGGGTTTGAATCTACCAACTGGCTGTTAGTTTAGCAGCGACTAACTAGGCCATATATACATACCCACGTCGTTGGATGATGATTGATGGATTATTGTTGATTGTGTGCCTGTTTTCTGCAGTTCAATGCAGTATAGACACAGGATGTTTATGATGGATTAGGTACGAGTCAATCCGTACCTGGAGAGGAAGACCATAGCTAGTTAGGACCTTTGGGTACGACGAACCGATGCCACCTCATTGAGCCCCGGATAGGTTGGGGTGGGGTAGTGGTGGATGTGGCGTGGAATCCCGGCTTCAGAGCCACTAACAAAGTATAAAACATTAAAATAAAGTATTCGTTGACAATTATTACAATTAGATATGTCTTTCTTCAATATGTCGAGCCATACCTAAAGTGTGTGTGTGTGTGTGGGGGGGGGGGCTTTCTGACATGTTCCCTAGTACGTCAGCGTTGCATGACGTACTTCGTATTGGATGACATGGCGTCTCTTCTATGCTATATTCCACTGTTAGTTGTTTACATTGATGACAGCCACTACCAATTCGGAATAGACCGTCCACAGCCTGCCCTAGTGTCTTTTCTATCTGAACCAGATCAGAGACAAGACAGAAGTCTGCTAATTGGTTATTATAATACGTCTTATGGTCAAATGGAACTTGCAGCAGCTATTCGTGGACACTAAATACAGTACCACTCCATTCCTCACCCAACGCGAGTTGCATAGAACTTAGAAGTATTGAATTTATTAAAACAATGTTGTTGGGGCGGGGGGGGGGAGGACTGATAACAACAAACACATGATAACATTTCAAGAAAAAGACTTATTCCTTATTTCACAGCCTCGTTCACAAACAGAGACTGGACGATCGACAGATACTAGACTATTACAATCGACTTCATCTAGATCCTGGTTAACCCCTTTGTGTTTGATATTAATCTCATAATGTGACCTATATCCATATGGATATATGACTGTTTGTCTGATCGGTGACAAACATTATAGAAAAACCAATTATCTTACGATAATAAAATAACAAAAAACAACAGTATTTATAGGATTTTAGGTGGGTTTTTTTCGGGGTGGGGGTGGGGTGGCACCATTATATGATAGCTGCACCAGACCTAGACATAAAATACACATTTTGTTGAGCTGTGTTTTGCGTGTTTTGTGGTGGTCGTGGTGGTGGTCGTTGGTACTTGGGGGTTTGGCTGTACCGAACGTTGACTAATCCTGTATACCCCTCTGGGACCGGAGGTGTTGGGAGATTTACAGACTTCAACCAGGTCTTTCGTATAGCACAGCGGTTAGAGTACTGCAGTGCAAACATCCGGGTTACGGTTCTGATCTGTGCCTGTTGTCGTAGGATGTTGTCATCTGGAGTCGCTCATCGGTCGTATGTTTTAGGTCTGACCAGCGCTGAGTCTAAGCAAATAATTCACTCAATGGCTGACTAACTCACTGACTTACTGACTGACTGACTCACTCACTCACTCACTCACTCACTCAGTCACTCGAAAAACAAGATTACGTCATCATGCCAAAGCTCTTATATTATCTATAACAAGGGGGGTGGGTGGAGGGGAAGTAGCAATAACAACAAAACATCATTCCTACCAGCATCAATATTAATACTAATATTAGGTGAAATAATAAGTTAGATGTGTGCCTAGATTAAGTTATCAGTAACCAGACAAAGGCTCATAACGAAATACAATATGTTCTAGAGCAGTAGACAGAAGTCACCTAATCCAGGTTTTATAATCTGATGAACTTTCTTCTGCTAAATCGAAAATATAAATGTGTTAACTTGATACTTAATATACACACTCCATTTATATCAGCACTCTGTAAGCGATGGTTATCATATGGTGTTCATAAATACATGTATGCACTCTTGGTATGAGTGTGTGTGTATGTGTGTGTGTGTGGGTGTGTGTGAGTGAGTGAGTGAGTGAAAATAGGTGGACTTACTTTTATATATGTGATGTGGTCGGACAATTGAGAACTAATGGGGGTTAATGTCCGCGGCGGCGGAGACGTATGCTACCTTTATACCACAGGGATCTACGCCACCGGTCCCAGTCACCAGGGTATCCCATTCTCACACTCAACACAGCTTGTTTGAGTGTTATTGCTCACATTCATTTAGTAACTGGGTACAGGATAAACACAAGTGACGACGCTATTTGATAGATGTAGGCGCCAGTAGAATTAGACTGTCCAGTCGGTCGACATGACATTAAAGTGACATTGATATCACGTTGACGCAACATTAGTTCCGTTATAGATATCATATTGATAATATCCTGGTCAGCTGTTGCTACTTGCCATTAACCCCCAATAACCGTACATACTTAGTATATATATATATATATATATATATATATATATATATATTATAAACCACACACACACACAGACACATAAACACACGTATATGATCAGCACTAATTACCTATATATTATGATAATTGTTCCATTTACCATGGCAACCAGCACTATACCTGTATTATAGATGTTAGGAGTATTGTTCTATTGTGCTGCGTTAACTTTATTATGGTAGTATATAATATAATCTTAACGTTCTTTGTATGTTTCAGAGCAATATATATATATATATATATATATATATATATATAACTGAATATTGAGCAGTAATTGACGAATATTTGAAATAAACCATGTATATGATATGTATATTATGTCAATGTAAATGGCTGTTATTTGTTGTACGATGTATATATGTTGCGCAGCCGTGTGGTTGTTCTGGTCTTATCTTGAGTTTATTTTCGTAATTTATAGTTTATTACTTACAAATGAACCTTGACCTCACCCAATGCAAAAAAACTCCGATAAGCATTCATTTCACGGAGCTTATTGGATAGTTAGCTAGGCATCACGTGATCATATGGTAGAATCATTCGAAATCGTGGAGATGGTTAACGGAAGAAAAACATTTGACGTTGTTCAGGATCAAATATTTACATTGCGTAATCTGCCCTCTGTGACGTTTTTCCAACATTCTGGCTTTTCTCGTTTATTACTTCCGGATGGGCACTTTCTCGGAATAACAATTCTTTTACGTAGCGTCGAGCTGCCATCTTATCACGTGCTGTAGCATGGTAGCCCCTATATGTATAGAGCAGCGTCCATGTTCTTTTGCTTTCGATATTTATCCCATCAAGTCCCCGCTGTGTTTCTTATTTATATGCTGGTCTTATGCTCTTAAGTTCATGCCAGCATCCAAAATATATCTGCGTGACATCCGTGTTCTATGCCACAGATGCTGCTTTCCACGAGTAAAGTTTGGCTTATTCAATTTGGTGGAATCCTTGAAAAATTAATCGCAATTGTGTTTCTTGTCAAGAACGATTCTCTGTCGAATTACGACCACGTTTTAGATATAATGACAAAAAGGTCATTGCGTTGTTTTAATTAAGCATGATTTGTGTAGACGGATGTCTGTGTTTTGTGGTTGAGCCTTTTTGTGTTGTTTTATTCAGACATGGGATGGGGTCAGTTCCATTTTGTTCATTCCAATTCCGCTCAATTCCATTTGGTAAATTCATATTCAATTTTATCAATTCAAATTTCAAATGTATCAATTCAAATTCCATTTTTGCCGACTCTTTTTTACTTACTACTTTTCACCATGAGTAGGTACTCCGAGTAGTTTATATTCCAAGTAGGATTGTCATGGAAGAAATATTTCTGAATTAAAAAATTATGGTAAATACATTTGTGGATTTAATTTTTTTTTTTTGGTAGGAAACTTCAATTCCAAATTTATCAATTCCAATTCCAGTTTTTTTTTAGATAATCAATTCCAACTCCGGAATTGGAATTGCCCATCAGTTCTAATTGCGGAATCGAATTGACCCCATGTCTGGTTTTAGTACCTATATATCCCACCCCCTCCTGTAGTAGCAGACTTGCCTGATATGGTTACTAGCCCTACCCGGTCTCCTTCTGCCATTTCAGGGTACATGTCCCAGGTCTATCGACCGGGTGACTTGGTTGTCATCGGCCACGCCACCGAACCTCCACATTTGCCTTCTCTCAAACCGATCAAACGTAAGTAACCGGTTACGAAATTCCGCCGGCAGGTGGAGCCACTCCGACGTCTCTCTCTCTCTCTCTCGCTATCCCCTCTTTTAATTCCCATTTCCGAGACACTAGGATGAGATCTGGAGACGCCTCGTCGCCGCAAATCAGAATCCGTACGGATTCGGTGGCGGCTGCCATAACCGAATTAGCTAGATTTCATTTTCCTCTGATCTGTTGTGGCGCGGTATTAACGTAGTTGCTTTAGCTTCTCTGCGGAATGACTCACTACTGTATGTGTGGATTAATATCGTGGTTGGCGAGCTAAATTCTCTGCGCGGTTGTTGTTCTCGTACTGTGTGAGCGGAAGAAAATGTTGCTGCTAAAGATGATGCGATTTTATCTTTGGACGACGAAATGCAGAAAATTAATCCGCCCACAACGACCACTGGGCGAAAAGTCCAAATGGCGCCAGCAGGTCAGACCACGTGACCTTTTCTCCAGTTTGACAGCCATCCGTCAAATTTCGGGCCAACAACGGCCCAGTCTAAAAATCTCTCACGAATACTGTTTATTCCCTATACTTTTAACCCGCGTGGCACCAATGATTTGCTGGAGAAATGCTTTTGGCTTAGTCCTCAGTACTGAACGGTTTCTGGGTACATTCTGCATGCTATTAACGATGTTGTGTTTTCTGTTGTTTGTTTGTTTATTTTTTTATTGTTTTCCCCCTTTGCTTTGGTTTGCTTTGTCTAACCGCTTCACGTGTGTGGGCTTTGTTGCCAATGACGTCTCGTTGTCGTAGCTAACGAACTAACCTCTCAGGTCATTCATGGCTAACCTCTCGCCGCTCCTGCTGTATATATACAGGGTACCTGGCGAATGTTTACGGTGGCAGTGACCTCGTTATTATCTGTCACGTGCCAGAGCCGCCGGATCTTCCTCTATTTTCGCTCAAGGGTAAGTAGCTTTCCTTCTCTCATCTAATTCGGCTGCCGAAATCCGTAATTAGAGCTAATGAGGCCACGTTTTGCCCCATCACAATAAGCTTTAAAATCGTTTTGCCTAGAATGTGTTTACAATACGGATTTACAAGTACGTCTGAGATTCACCATTGAAGCGCATAAGATTCTTCCTAAAAACGGATTTTTAGGCCTTTTCCCCCCAGTTTCTTCAGTTTTACCAGCTCGTTGTTGTATATAATCTTTACAATTTAATCTATAATTAAAAATGTAAGCGATAAAACTACACGAATGCTAGAGGTTTATTTACTTCTTTTAATCGTGTTAACGTTTCTCTTGATGGTAAGTAGGTGTTATTGCTTATTTTTGTAAAAATATTTATGTAAAATATCAACTGGTTGAACGCCAACGGCTACAAAAGGGTCCGTGGTGCATTATTCATTGAGAACACGACCGACTTTCCCGTAAGCAGTCGTCCCGGGTTCTGTTTCGATAGGAAGAAATCTTTCTGTCGCAAAGAATCAAGCGTTGTTATGCGAATGCTAGTCTGGTCGACTGGAATTCGTTTAGTTGCTGGCTAGTTTAGGGTAATAAATACATTAAACATGTTCTCGAGTTGGTTCCCGGGAGTACCTAGATTTTTTGGCTGTAGTTAAATAGCGTTTATATAATCCATGCGACACAACAGACTTTCAGCCTGACAGGAACGTTGTCGACGTTCAGCGTTCAGGATCTGCGATAGAAAAACTACCGAGGCGAGTTTTCTTGTCTTTCAGGGGTCTAGTTAGGTTCAAGGGTTATGTGGGGGAGGGGGCGGGTGTGTGGAGTTGGGAAGACAGTTAGGAAAATTGGGTTTATTTGTTCGGAAGAAATGACAATATGGCCTTCCAATTCGGATTTTGGTAGGCCCTCTCCCAGATCCCTTCTTCAACCCCGCCAGCTGAAATGACATAAAAATTGGATGCCTCAGATGGGAGGCGGTTTGGTGACATTCTGATCTGATATCGATTGAACCGAATTGCTGCCGCAATAAAGGACATATATCTAGTGTGGATAATGCTGTCCTTGAACTAACACGTCCAACCAACGGAAAACCTGCTGATCGAATTATTTCTTCGTTTGTTTTTATTTCGATGGCTGGACAGTTCTCGGACTGAAGGTGTCGTTGACGAGTAAGATTTCGCCGGGATGGATGATGACACGTGATGCTGCCGTACCGATATGATTCCCGTTATCCCCGTCCGATTCCTTATTATGAAGTCCAATTGCGCACATCCATATTTCGAGTAGTACGCAGTGGTACTATTTATGCCACTTCAGATTTAGTACAGCATCCTGTCTGGTAACTTGTCGGATTATGTTACCCGTATTACCCAGTACTTTGTCCCACGCTATTCCCGTATTCGTTGGCATTCGCCATGTTTTACTTACTGCGGCTAATTAGGGAGCCAACGCTCCGTCGGTTACGGGGGATTTGGGTACGATGTTCAAAGTTAAATCTGTGAAATCCGGTCACGAATAACTGCTCATGAATAGGAGTATCACAGACTTTGTTATGAAGCTAGCGACTCGGCTGAAGTGGGAAGCCACTGAATTGAAAACACGACCGCTTTAAATTATACGAGAGGCTTTCTTGTATGCGCACCGCTTTATGATATGTGCTAGGTTTTTTGTAGGGGTGGGGGTTGGGGGGGTTGGTGGTGGTGGTGTAAAACAGCAACAGCAGCAACCCCAGCATGAATAGCATTCGATTATTTTCATTATTAGGGGTGGTGAGGTTCCTTTGCGTAGATGAGTAGTTGACATGTTTTCAGATGGCGAGGTTCCCTTTTGGGCGGTAGAGTAGTGGACGTGTTTTTCAGAGAGATGCAGGACGTAAGCCGGGAACGTTTTTCTGTGTGACTGGCGACTAACCGTTATAAGCCTCCTTTGTGTAATTAGTTCGTGTTCGCGATTAGGGGCGTATCTAGATACTGTAAGCCAGAACAAGACCCGATATCAATCCCGTACACTAGGGCCGTATGGCAAAACAAGATAAACATTTTAGCATCGAGTTAAATATTAATTCGCCATTCGCGTAACCAGCCTCACTCTGTCCCATAAAACACGTCCGTGTTTATGGCTGTGTTATCGGTTGTGATCACAGTCAAAACGGAGGCGATCACAATGGTCGAAAAACGGACACGTCACGCGGTAACACCCGTGTGTTTATACATCGCCGTAGTTAGGTTGGCGATATATACGGGTTGGGTTGTCTTATGGATATATGTCCACTCGTGCGCGGTGTCTCTCTCTTACACACACACTCACACACACACACACACACACACACACACACACACACACACACTATCAGAATAGCTGTCTCTGACCATCATTTGACTCTAGACGTCTGTATGGCGTCTAATAGTCGAATAATCTAGAAATATCTAGAGGCATCGTCCTGATGAGTGAGTCGTGTATTATAGGTACGATTAGCTATTCACTGTGCCAGTACCTCACACACACACTCACACAAGAGAGAGAGAGAGAGAATCATCAACAAAAGCGAACGCTTGCGAATAACTAATCTCATACTGATAACACATAACTGTATAATGCGATATATACACTAGGCTGTAAAATGACTCCGGGGGGGGGGTCCTTGCTTATTGTAATGCCGTTACGGTTGCGCATTCATTAACCATTATCTATGCTATAAGCCAAACCCAACAACAACAACAACAACATGACGATGTCTATCTAGCCATACCGATCTTCTCTCCCATTATGTGACATATGTATCCGTTTTGGTCCCCGCCCCCCGACCACGAGCTTACCTACATAATAACTTGACTGTTCACGTTTCTCTTTTCAACTACTGCTGCACTAATCTAGGCCAAGATAAGTATTCACTCTTTTTTCCTGCTCTTTTCCTCCACAATTTAGCGCACTAGTGCATGGTCTATGTACGATGTATATGGTACACCACTGGGTCGTGAAACGGCTTTAGTACATTGTCAAAACTTAAACATTAACGTTTGTTAATGTCAGTGGTTCCCTTCATTACTTATCCACGTTAAAGTATATATATATATATGTATGTATTTTTCGTAATTTTTGTTAATGTTATTATGCTGGCGACCACATTGAAGTATCGCGGTATTCGAGGGTTTACCTCTCTCTACATGATGCAATGCGGACAGTGAACCACACCTCACTGTCGTTTATAATAGTTAGACAAACCTGACATATCGGGACACTGTCGTCTGTGTAAAGGCAGGGATCACTTTATATTCACTGTCTCGCTTCACCCATCACCGACGTGGTGAAGATTTCCAGGCGTTTCGTTGCGATGTGAGCATTCGTTCGAAGTTCGGCAAATTTGCGACGGTTCAAAAAGAGATAAAAAACAATCATTTTAAACATCCAATAGGTGATACCTGCCTTTAACATCTGAAATTGGTGTTCTGGTTTACTCACACACAGTGAATTATATATTTACTAAATCCCATAGTCTAGGTAGTGGTTTATATATATATATATATATATATATATATATATATATATATATATTAATTTTTGTTCATATACGTCTTCTTTTCATACTGACTTGAAATTGGCTAAGAGTGGTTCCTGTACAAAGATTAGTTGTTTTTTAGAACTTCATCAATCTCCTCCCATCAATGTCCTTTGCTCTGGTTCAGAATATAAAAGGCATAATCCTGGGATTATAGCACGGGAGGGGGGAATTATGATAGCGTAGTCTTGATGGAACACTACGTTGCCAAACCTCCAGGTTCAGGTTTTTAAGTCGTCTCATACCTGCGTTTCAGATGTGTCCTGTGTCGGGGCTAAACAAAGTACTCACTCACCGACTCACTCTTGAAATTACAGCAGATGTGACATTCAGTCACATCTGCTAGTTCTAATTATTCGCAGATTCTAATTATGGCTCTGTGAAGCGATGATCTATTTCCTATTTTGGATTATCTTTCGGAAGTCGAGTTCAGAATCCCCCCCCCCCCCCCAAGAACATCATCAGGTTAACTAGTCCGCGGTAGCCGCAGCCTGTATGCAGATTTGTGTACGATACATTTACTGCGCTTTCGGCTGGAAACGGACTTGCGGCTAATTGGGCGTTTAAACAACGAACCGTTTAGCCAGATCCCTAGACCGCCTTCCCATCCACCCGTTGGTTTTTCATCGGAGTCCATCATGTCATAATATTGTTAATCCCTGCACTTGACGTCTTGCTGAGGCTTGTGTCGTGAACGCCCCACAGTCGTCGTTCCGATTGAGGAACTGCCATGACGGTCTGGCACTGGGTGCGTTCAGTAACGGGAACTCTGATACGGAGGAGACGTTCAGTATAATACACACGCGGCGGTGGGGGGGTTCTACAACTACGGCGAACGTAAAACGAAATCGTTCCTCTCGTGAATAAACATGACCAATTTCACGAAAGATTACAGTACAGTCGATAACACGAATAAAATTAGCATGTTTGGCGAACTACATTTTACAAGTAACGTTCGAGATTTATAATATAGGGATAATAAAAATGCTCGAAACATTTAGACTTTCTGAGAAATAGACACCTCGCTGTAGCCTGAACTAACTCGTTTTATTGCCAGGGAACATTTCGGTTCGGCAGATAATAAATTATTTCTCGGCCCAGAGTTCCCCCCGGAAGAGACATCCTCGCAGTTGAGAGTGGCGTAGATGCGTCTACTCAACATTGGTGTTAGTTTCTCGCAGTTGGACCATTTATTGTTGTATATTTTGGCTACCGACGTCAGTATAAGGTAGATAAAGATCGGGAGCTCTAAATACATTAGATTTATGCGACGTGTACGCAAACAGTCGTTCGTGATTTCTTACGATGTAGGTTTGTTTACATTTAGACGGGTCAAATACACGTGCTCGTCGTGTCTCGACTTGACTGTTTTACGGCCTGTATGCAAATGAGCGCCAAGCCCTATTCACGGCAGGTTTATTTAAGCGAGTCGGTTTATAGACTTCATGTTACAGCCTGCACACACCCGCATAATATACACGTCGGCAATTTAGACTGGACTGTATTTTATGTATAACACTTTCAACACGTTTCATCTTCTAATGTTAAGAACAAGGCTCTTTCCTCTTAAACGCAGCAAACCGGGCTGGCACAATACGGTCTGAGCGAGTACACGTTATAAAATGTACTTGTTCATGAGCGCTGCATGCGAGAATGCCAGGAGGGGACTTGTTTTGCAATAGACTGATTGCATTATACAGAATATATTCAGCGAGGTAAAACATAACTCGGACTAATATATACAGTCTTACTAAATTAAAAATGCAACACTCGAGTACAGGACACCCCCCAAACAAAGCATTCCAACGACAACAAACGACGCACAACAACACCCTGATCCTGTCCAATGAACACGTTCTGGGCCGGGAAAAGTCTTACGAGACGCGTCTCTGACGAACGCAAACGTTCGCCCACTGAACGCACCCCAAAGATGGTTGTGCATGAGTTAGAACGAAGCCGATTTCTGTCGCCACACACCGATGACCAATGGCCTCAGGGGGGCTCTCTTCGGCTACCTTATTTGGTTGGCGTCGCTGTAGGGTCCGAGCCGTCGTGGTGAACTAGGGACAATAGATGCCAATCTACTAATGGACTGCCGTCGGGTATTAAATACGGAATGGTAGCGCCGCCATAATTCCATCCCAGTGTCACCGTCGGGGCGACCGACATTCGGTTGAAATCAGGAGCTCTTTCTGGCTGGAGATAATTGATTGTTAAACACAATACCGGGGTGTGGGATAAAGGTCCAACAACCGTCACCGTGTTGGATAACTTTAAAATAAGCCCATTTTCAAATCTGTTCTATATCGTAAGCACTTGGGATCGTCTTAGTCTATCCTAATCCCTTGAAAACCTGTTCATCTATGTTTGACCTCATTTTCTTCATCTACTGGTGTGTTTTTTGTCTATGACTTTATATGGAGCACATTTATGTTTGTGTGACTGTGTGTGATATATATATATATATTATTCTGGCCTTGGATATTTAGTTGTGAAATATATATATGCGTTTCCGTTAACTTTAATTATATTTTGGAATATATTTGATGATGTGAAAATTTAATTTTAATTTTAAAACTAGCATTTTTATTGTCAAGAGACACGTGAAATGTATTGTTTTATAAATAAACATTGTTATTAAATTAAGAGTTAAATTTTTAGACTATTTAATCAGTATTGCCGTCGAATTAACGATTATGCAGTTAACCCGAAGCGGTGAGACATTATGATCTATATGAAACCGACACCAAAACATTATGATTACAGATGGTTTAAACATTCCTGTGGAAGAATGGAAGAACGTTATTCAGGAACAGTTAAGTAAAGTACAGAAGTTGGAGCAGGATTATGAAGCGGATTTGCTGTCAAAGAGGGTAAAGTGTGAAATTAAGTTATTTGGGGTTTTTTCCTATCATTTACAAGGATTAGTTAAATTAGAAATTAATAAGCATACCTTGTTCTCGGAGCTCGTATCATGGTTTTATACAACAATATGTGTGATATGTCTGTTGTTTGTCACCTTCTATGCCAGGCCTCTTACAAGATGTGCTGCTCGGAACAAGACAAGAATCCAGGACAGGCGATTATTCGCCTAGCTGAGGCCGAGCACGTGGACATGATCGTCATGGGAACGCGTGGCCTGGATGCACTCCGACGCACGCTTCTGGGCAGCGTCAGTGACTACGTCGTGCGTCATTCATCCGTTCCAGTAATCATCTGTCCGCTAAAAAAATGAGGCGCGCCACGACTTTTAGCACTCGGAGAATTCCTTATTCGTGAATAAATGTGGTATCTCACTGTTACTTAGTTTCTTCATGCAGTTTGTTAATGTTTAATGGTAGGGATGCATTCCTTTTCATTGGTCGTGGATTGGCTGAAGCCTTTCTCCTCGTAAAGTAGCAAAATATACTCGTTATCAAGTTCAGGAGCCAAAGATCTCTTCAGCAAAGAATCTGATCTTAGCTGTGTTAGCGTTTTTGTTGCAGTGATAATTCGTTTTAATTAGTTTAATTAACATACTGTACATGTATGTAAATTGTTGGCACTAGTTTTTTGGTGCCGTTCTCTTTAGTCGAAGTACGCAGATGGATAGCAGACTTGAGGCACAGCTTCACACGATGATAACCTTCAACTGTTGATATTTTATCTTTGAACTTTTCTTGCCTCTTGCTCATGTGAATCTGGTATGCAGTGGGTGACTGATGATTGAGACGGTGTAAAATAATAACTGCGCCGGTTGTGAAAACATGCTGATTGTTAGATGGGTGGGGGTGGTTTTCTGATGGTAATCGTGACTTACCAGCTTATCAGTGTAACTGTGATTTCACTTTGAGGATTTTCTTACATTGCTATATAGGTGTTTATGTCATCATCATCATCATCATCATCATACCTGACTGTTGAGGACAACTTTAGATAGGCAGATAATCCGAGGTCGATTTATTATGATGCGATAGCCGGCCAGTTGTTGGTTGACTTGTTTGAGGTTGTGGTGGGGTAACCTTCATTAGCCAGTTGGTCGAGGCTGGGAATAAACGATCGGTCCTGGAGGCCATGTCGTAATATACCAATCTGTCGGCGGATTTGTTTTTGCAGTTTTGTCAAAAATGTGAACAGTTCCTTCTTTTTGCTGGTATGATTGGGGTAATTTACTTTACGTACATTATCTGTTTAACTTGAAGGATGTAGAACGATCACTCAGTTTCAAATAGACGTCTGGTGTGTGTGTGTGTTTATCGCTTTAAAGACAATAAATTGTTTCACAACGTCTGTGTCACAGTTTACGACGATTAATAAAGTTCAAGGTAATTGGTTATCTGTTTTATTTAAAGGATTTGTTTCCTTGTGTTAAGTGTTAAAAATGGCCAAGGAATTAGTAATGATTAATGATTGTAACCTAGTTTAATCAGACAGGGTGCAGCATCCGCGTACGTATTAATTTATTTTGATGACCTTTCCTGAATTAACTAGATTATTCGAAACATTATTTGAGATCATACATTTGGACTAAATCCACTGCTTAACCGACCACATAATATCCTTTTATTGTTCTGATTTGCCTGATTGTGGCATAAACACGGACTGTTAATGCGAATGATGATGTACGTTGAGAATGTTTTGTGACTGTTGTAGCGGAGATATCAGCACTTCGTTTGTTCTTAGATAAGGACATGGGTAGCTCTTAGCTAGTGTTTGTAGTCTGGGGAGGGAATAAAGCAGCAACGGGGGGGGGGGGGGGGTCTGATAACCGTGGCTAAATCTGACTGCCGATGAAACTGTTCGATAATGATCTGTCGTATGAGGAATGACGTTGGTTTTTTTAACGTTTTTTGGTCTGCTGTAGAAGACTCCGTAACGTTCACTTTCTTAGCATTCACCTCTAATGCCCCGTTGTTGGTTGTAAAATCACCCCCATTTTATTTGTTCGTTTTCGTTGTGTAACATTTTACTTTTAAGTTAGGTATGTGTAAAATAAATGTGTTTTAGAAAATTTCGCTCGTTATGTATTTATGTCTGCGTTAACACACACACGCCCGCGCGCGCGTACACACACAAATACCAAGAATTACTGACAAGCATGAACAGATAGTACAATGAATGAATTAATCAGTTACCCATTTTAAATGTGGTATTTCTTTGTGTTTCTAGTACCAAGTACTCAGGTTATATCAATGGATAGTTTAATCCGGTGTGCTGATGTCAGTTCTTGCAACAAATATTTATGTTTAATGCTGAATGTTATGGTTGGAAATTGTTTTATACCGAACTTGTTGAGTGTTTAATTTTGCATTTGACCGCATCAACTACACTGCGTCTAAAGGAGGTATGTTTTGTTTTGCTGTGGATCGATTCAGAATTTAAATATATGTACATAAATTAAATAATTCTGATGACTGCTTATTTTTATTGTAGGAAAAAAGAATTATGTGGCAGATTTAAAATTAAACTTATTTACAGTGACGTTCATTAGTTGCAATTGCAGTGCATAACATAGATCTGTGACCGTGTGCGAAAAGTGCCATGCAATCTATAACCGTATGATAATCGGCAACGTTTCAAAATTCACCAGATCATATGGCTCAATGTTGAGCATAGTGATACCTATCAGTAGCCAAAGATGAAGCAGACTCCAGAATGACACACATTGATGAACATGGATGGATCCGTGTCATAACTTCCAGCATATCAGGTCTCTTCCATACCTCCTATTTTCTGCCATTTCTCCAAAGCAGAAAGGCATTTAGCAATTCTTCATCAATTTCCCCAGTGGGATGAAATAGTTTGTTCCCAGTTAGAAAGGCAACCCTGGGTATATAACTTCCTTGAATACAGAGTTCTTGGCCATTTTAATCTACTGCATGGCTGTTTCGTATTTGATTTGATTTATTAGGTAAAACTTGTATATGTAAATATGTATACAGTACAAAAGAGTACATTATAATTAGTACAAATATAAAAAGCACCGAAGGTAACACACAAAAAACATGACACTTATTTCCATTGTGGTCCTCTATTAATCTCTCTAACGTAATAGTATTAAATAAAAGCAAAACAAAAACTTATTTAAATTAGTTCATCAAGTGTATTTGAGAGACATGTTACAGATGTATACACTAGGCAGGACTCTAAGATCCTAGAATACACAACTATTGGTAGTACCAAAGATGCGGACCACATCATATGGCAACAGATGTTTTAGTTATGCAGCACCCAGTCTCTGGAATGGACTGCCTGCCGATATTAGAGAATCTAAGACAACAGACACCTTCACAAAACCTTAAAAACACATTATTTTCTAGTTCACTATAGCCATTGAACAAATCTAGTCATTCTTAATAATGTATATATATATATAACATGTTTATATTCTATTTTTATCTTCTAGTTAATAGCAGTTCGATATATTGTTATTTTAAATAAAGTTTATTTTTTTTATTTGTCTTTTTTTAAATCATATTATTACGTCAAAACAAAATTAATCACCAATATATTGTAATATTTTATTTTAAATTTAATATATATTATTCCATGTCATTTTAACATTTTACGTTTATATGTCTTGTATTGTAAAGCACTTTTGAACATGATATAATTTACGAAAAGAGTGCTATATAAATATGGTATATAATAATAATAATAATAAGTGTCAAACATTGGCAGTTTGGAAATAAATATACGTCATTTAGAGGAAGTATCACTTCATTATTAAAAATGTGATATTCCTTTCAGTTCATCGGATTGTTTTATTCTCCAGAAATGAAGTTGTCCAAATAACATAAAATAAATGATATATCAAATTATTAGGCTATTTTTGAGACAGAAAAGTACCCAAAATCATATACACAAATCTTTACGTCGTTCGGCCTACATCAAATTTACCCTTACGACACTTTTCTACGGTAAATTTCAGATCAGCAAACGTCATAAAAGAAGAGTCTTGCAAGTATAGTATGATAAAAAATACGTTACATAATATGATCATTTCTGACTGGTGGCTAATCTGAAAAATATAAACTCTGACCATTTAGCTAATATTTGACCATTCAGCTAATATTTGGCTATTCAGTTAATATTTGGCTATTCAGTTAATATTTGACCATTCAACTGATCTTTGACCATTCAGTTAATATTTGGTCATTCAACTGATGTTTCACCATTCAGCTGGTGTTTGGCCATTCAGCTAATGTTTGACCGTTCAGCTGATATTTGACCATTCAGTTGATTAGTTCGGTGAACTCGGCGGGGGTCGTCATAATGATAAAAAAAATGGAACACAGGTGCTGATACAGATTACGATAAGAACAGACAGATTTATTTTCTGATGACAAAATCGTCTCACGGGGACTAGATAGGAAACTCAATATTATCATCGCCACAGTAGATGTACTCCACGATGCTTTGTGGCACCTGGATTCCAATCAGTCGTATCTTTCATTTCGGATTTGGAAATCGTTCGGCCCATTTAGCCTACCATGTTTAGGAAAGTGGTAGTTAAGTGATACATTTAACACTTTCATTTCCTACTTCTTTTAGGCTCCTCCGTGGTCTAGCGGTAGCGTGTTGGACTACAGATCACTACCACCCGTGTTCGAATCCCGGCGTGGGCATATCTGAAGGTTGTTTCGTTTTCACTTCGTCTCATTACCTTTGGAGGTCGCTCGGCCCATTTAGCCTACCTTGTGCACAAAAGTGGCCGTAAAACATCAATCATCATCATCATCCTACTTCTTTTAGGCGCCTCCGTGGTCTAGTGGTAGTGTGTTGGACCACAGATCACCACCACCGTGTTCGAATATCGGCGTGGGCATATCTGAAGGTTGTTTCATCTTTGACTTCGCTTCATTACCTTTGGAGGTCGCTCGGCCCATTTAGCCTACCATGTGTACAAAGGTGGCCGTAAAACACCAATCATCATCAATCATCCTTCTTCTTTTATTGCTACCGCCGGAACTATTTTATTTGAATGATTCCGGTGAATTTGTATTTTTCACGCAAGGTTTTTCCATCCATTTTGAATAAATTACCAATGTATTAGATGCTGAATCGGGAAATCACTTGGTTAACCTCGTTGTCTGTAAACAAACCGACGTAGTGTTACGTATTTGTTCTCAGTTGACACAACGCAGCGTCGTCACTTACGTCATGAAAACGACCGTTTTCCATCGTCGTACGAATCGAACGGAAGCGACGCGTTTCAATTCGACTGATGGCAGTAATGGATTTCCGTTAATAAAGTTCGAACTACCATCTCGATCCAGATAGATGTTGGTACCATTCATATGTGACTTGAATTCAGATGGGGGGGGGGGATCGGAAAACGAGTACGAGATTTAGACAACTAATACAATTATATCAAATAAGCGGAAGATTTCCAATTATTATCACTATTATCTGTATGTATGTATTATACTGTTTATATTTAACGTATTATCCCCATTCCTCAGCGGGGTTTGGAATTAACCGAGAGAGGAAAATTTTGAATTTTGAGATGTCCCAAACTCAGATAACATAGGTCACATTTGTTTTACTATAAGGGATTACAATTTACATAACATACATAATGGTAATCTGTTTTAATTATTACAAGCAGAATTTTAATGAAAATAATATATATATATATATATATATATATATATATAGTGTGTGTGTGTGTGTGTGTGCGTATGTGACTTCTGAATTTCACATAATTAATTATTATGATCGCAGATTTTGCTCGGGAAGAGATAATTCCTAACGATCTGATGGGATTATTATCTCATATGTAAGAATATTTTGTCAGATTCTAGTATTCGATAAAGCTACTGCTGAGTGCTGTTTTTATGTGTTGGATAGTGTACTTTCTTTTCATCTGACCCGTTGAAGAATACTTGGAAGTGGATGCACATAACCATTCATCTACATGTCAGAATGACCAATTCGGTATATTTGGTCTGATCCAGCATCGATATCAGCTTATTTTAAAACAGGTAATTAGCAGTCGTGATAGCGCAGTTAGTTAGAGCGTAAGACTCGTAGCCGAACGGTCGCGGGTTCGAGGCTCCGTGAGCTGCAATGCTGTGATGTGACGACCGGTTCACTCATCCATATACCTTTGCGCCTATAATGGCAGCACGCCTTGTATGCTCCCTTGGGAGTTGAAATATGTGCTGGGTGGAAACAGGTCTGAGTCAGGGATAATAATATTGTAAATAATATTGTAAGGCGCCTTACAGCAGCTTCTACCTGAATAGGGCGCTCTATAAATATCACATATTATTATTATTATTATTATATTGTCTTCAATGTATTTCTAATTCACCTTTGAAATGGTCAAGTATAGTCACAATGAAGGTTTATCTGATATAATAATATATTTGTTCATGCAATGATACGTGGAAAACTGGTTATACCATTGACCTAAAACAAAACTAGACCGAGCAGTCAGTGGTGTTTGAATTGGCCGCCATGACCAAACAGCGCTGACTTCCGGTAGAGGCAAAAAGCAGCGTTGAAGCGGCTGCGCTTCGAGTTTTGGACCCATGAATACCGACTTTTATTGTGATGCGTGCATTATAATTTTGTGTGTGCAGACAATATGTATTATTCCTGTCCTATTATATGCCATGAAATATGTAAATGTCCTCTTATGTAAGTCCATAGACTTGGCATCAAACGTCAGCGATAGGCCGGGGGTTGTCGAACAGACTGTATATAATAATAGCTAAGCTTAATTTCCAGCCCAAAACCCCCGCTTTAACAGCTATTTTAAATGTGTTCCTTATACTTACCGATGAAAATATATCCCGTTTCTAATACTTCCACGCCCACGGCTTATACAAACACCGATATAATAATAATTCAATGTTTGTTTTGCCTGCCCCCCCAAATTAGGGGGCCCAAAATGGTTTTGGTCTAGTTTTCTTTTAGGTTCAATGGGTTATACTGACAATTACTTGAAATTCCGGGTTTTTAACTGATTTGACCAGAACACACCAAAAAAAGCACTAACTGTGTTTTTATGGGTTATTAGTGTCATGACATGATCTGCCTGATGGCTTCAGGGTGGCTTCATGGTTAAGCATAAGTTATTAATGTTGATCATATTTTCCAATTCATAATTGCAATTTAAAACACGCAAGATACAATTAAAGATGAGACCTTTACCATATATCTGCTAATAATTTGCATTTAGGGCCACTCAATTAGATGTCAGGGTGTGTTTATGTTAAAATGATATAGTATTAATGACTATCGTTATTAGTACATTTCTGTTAAAATATACAATTACATATATGAGTATTTAAAATAATCCTGTATCTAAAATGTAAATTTTTGCAATATATCTAGATATGTCACAGTTACGTTTGAAAAATTTACAAAAGTATCTAGATACAATGTATCTAGATACACAATGTAACCGCCCAAGGTCTGATCACAATCAGTGCCAGGTATATAATAACAACATGGGAAAATGTGTATTTAAATAATATATATTATCTTCTGGTATGTAATTTCACAAGGCACCTCAATGACGTAACTAGTAGTGTGGTTCGCCACAGACCGGTTACTACGTCTGAAAGGTTTTTCATCTTTAACTTCACCTAATTTCCTGTGGGGGTGACTTGGCCCATATAGCCCACCATCAACCACAAAAACAACAACATTTCACACACACTTATATTTTTAATTCCATAATTACGAAAAACACTTTATTACGTAATGCCCTCATCATACAGCAGACACTGTTAATATTCTGTATACACTTTATACTTTAAGAGGATCTTCGTTCAATTTTATATCGATGTCTTCCTATCAGGTGTATATATTTTGTTTTTCGGTCTATAATAATATTTTTCAATTGGGATTGCTCTCTCTTATACATTGCTTCACCAATAACATAACCGTTAATGTCCACTTACCATATTATTAGTATATAAGACCATATGTAAAATATATCTTATTTCAGTTTTACCACTAAATATAGTGAGTACTATTAGTGTTTCAGCAGAGTACAAAGTCTTGCAACTTTTAAAGGGCATGTTTTATTTATTTAATTTTTTACTTCTTAAAAAGCAGATGTTAAATTATTTCGATTTCACAATAAAAAGCATTGATTGATTAGACACCAATTGATTAAACACCGTATTAGCATGTACTTTCTAACTTCAAGATATCGTCATGGCGAAACCTTATTGACGTCACCCATAGAACCTAGATTAGCTCCGTTGTGGAGAAAAATACACCAGATTAACTCTGTTCTGGAGCAATGCACACCAGATTCCTTTTCATTTAATTATAGCTCAAATTATTTGTTGTCGCGTTTTATTAGTGTTGCGTGACACTGATAAGGGTGTGTTGCTACTAATTGTGGCAGTTCAGGCAAAACAAACTGTAGTATGGAGGAATTTCAATAAGAAGAAACGAACTTTACAGTGATCTGAAACGTACAGGAAGCCAGTGCAGCTGGAACAACACTGTCCCCTTTTGCGAGTGCAAGTCACCAGACTTGCAGCACAGTTCTGCATCGCCATAGTCGGTTTGTTACAGAGAGAGAGAGAGAGAGAGAGAGAGAGGGGGGGTATTATATAACAATGCATTGCCATAGTCCAGTCGAGAAATCATAGAAGCTTGGACTAAAGTTTTCCATGTCTCATCATTTATGAACTTACGGATAAGTGCTATATTTACGAATAAGTGCTTGTTTGATAATAATAGGGCTTACTTATGGAATTTACCTGCTTCTCAATTCCTAGAGTATTATCTAACATAAACCCTTGATTTCTTACAGGCATGGAAGAATTCATATAACTAGATCGTACCTTAATACGAAGATTCTGAGCTTTCTTCACATGATGCTTGGATGAAAAACGAATGAATTCGACCTTATCCTTATTTAATTTCAGCTGAAGATGAAACATCACCTAATTTATCACATGGCTTTAAAGTAGACTTGAGTATCAGCTACATCTTAATGATATTGAATGTTAGGCCGTTTAATAATTTCAAAAACTAGTTTAGTATACAGCAATTCTTTGGTCAAAAACAAAAACAATCGCTAAGGTACACCAAAAAGAATACATGGATCTGTTGATGTTTATCCGCTACTGACACACACTAAGTTCTATCGGTGAGGGACGACTTTACCCAAGATTCAGTAGTATCTAATGACTGGTTATATCAAAAGCTGCGGACGAATCAAGCATAATTAATGCAGGCGTGGCTCCTTCTTTAAGAGCCCCAGCAATGCCACTGTCCACTTGTCCACTGGGCAGCGGATCTAAGTCACATGATTTGTTCGGAGACTTGGTGATTATATCATTGACTTATAATATATATATATATATATATATATATATTATATTACATTTTATTTTCCAGTTTTTCTATTCATCTTTCATCAAAATATGTAATATGGATATTCAAACACTTAATAAGCTCACACAGCAATGTATTTACCCCATTTATTGAACTAAAAACACTGTTTGTTGAATTACTTGAGTCGTTGCATCGATGTATTATAAGTCGTGCTCTTTGAATGTAAATATGTTTTGACATACAGAATATCTCCATCTATCTATCTAAACTATATATATATATATATATATATATATATATATATATATTGTAGTATATTCTACAGACTACAGACCAATAAGATATATCTGTGCACTGTATTGTAACCCCATCCTACATTTGTAAGGAAATCTGACCCGCAACTTCATGCACTGTAAATCGACCGCCCATTTTCATTATGAATTTACTAGTAAAATTATTAAAACTAGATATACAAATAACAGTAAATATATGTACGTAATATTAATATATTTATTGAAACATTATATAATTATTTATATGACATTTCTTTCTGTTTACAGGAAAGCGAAAATATTTTTTTTATTGCAGGCTGTATTAACATGTCATAATGTCATCATACTGATATTTTTAACCAAACAATATCCATTTGTTCAAAATATTTTAATCACCAATTGCAATCAAATTTATTATTTAATTTGGGATTATCTTAGAGCCTGTTGAAAGTTTATTTTAAACTGGCAAAATAATAAAACTACTTTTACTTGGTCAAATTAACGGGAAAATGGTGTTTAAAATTATGAAAAATATAATATTTATATTAAAATCAATCCATCAAAAAAATTATTATTATAATCAATAAAGCCGTTGTATACATATTATTTTATCTTCATTTTAAAAATCCACTTAGAATAAAAATATATATATATATATATATATATATATATATATCATTGATATTTTTTAATTATCATAAAGAACTTAATAATTTCGGACACACTAAACTATAAATATCCAGAATATTGTTGCCATGAATAAGGTGAATCAATACTCCAGATTTAGGTTAAACAACGGATCAAATACCCAAGGATCAGTTGTCATAGACCCGTTCACATAATATCACAATGTGTCAACACCGTCACTTGTGTGATATTTTTTGGGGGTGGGTGGGGGTGGTTCATATGTTTAGGTATCCAGGATTTGGTCACTGACGTTTTATTAAAATCGCTTCCTGCTCTGTTTGGCATTATACGCTGGCATTATATACTGGCATTGTATAGTGGCATTATACGCAGGCATTATGCACTGTCTGGTTTGGCATTTTTGGTTGTGGCAATTGTTTGTTTCCCTTGCCAGCGATTTGGAAAGGATCCCTATTACCATCCACGATGAATGGCAAAAACAGGATTTTCGCCTTTGCACCGGAGAGGACCAAACCTTGGAAATGGCCGCTGAGAAACGACAAATATTCTTTCATCAGCTAATTCAGCACATCTTTCTTAGTTTTCGCCATTGTAATCTATTGACTGTTAACTTTCGATTCTTTTTTTTTAATTTCAAGTTCGATACGCCATAGTGCTTTTCGATACAGGTTAGAAGATGATTTGAAGTTCAGTTGTAATAAAGTCTGACACTTCACTTTTTACCTTTTGAAAATGTATATTTTGATTTGGTGGTTGTCTGTATGTTAACCTCGAACTGCCACATACACACACACACACACACACACACAGAGAGAGAGAGATAGATAGATAGAAGAGATAGATAGATAGATAGATAGAGAGAGAGAGAGATGTTATTTCAATCTTTTGGGCATGAATTTTATATCAAGCCTTTTCTAACCTATTTTCGGTATATTATGCCACATAAAACTGTTCGCCACTGATGCGTTCAGCAGCCAAGAATGGCCTCCAACTGATATTACACCAGCCAGAGAAGAGGGGTGGAGTAGATTTAGGCAAAGCCACAACGATTTATTTGACAGGCACGCAAAGCCTTCTTTCTCCAGTCTGTTAAATGCTACTGAGCCTAATACCACACTTAAATCAAGAATGGCCAGGCGCCCCCCCCTCCCCCTGTCCAACCTGCCTCCTGGGTCTTGCTATTGATCGGTGTATTCAATGATGGATCGTATTATTTTACTTTGGCAGATAACCATATATTTAAGGCAGCTTAGGTAAATAGACACCTGTTATGGATGTTTTCGTTGGTTATTGATCATACATATTTGGGGAGAATTTGGGTTGTTGAATCTGTTGACAGTTTTCTTATGTTGAAATTAATAGTCTTTTTAATAATCTATCTTGAAAGCTAAAGAAACAATCACTGCACTGTTTTCTTCTCTCTCTCTCTCTCTACCCACACACACACACACACACACACGAGAGAGAGAGAGAGAGAGAGAGAGAGAGACACACACACACACACAGACAGACATACACCTTCACTGGTTTTCACTGTATCCCTCCCTCCACGATAAATTATAACCGGTACCTAAGTGTGTCTGTGAGGTTTTTTATCTGTCATTATCTCAGACAGAGAGTGGCTCCTCAATCTTGTGTCTAACCAACATCGAGGCTAAACAAAGCTCTGACTGACTGACTGACTGACTGACTGACTGACTGACTGACTGACTCACTCAATCACTCACCCACCCAAATTCGAACAAATTAAAACATTTGTCATAAAATCCGATGATGATCTGTTTGTTATTTTGCATAAAACACAGAAACCATATTTAGGCAACGCGTTCCAATAAAACAAGCCATTATAGTTAAAGTTATTTTTACCAAATGCTACTTTGCCATATTTAGGAATTATTAAATTGTTTTCAGATCGTAGATTTACTGGTACATTTTTGATAAGTTTTGATAAATATCAGTGATAGTAGTAGTAGTAGTAGTAGTAGTAGTAGTAGAAGCAGCAATGGTAGAAGTAGCGATGGTGGTGTTAATGGGGGATGTGGATTAGTAACTGGTTTTATGAGAGACTGTTGTTATTATACCTAGAGTAGCAGTAGTAGTAGTAATAGTGGTAGTAGTAATAGTTAATGTTGTTGTAGGTTTAGTAGTAGCAGTAGCAGTAGTAGTAGTAGTAGTAGTTTTCATGATGATCATCGTGATCATTCATCATCATCATCGTCATCATCATGTTCATCTTCCTTCATTATCACTCGGTATATCTTGACTTTAGTGTGATCCGTCAAAGACCATCCATCAATTGTCACAAGAGTTTTGTTTTTCTCGCTCGCTCGCTCGCTCGCTCTCATTCAATTGTAGGCCATCAACCTGATTACAGATAACTTGGCTTCTGATTGATGAGATGATGATGATATTCGGCGAACTTCGGACACTGTCGAGTAGCAAAGCCACTGACGGGTTATAGAATACCGTCACACGGACCACGTCGCTGGTGAGTCGGGGAGGGGGGGGGGGCGTAAGGACCATTAGGCTCGACCAAATCAGTGTTGACCACGGAGAAGCTCGGGCCACGATAACAAGGCTTACACTTGAACGTCTCGGACTGGACACCAGGAGTCGGGGTCTGCCTCGGGCTGTCGAACGGATAACGATGAAGGTGCTCGTAGCGGTGGACGGCAGCGAACACGCCGACCAGGCCATCAGATGTGAGTATGGCTCGAGTTATGCGGGGAACGTGGTGGGAAAATCTCCGGCAGCCCCCCACTGATGTTGTTGTTGTGGTGCTCGGTGGCTTCTGGTTTTCGAAATCGGCTGACAGCAAATTGCTGATGCGTCGGTGGCAACTGAAGTAGGGCCCCGTCTCCGATCAGTCGCAGCGTAACATTTTTGTACGTTGACAATATTAGAAGACCCGTCCTTTGGTTACAGCCAGCTGAGGGTAATCAAAGCACAGGCTTGTTTATATATATATATATATATATATATATATATATATATAGTGTGTGTGTGTGTGTTAACAACTGTTGACAATATTAGTAGGCCCGTCCTTTGGTCACAGACTTGCTAATATTGCCAACGATATATATATATATATATATATATCGGTTCTTTGGCCACTCATTGTTTGTGTTGGCTAAGGAAGTATTTGTATATCAGACACAGCTCAGGTGATGGCTCTGCTAAATCGATAACTTTATTCTACAAGATCTGAATACAATTAAAATACCAATCACGTCGCACTTCGACCAGCTTCGAAGTGTGAACACCCCCCTCCCGTATCACCAATTAGTTGTGACAGGTTGAATGTTGTCGAACTTGTTTACTGGCAAACTGTCAACAAACATGAGACGTCGTTTCCATTTAAATTTCAGGGTATTTAGGGCAGCATCAGCCGGACAATGAAGTGGTGCTCGTCTACGTGGTGGAGTATCCCATTTCGCCGGGATACACTTATGGCGGTAGTGGTTTATTTCTGAATATTGTCGTAAATTATTGGCGTGATAGTTCAGAGCTAAATATTCAGACGATATTTAAGTCTAGGAGTCGATGTTCACCGCGATATGTTCTCGTTATTGTTACACAGTTGGCATGGCGCTGCCACAGACCCAGTGGGATGCCATGGTGAAGAATGCCAATGAAGAGGCTCTGGCTACTAGGGAAAGGGTGCAGCAATTGATGGCAGACGTTGTAAGTCTCTCTCTCTCTCTCTCTCTCTCTCTCTCTTTCTCTCTGTCTCTTCTGTCTGTCTCTTTTGTCTGTCTAGTTGTCTGTCTTTCTGTCTAGCTCTCTCTCTCTCTCTCTCTCTCTCTCTCTCTCTCTCTCTCTGTCTGTCTGCCTTTCTGTCTATCTGTCTGTCTCTTCGGTTTGTCTGGTTGTCTATCTCTCTGTATGTCTGTCTATCTCTTCTATCTGTCTGGTTGTTTCTCTCTCTCTCTCTCTCTCTCTCTCTCTCTCTCTCTGTGTGTGTGTGCGTGTGTGTCGCTCTCTCTCTCTCTCTCTAATTGTCTAAATACTGAACTTTAGGCAAACAAAAAATGGCGTTACGCAGTGAAACGTTCGCCAGAAGTAATAATATTAGGTATTCAATAGGGGAACGTCAATATATATATATATATATATAAGTTATCTGAACAACTTTTACTACACCTGGATATTCGGCCGACGAGCTACTTTCTGGGGTGAGGTGAGATGATCAAAGGAAACTTATGTTGTCGGTGAATGTTTCCCACGCCGTTATGTGTCCTGATAGAACCTTTCCATCATGCCTTTCCCATTCCTCTGATAGTTTAGGCAGCTGAAATATCAAAGAACTATTCTTCACTTAACTAGATATGCATTATGCCCATTTGATATGAACTACTCGACTCCTTTATAACCCCCCCCCCCGGCGCATCTGATATTTCTTTCTTGGATATTGTCTAGATTAACTGACTGCGTGTGCTCTCTAAACCAAAGTTAATTTATCAATCTGAGCATGAAACTTTTGAAATTTAAATTTCGAAAAATTAAGGTATTGCTAGTTAATCATTAGCATCAAGGTCTATTAATAATGATTTTAGTGTTCCCAACAATCAATATGTTATATCTCCTTCCTCTGTACTAATTACATTGATACCGAATCCCAGCTATGGCATACGGAAATTATTTTTTATGGCATGCATAACGGCGTGGGACAGACAAGCTGGCGACAAGTGTACCCATGAACACAGGTAACGCATAAATTGGAACCTTTCCCTAGAGGTGTACAGCTCACAGTACACTCGATCTACTCACCTCGGTGAACGTAGTGGTATTCTTACGCGTCGACGATCGCCACTTTACCGTCGCTATTCGTTCGTGCGGGCGGTGTTTATTTCCGGAGTCAGATCACGTTATCAGGTGTATCCGACGTCAATCGCTCAATGTTGTCTTTCAGACTCTACCTTTTTTCTCTTCCTTTTCAAGCCGCACAAATATATCCGCCGATACGGCCAGCCAGGACAGACATTGTGCGACGTGGCCAAAGAGGAAAACGTCGACATGGTAGTGGTCGGCACTCGAGGTCGGGGCAAAATTAGACGGACATTATTGGGTAGCGTCTCGGACTACGTCCTGCACCACTCTCAGGTCCCTGTCGCCATCTGTCGGCAATAATGGACGACAGACTCGGAGCGGGGACGTCGCCCGTTGAGACGAGAATCGGTGAACATTGTTACTACCAATAGTCTGTGCTGTAACAATAGGCTAAGTGTGATGTATATAAACCAAGTAAATGCGTGTCGCTGTACATGCCTACGATATATTGTACCAATTACATCCATTCCAACGTTAAAGTCTCGTATGCCGTAATAAATGGTAGAAACCTTAAAAGTAATTCTGCCACGAAATGGCAGGTGACGACGTGTTCGTACTTTGTTTGTCTGTGTGATATTTAAGAGTCTGTTTTATCTGACGCACATTTCGGGCGGTATGTTTGGGCAACTAACTATGAAGAGCTAGTAGCTAACTTCGTCTGTTGTTCGCCTTATAATTTGGAGTGCTACCAAATCAATTTTAGTCCTAAGAACTCTTTATTTGTTTATTAGTTGAATCATTGAGGCGTGAACCATTCGTTTTTACTCCAGTTTTTTTTTTTGGGAATAAAAGCACCACAACTTAACAAATTAATTTATTCCATTAGAGCCTTCTTTTATTACCTGTTCATAAATGGTATCTATGTACCGAATAAATGATATTTATAAATGAGTTAAGCTTATCTTTGCCGGTGGTGCAGCAGATTGAGGTATAACAATGAGTTTGAACGGTTTATAAATCAGTTCATTACCTCACCTAGTGATTTGACATAATAATCTACTGTAAATAACAAATAATTATTTTTAACACAATGTGTGTAGTAAAAGAAAGGTTTACCCTTTCAAATATTTATAAAATAAATAGTGCGAAACTACGAGTTCATATTTTGTTCTGATTAACTAAAATATATAAAACATATCTGAATGGTTTAACAAAAACTACTGAATACAACAAAATACACCCGAGGATGTAATATTTTATTAGCTATACAAAATGCGGACAGAATCATGTATTAATGTTACCTGTTCTAACACCTTATCATGCTAGATTTAAAAAAAAAAACAGATCTAGCTAGATCTGTTTATAATTCTTTATCAGTCAAAGTGTATGAAATCCTGGTAGCTGATAGCTTAATTAATGAATGACAATGATATGGCAAACGATTTGCTCGACCACTATAATAATATTGATGACGGGAGTATTACTGATAAGCTATACTTGAACTATTTCAGTGATATCAAACTATTGTTATCATTATATACACGCAACATCCAACTGAACACACACACACACACACACACACACATATATATATATATATGGGTTTAGGTAGGCTAATGTAAAAAGTATGACAACATTAATAAGAGCTTCGTAAAGTGAAACATCGATAGAAGCAAAAACACAGCTGGACTGTTCTCCAGCTGTTGTTACAGGCTGTTGCAGAACATTGTCTTATGATAAAAAGGGACGTACAGGCGTTCGGAATCAGTGAAGTGGAAGACAGACTTGAACTAACCAGTCAGCGTCGCTTGAAATGAAGGTTTTGATAGGCTTTGATGACAGCGAATATGGAGCGAAGGCCATCGAATGTAAGTTAGAATTTAATACGAGTTTCAAATAAAGGGAATAAAGCACACACACGACGATGGATTGTTTTAACCAGCAGTAAATGTAATGACCCTATTTTGTAAGGATCTTATTCGTGTTCCGCAAAATAACATGGCAAGTAGAGTCAAAAACTGGTTCTAAAAGCCGTGACGTAACACGTTTTTTGCCAAATATTTTATTGTATGTATATTTTAAAATGTTTTTTATATATTTAAATTCATTAATTTATTTATTTTGCGTCATTTATTATGACGCAACTGAGTGACGTAACATCGGACGTAATGACGTTCGCTGAACTGAAATTTACTGTAGAAAAGTGGCGTTACGGTGAATTTGACGTAGACTGAAATTACGTAAAACAGGGTAGTACTGTTTCACGAAGCAGTATATACCTAGATATATCTGTCTAATATGCTTACGCCGTATATTTTGATAATTTAGTTGTTCTGAGGCGTCGCTGGTCTGACGATGAAGTCCTCTTGGTTCAGCTTCACAAACGTAAGCATCATACCAGTAACTAGCCGTTTTTAGACAAACTTGAATATCGGAATGAATAAACGAGATAACTTACAGCTGCACTTCGTATATTTACCGTAAATTTATTTTCCATACAGTATATCTGAGAATGAGAAAAGGCTTATAGGCTTATCAGAGGTTAATACTATTATCTAGTTATTGTTTGGGATTTTAGATCAACTTCACAACCTCATTCACTATTCGACCTACAGATGGTGCACGTAATGGCTCGACGGAATCGGATAATAACAACGTTGTCAAAGGCTCGAAGGAGTCACAGCAACTGTTCCAACTGAACACGTGGGTAAGCAGACGGATCCATTTTCCCCAAAAAGTTGTCTCCGCGGTGTATTTATCAGTGAACAATAAACATACCAGCGACGTAGATGATAGGTTTCTTTATTTTTTTAATGCATTTCTAGATCTGAACAACATATGATTAATGAATGAGAGAACAAAATAAGCGATTCTTTGAATTTTCACACACACACACACACGCACGTACACCTACAAATAAACATATGTGGTATATATATATATATATATATATATATATATATATATATATGTTACAGTAAATCTGTATAATGAGGTAATATGTATATTATCTGAAATTTTCAGGTAAAACGTGTACTGATAAGTGAGATTTAATATACATTACCTAAAAATTTCAGGTAATATAGATATTATCTGATTATACAGATTAACTGTCTCTCTCTCTCTCTCTCTCTCTCTCTCTCTCTCTCACACACACACACACACACATACATATATATATATATATATATATATTGTAAATATCAGTTCCAGAAGTACAAATACGTCCAGGTACAAGGTAAAATAGGGCCCAGCATCTGTCAACTAGCTCACGATGATGATGTCTCTATGATAGTGATAGGAGAGAGATCATCGAGCTATCTTAAGCAGCTTCTTCAGAAACCGATATACGACTACCTGCTTCGACATTCCGAGGTAAGACAGCTCACAAAATAACGATGATAGACGACGAGACGAACAAACACCAAATCCTGACACAAATAGCTCTTATTGTTGACATTACGGATAATGAAGTTGTAAGCTGATTAAGGGTTACCATATCGTGATGCTATGCCCTTCTAATGAGCGAGACAATTAGGCGTCTCAAAAACAGATAGCTAATAATTTATAAACATATTTGCCGGCGTCTCCAGCTAATTGGTTATTCACTAGATGGTACGTTAGGCTTATAGAAAGAGGATATATATATATATATATATATATATATATATATATGATTGTTGTTTTACGGCCACGTGTGTGCGCATGGTAAGCTAAATGGGCCGAACGACCTCCAAAGGTAATGAAGCGAAGTCAAAGATGAAACACCCTTCAAAAATGCCCACGCCTAGATTCGAACTCAGGTGTTAGTGATCTGTGATCCAACGCACTAGCACCGATATCAAGGAGGCGCTATATATCCTTGTGTTTGTACGCGCATGTGCGTAAATACTCTAAGCCACACGAAGGACAAGATCTCATGAATTGATTGCCTTTTCTGTAAAACTATCTGCTCTCTCATTATGCATTTCGACATAAATTGATCAATTATTTGCTAGATAAGCTATGTTTAATAAATGACAAATGAGAAGGTTCCATACACCGCCTCCAGTGGGAAAACAGCTAATATGTTGCAACGGTCTCCCAATTTACATTTTATATTTAATACAGGTACTATACAATTTTCCAATGACCTAAACAGTTTTAGAGCTATTTCTAATCTATCCTTCCTATCTAAAGTATTAGAAACGGTCGTATCCAGTCGTTTGAATGCTTACATAAACTATAATTGCTTGTCTATTGTTATTTTCAATCTGCTAACAAACAATTTCACTCTACAGCAACCGCTCTACTAAAAGTTCATAACGACATAGCACTAAACATGGACACAAGAAAGGTCACGGCACTAACAGTATTATATTTATTTGCAGCTTTTGACACCATTGATTATTCTGTTCTTCCAGATCGCCTCGCTAATTGGTATAGCATATCGGGCACAATACTCACCTGGGTCAGCTCATTCTTAACAAACAGGTCTCAATCAATACAAATAAGAAACTGCTTTTCGGCGGCAATTTCCAGGTTTTGCGGCGTTCCCCAGGGCTCTGTTCTTGGACCGCTGCTGTCTACTTTGTCTGCCACACCACTAAACTGTCTTAATCACAACCACAAATTAGACCATCAGTTATCTGCAGATGACACCCACGTATACACATCTTTACAAACATCACATATAGATTTTTCTCTTACACTAGCAGGTGACTGTCTCAGTGATATCTCTGGTTGGATGACAAACAATAAACTTAGGCTCAATGCGAATAAAAGGTTTCATCATTATTGATGCATCCAGACAACGCAATAAACTTACTCGTTACTTTCCTACGCCCATCTTTAATCATAGCTTCACACCGTCATACACTGTACGTAATCTTGGTGTTACATTTGATAGCGATTTTAATTTGAGAAAACATGTTTCTCTGACATGTCGCTCCTGTTTCTATCATATTCGTGACCGTCGCCGTATTCGGCGCTATATTTCTCTTTCAGTCGCCAAAACCACTACAGAACTCATTTCTAGTAGGCTTGATTGCTGCGACTCTCTTCTTTGTAACATCGCATCTAAGGATATTGCTAAACCTCATTGTGTTCAAAACTGCTTAGATAGTGTTGTCACACGGTCTCCTCATTCTGTGCCACTCCTGAAATCACTTCACTGACTCCCTGAACATCTTAAGTCATCAAATAGCACAGTTTCTTTCCCTCACGATATAAAAACTCATCTTTTCAGACTTGCTTATTCTTCCTAAGTTTTCACTGCATCCCTTCATTTGTTGATGAACTTTTCATTGTACCGGGACTATGAGTTTGCTCAACCCCTGTACTAGGTGAGCCACTGGGCTCGATCCATTTTAAGGATATTGGCCTATAGAATTTTTATTATTATGTAGATTAGTTTGCATTTATATAAGAGATGTATGTTTTTGTGCGTATAAATTGGCAATACATTCATTTATAACTTGAAGACCGGTGTATCCGGAGGTCATTTCTCGACTCACTCCACCAGGAGGTGTTCCTCTCATGGACCGCTAATCATGTCAAACGACAACACAATGATATAATACTATAGCGGGGTTATTAGAGACCCCCTAAGGACTTAATACACTCCGCTAGTGACTAACATCAGGGTATTTGGGTTCTAACCTTTCGTAAACTTCTGTCTGGTGTAAATAATACACACACACACACACACACACACAGAGAACCCTGATCTACTATTCAGTGTGAAAACACAGCACGCTGTAAAAACCTATATTGCACTATATTAAATATATATATATATATATATATATATATATCGCAACTACTGATATCCAAAAATGGTTAGGGCATCATCTTATTAACAGGAGGATAAACTGCTATACACTAAAATGAATAAGAATAATAGTAATTAACATCTAGCAGTTAATTATTTGCATTTTATGTTTAATTCGGAACAGAAATGGTAATCCGTCTTCACAAAACTTAAGATAACATTTCCGGTAATTCAAACGTTTTATTTACTCTTGTCAAGGTACCAGTGGTCGTGTGCAGCAACAAAAAGAAACAGCTGATGACGAAGTCATATGGAGAGGGGATTATTACTTGGCTGGACTCGGAAAGTAAAAACTAATATCATCAGCTATAATTGATTAAATTATATAAACATATAGTTAGTTAATTATATAGCTCAATTTTACGACGTTTATCAAATGGATCATTTAGCATCAATAAAGGTTCTGTTTCTATTGTTATCGCAATGGAATTGTTTTAATAAATTGGTAATGGCTCGATATAAAGACGACCAGATTTTTTTAAAGCTATTAAATAGGCTAATAGACAAGTCACTGAAAGTTGATGTGAAATGGTAATTTCATTCAAGATGCATCTATCAGTGAGAATAACCAAGGATTAAATAGGCTATTTAGAATCATGATCTTATCATCTGAAGTATTAAATATTATATTTAAGATAGAGCCATTTCTACATCGTATACCTTTGGATCAAGCGTAAATAATGATATATACTGTTTACTGCCTCCATATAAGGTCAGGGAAATATACCAAAACATTTTTGGGGGAATTATATAAGGTAAAGGACTTTTATCATTTATATCATATAAGGTATTGGAACTATGCACTAATTTTATTATTTTTATCATATAAGGTAAAGGAACTATACTGGACTGTACATTTTACTATTTCTATCTCATTTTCTATTCAAGAAATGATCAATCTCTCCAAAATTCAGCTAGATGTACATGTACAATCACGCATTCAATATACTGATACTTTTAAATTCTCTGTCTCACACGCGTGCTCGACATACTGAACAATTTTATAATGTTTATTAGAAATATAAGAAACAGTAAATAGAAAAAAATACAGTTCCTCAATATATTAATATAAATATAATGAGATCGACATTTTATAGAATAAAGAACGAATTAGAATATGGAGCACAATCAACTCCTGTTACCATGAACACGTCTCACTACCATCACGAACTGTTTCAATTCATGAACTCCTGGCACCATCTAAATTTATTACTACCATCGTGAACTCATAGCACACCATCATGAACTCCTGGCACCAGCTAAATCTCTCACTACCATCGTGAATTCATGTCACACCATCATGAACTTCTGGCACCAGCTAAATCTCTCACTACCATCGTGAATTCGTGTCACACCATCATCAACCGCTGTCACCACCGTCGAGTTCTTTGCATCGTCCAACTCGTCAAATAATTACTTTATGACCGACTCGACCAAATGATAAATGCATGCAATATTAAATATCAACGGATCCCAAACAACGAATCCATATGTTGATATATCGTGTCCCATAACCCTTCTATTAGCTATATAAACACATCTCCCCCTTATGTTCGCAGAAAAGAGAATGCAGGATAAATATAAATATTCATACGTTGGATTTTCTACATTATCCTTGTAACTAATGTTGATTGAAAGAAGGAAGAAGCTTCCATTGTATAATTCCATTTCAGTAGAATGGCATAAAGTTGAACTCACCTTTACACTGAAGTTTGTGTTATTGTTGTTGCTGAGGCAACAGCAAATTCACGACAATTTAATATCATGGACAATACACAAATAGGTCTTTACTTAAACAATTCAAGCTGTGTATGAGTGTGTGTGTGTGTGTGTGATATAAGGGGTTTAAGTAGACGGAGATCGGTAAAAGTTCTCAAACTATTATGCGTACGTTATCAACTACAACCACAGGGATCATCACATTGTTCCATATAACTCCAAAGTTGACGTAGTTCAGGTGGATCAAAGTCTGGTGCAGCATACATGGCGGAAATACAGTCCGTATCACACTGCCAAAATGGATCCTGGGTAAATTATAACGGTATTGTGTGATAATATATAATTGTCAATAAGTAATTAATTTAGTTTTTAATTAATTAGGAGTTTTTAGCAAGACCATTTCAAAAGTGTGGTTGGTAACAGTCATAAAAGCGAAGGTTTTAATAAAATGTATTAACAATAGTCAGACAACATCAGACAAGGGTCAATTCATTTCCAAAATTGGAATTGATGATCAATCCCAATTCCGGAATTGATTACGTAAAAAAGGAATTGGAATTAGTTTAAACATTATTTATTAAATTGGAATAGATAAATTTTGAATTTTAATTGAAGTTTCCTACAAAAAAGGTAAAATCCACAAATTAATTTACCACTTAATTTTTTAATTCAGAAATATTTCTTCCATGAGAATCCTACTTGAAATACAAACTACTTGGAGTAGGCATTCCAAGTAGGTACTCGGAGTACCTACTCATGGTAAGAGCAGTACGTAAAAAGAGTCGGCAAAAACGGAATTGGAATTGATATATTTCGAATTGATAAATTTGATGTGGAATTGACCAAATGGAATTGAGTGGAACTGGAATTGACAAAATCGAATGGAGTTTTCTTTGTAACTTAAGTAAAGCTGATATTACTCTTGTCATATGTGAATTATGCATGTTGCAACGCCTCACATTAGCAAACTTAACTTCTAATATAAACAACAATGTTTGTCAGACATAAGGTTATATCTGTTTGTTTTTAAACGTTCAATCCATTGTTAGATTGTGTTAGATCGTAGTGTAATAAATGGTATATGTATGTATGTATGCATGTATGTGTGTGTGTGCGTGTGTGTGTGTGTAGTTTTCAAGCAAACGTGCGCGCGCGCGCACACACACAAACAGTTGCCTGAGAATAATTTCTTGGATAGCTACTTACATCAATGTAGTAAGGATGTATCGCTGATAGCCATATGCCCATTGATACATCTTCACCCTGTTGATAAAAACAGATAATAATACTAATACTGATGATACTATCAGATGATGATAACGATGATTTAGATTCTCAGTAGGCATAAATATAAAAACACTAGATGGCTTTATTATCACATATAAAAATACCCCCCGGCATGCACGTGCAGAACCCCCCCCCCCGACATGCACGTGCAGACATATTCTATACAATGTATTCAGATGATCAACGTAATTAAAGGAACGATTCACCTTCAGATAATAAGACGTAAATCTGTAATGCTTATAAAAATAACCAAAAATTCCCCAATAATAACCAGGAATCATACCTGTTAACATAGATATGAGGAAATAATTCTAATTTCTGGAGGGTAGGCATTACGCCTTCTTCCAGATGACCGATTGTATGACGAGAAGGAAAAAAACGTCACGTGTTCTGATATCAGATGGCACAAGGATGATGTAACCATCTCGATCCCGATCAAGTCAGGTCAGATATCCTTTGTCTTAGCTATCGTTGTGACCTTACCTGCCTTCGTGTTCGACTTGCTAACTACCATTAATTGACCCCGTTGTCGACTCATTTGCATAAATCTGACAGCTCGGTAGATGCTTCTTGTTACAAAAGTACAAAACAATCTTCATCAGGAATTTCACTATATGTTTTTCTTTGGTTATTTCCATAACATACGAAGTTATTTGAATCAACTATACTTTATTAATATTCGTAAAAGGGTTTTGTTCCGAATATCCCTGACGCCTGTTTACATTATTATAATCGGGTAATACAAACAGCTTCAGACGTCAGATTTAAGAAGAATCTGTGTCTGGCTTCAAAATGGCCTCTATGACCTACCTAGTGTGTACGAGCTTGGGACTTACCCACTCATGGTCATGCTGTGCGGTCGGAGGTTCAAATCCCGACCGCACCACTACATTAGGGGAAGTTTTTTATCCAACCAGGCAACTGGTACGGTTTTCTCCTCCGAATATCCCATCTATTTTAAATTCTAAATTTATTTAGAATTTGTCCCCATGCTGAAGCATTAAGTTACAGACCATATGCGTCTCTCTCATTTGGGTAGCTAAGCCACGTAAACATAACTAGCATTTTGGCCATTATTATGGTGCGCTCACAGACCATTAATAGTCAATTAACAAACATTTTGAACTGGATTATTTAATATACGGTCGATGGTCTTCATATTTTGACACCGTTTATAATTTATGTGAGCATATCTGTATTAGTTCTGAAATTTTAAACGAAGGCGAACTGTTCATTTAAACTGAGCTAAATGGCGTGGCATCTTCTAGCCAACAATGCCTATTGAATCAATATTTAAACTAATAGTTTCTAACAAAGAACTCGAATTGTTATAATAATAATAATGTATGTTTATATAGCGCCATAACAAGGTAACCCTGTTCTGAGGCGCTGTACGGTATTATTATCCCTGACTCAGACCTGTTTCCACCCAGCACACATCTCAACTCCCAAGGGAGCATACAACAATTATCCGGGTTTAGTATCACTTAAATGTAAGTTAGTAAAATTTACATATTTTATTCCTTTTCAATCGATCAGCGACTAATTGTCTTATTTAGTCACGCCTAAGACATATGACCAAGTAGTGAAACCCTAGAGATCCATCCCATAAACACAGGTAACGCTCTTGGATTTACACCCTGACCTGAGGGTTTGCTGTACAGTGTTCTAGCCACTGTACCACAGGAGTCCCAAGCAGTGACTAGGTGAAACATTCAATAGGCAATAGATAATACTGGGGTTGAATTAACAGAATGGAGTTCTGCAATACAGTTCCCTATCAACTGTACTTTTAGAATGCTCTTCCCGCCAACATTATATAAACACTGGGTGCGTTTGTGTAGCTAATCTAATAGAAAACATTCCAAATATAACACTATTTCATGTGTACAGAGATTGTGCAGTGATCGATTATTATTATGAACTGTACAAAGGCAAACTGTAACAGATTCCATAAATATATATATATATATATATATATATATATTGTGTGTGTGTGTATATATGTATGTATGTATGTATGTATGTATGTATGTATATATATATATATATATATATATATATATATATATATATATATATAAACACACACAGAGAGAGATTGTGATTTTTACATAAAGCAAATATACAGCAACGCATATAAATAAGCATATATTTCTAAGATTCAGTGGAAGCTGATGGAATAAAATAGCTTAAGCTGTTTATCTTGTGGTTCAACAGATCTACAAGAATTCATCAAAATGGCATGCTATTTATAGAGCTATTGGTATCTACAAATATACACATATTTTCAACGCTGAGCTTACCTGGTATGCGTAAAGCTGATCAGCATTACTGGCCAACCATAATACAACATCTTGACTAATGACATAGCCGGCACCGCACGCAAACTTCGGATAAACTGGAGCAGTGTAATCCCGCTCTGACCACTTGCCATGTGTTTCAACGGCCCAATTATGGCGAAATCTGTCAATGGATGAGATAGGGAACGATTGTCAAGAAACGGCTCTCTGTTCGCGTTTCGATTTACAGCAAAAACGATCCCGGGAATAATGGAAATTCGGATACGCACATTCCCAGATCCCATGGCATTAGGAATCCAATCAGATACCATAACAGACGCCTGTGTAACGATTCAAGTAATATGACGATTGCGAGTTTAGGATGCCGGCGGGGATTTGAAGTGCGTGGTCTGTTGAAAACCCTAAATCATTTCAGAGAACTCACCTGTTCAAGGCTGCTTTCTCTGGTAATTACTGTCGATTTGAGATGCATCATATTTCAGGTGTCACTGAACAGCGTCTTTGAATGGCTACTGTGTGTTGAGGCCACTTTAATTAATAACCATCTACGTTATTATTATTATTATTATTATTATTATTATTTATTCATAGGCCAAACCGTGCACCGCTGATCTAAGGCTTACGCTATCATGAATCTTTTACATATTTATACTGTATTATATATACTGGCCAACACCAAAAAGAATACATGTGGTTTAATACTTTTCAAAACACTAATCCCAGATTTAATATACTTGGGTCAAGTATCCTATATTTCTAGGTTCTACAAATGAACCCCTTCGATGAAGATTAGTAAACACAGCCCGACATATGTGAAGAGTTAAAAACAAAACTAGTTATTTCTTTATCAGACGATGATTGATGCCTTACGGCCACCTTTGTGCATCTCCAAAAGGTAATGAAGCGAAGTCAAAGATGAAACACCCTCCATATATGGCCACGCCGCGATTCGAACTCGGGTGGTAGCGATCTGTGATCCAACGCGCTACCAGTTAGGCCACGCAGGCGCCCCTCTTTCTTTATCAGTCTGGAAACGTTTGTTTTCAATGGATGCTGATTTCAATCACATGAATGTTAATGAAGCTGATGTACCAAGGTAGACTTTATGCTGGAGGGCCATTTTCTTTTTTCAGTTCATGGCCATTATCTTTAAAAAAGCTTAATTCGATTATATTTGTTAATTCAATTATATTTGCGTATGGTTTTCTTAAAAGGGAATTATTCGTCGTTAACCCTAAGTGCCACCAATCTTACGTTAAAATTGACCAACACCCATATATATATGTTACTAGGCTGTAGCACAGTTTCGAACCTTATAAGCTGTTTCATACGGAGTATTATTGTTATCTTACGCGATAAGACTTGTAAGCGGGGTGGTATTCGTTTAGACACAGTTCAGGGCCAATCACTTACCTGCCCCACCATATCCTTTCAGATAAACCGTCCTGCTGCAGCTGGGACAGCTCGTTTATAATTCTTGCCGTGTTCAGATAACAATCATCGTCGGTTTTCAGAAGGAACTGGAAATATTCGGTATCCACGGCCCTGGAAATATTACCAACAACGCGGTATAACTGAGGAGCCAGCTGGTAAGATGTGACATGTAGTGGGGGAAGGAAGAACGCCATCAAGTTTATGGTTAACAATGCCAGTCATGCCATATACAGTAGACTCAGCTTTAATACGAATCGAAGGGTTGGGTTTATGACAGTCATGAACCTGTTTATGACACGACAGTGTGATAAACCCATTAAACAACATTCATCCATAAACCCATAGTAAACCCGTCATAAATACCTTTATGGCGTCATATACCGTCGTCATATGTCATAAACCTTTATTCACTATATTTTGTGATTTTGATTGTTTTAAACTTTCACTTTTGATCTATTTTGTTTAGATCCAGTTGTGGATTATCATTATATCAAAATTAGTATATTTATATATTACAAGCATGAATATAAAATAATATTTTATGTTGGTTTCTCTTACATTTTTTTTCCAATTCAGTAATTTAGAGGTATCTTTTATTCATTAACCATAACCGACTCTAACATCTTTTACGCATGTACAATTGAATCAGTCTATTTGATACGTCAATCATCAATAATCCAAATGACAAAGTCATTGGAGGGTCCTGTGACAAAATACCAGCTTGGCTGTATTTTCATTGCCAAGGGGATTCCATCTCTCAGTGTGGATGCCACCAAAGCTTGAAAAATCCTCTCGATGGATGCTGAAGATGATTCAAGGTCACCTTCCCCCCACCTTATATCCCCTTTGACTGTATTGAAGCCACCCCCATGCAACTAGCCATGTGTAACACTTATTTAATGTGAAAGCTATAAGATGGATTAATAGGATCGGAGTAGCAGATATATTGAGCTCTTGCCACATGGAGGTTCATTAAGTGAAGCCACATTCACTGCATGCATGGTCAGCCACAGATATAGACCAGAACCAACACAAGAGGGCAGTGTCTTGCTTGTCATCCAACTAATGAATAGTTCTATTAAATTAGTTCCACCCTCTAAGCTCTAGAAACAAATGGCAGCCCAATCAGGTCAATTGATTTTGGCTACAAATAATATCAGTGTATGATTACCATAGTCTAATAATCGGGCCCTAATTAATTGTATAATAATGTTACTTTTAATTTAATTACTTTTCAGGTATATATCGGAAAAAAATAATCCATGGTTTTTGACACTGTGTCATAAACTTGCTAACCCTGATCATACCATCCCAGACTCCAAACCCTGAAAATTACCATTTAACCCGCTGTAATATCAATGATTAGACTTTCATGAACGAGAAAACAGAATAAATCCTTGATTGCAGATGATAAAATCACAACATTTACACGTACTCCTAATAGTAGCAAATAATACGGCATTTGATCGCCGGTGATAAAACCATTCTTCAACAGAAAAGTTCAACTCATCCTTTCTGTCACTATCAAAATAACATTTCCTGAAGAAAGCGCTAATAGATTTCTGTACAAGACTACTAGCGTTTTTTTCTCAGTAATATTCCATTCATTTAGTCGGATAGTTCGTCCAATTCAGTACTGCCGGATGACAACCTAAACAGTTTCAGGGTTCGTAGAGGATCGAATGTTTTTCCAAGGATAGGTTTTGGTTGCTCAGCCTCTTCCACTTCTGTATTCTCGTCTTCGTCATCTTGTTCGGGAGGAGGATTCTTTATCTGGTCTGCAGTCTGTTCATCAGCATGCTGGTGAGTAATACGTTGGCAACATTGTCACATTCAATCTAAATTACACATCCCGTCTACCAACACTGGCCGTAGGCTATTCCAGATGTTTCTAAAATCTCTTTCAGTCGTCCGTACGGTAAGGTCGTGCTCGTTATTGTTGGAAGTACTAGACGTGGCGTCCTCAATATTTTTCTCATCAAAGGCATTTTATTCATAAATCCACCAATAACATTCTATAGCAACGTACAGTCGCAGTATCCTTCACATTTCTCCATGCTATTTTTAGGGCTACTATTGCATCCAGAATGTTCCAAGTGAACTGAGCAGCACCGTCTACTATTGCGGCTAGTCTGCGGCTCGCGAGTATGAATCTATAATGGGACTTTAGGTTCCAGATTATTCCAGTGTCTATAGGTTGTAACACGATTGTTATATTTGGCGGCAAGAACATAGGCTGGATGTTTTCAAGTTCAAGGTTAGGATGTGCTGAGCAAATGTCCAGGATTATTGTTATTTTGCTGTTCTTATTTCAATACGTCTATTCAGTTTTTTCTACAGCCAGTCGAGGAAGATGACTGATGTCATCCATGCATTCTTATTTGCCACTGATGTATACTGATATTTCTGAATGCGCCCATTTTCGCTGCTCTTTCCAATTACCATAAGAGGCAGTTTATCGTAACCATCCACACTGGTGACAACGAGAACAATTAGGCGGGTAATAAACTATTTTTACCATGATGCGACAGAAATCCAACACTGTTTTCCCTGGCAGCATCATTCAAAAGAGACCAGTTTCATCCGCATTGTAAATGTCTGATGGCTGATACTTCTTAAGAATAGCTCCCAGTCACCTTTCTTTCCCTACGATGACTATCTCCTGATTCTTCAGCCATACCACATCGCTCTTTAAACCATTAAAACTAGGACGAGGTTATAGAGGCAGTATCATCAGAGGGCGAACTGAAGCCGGAATTTGTTCACTTGCATCAGTACATTTGACCATCAAGAATGATGTCTGAAACCAAATGATCATAGCTTCATCTACTTTCTGGTGACTAACCTTCCTGATCCGTATTAGACAGCTCTGTCGGGCGTCACGATTCAATGAAAATTTCTCAACCGTTGGACAGTCCTTATTTATACCAAAGAGAGTATTTGTACTATGTCCTTATTTTTCATAATGCTTTAGAATTGCAAATATTTCCTTGCAGGTTCTATTCTGAAACGTTCTTTCTGTTGCATCTCTGTTGAAGGATTAATGAATGCATAGAATTTGAGCAATGATTAACCAACATTTCGTGAATGTTCCGATGGGTGGTTGAACTTACCAGGAACATTTTTATGAATGAAGCCAGAAAATCGGTTCGATTCAATGTAAAATTAGAATAAAGAATTCGATTAACTCGGTATTTTCTTTTAGAAAAAAACGAAAGAAATCATCTGTACCAAAAGAGTTCTTCAAAATATGGAATAAGTCGAATTATTTCCACTTAGCCTCAATATACCTCATCCGACTGGAGTAAATGGTGATGTCTGAGAACCAACAAAGAGCTGCATACTCAGAGGGAAGTTGAGATGATGTAACAAAACGGATGTCAGACATAAGTAATCTCAAAGATGGATGGCAAACAATAATCTAATATTTTTAATCCATGCTAAACTCCTTAATCCACCAGTCACTGAGCCAGCATAACGAAAGTGTACATGACTTGTATTGACAGAATGGAAGTGTCTTGGTACTCGAGACATATAGTCAATCGGTTACAGTATGTCGAAATGAGATGATTACAAGATGAAAGATTTCAGACACAGGTAACACTAAGATTAGAGACTTCCGAGAGTATATCTGTAGTACAGTACACTACCTAAAACACGCCATTGGGTAGGTCTGTAGTACATACAGTATACTACTTCTTCACTTCGTTCACTTGTTAACAGCTGTTCACACATGGTATTTGTGGTATATTAGAGTGCGCCGTGCAGCCCAATACCTCTGACTTCAGCACTCAAGGTTTCGGTTAGAGTAACCTCATCCTTATCAGTCTAGCCTCTACTCATCGACCAATCCACGTTGGGTGTCCCTAACAGAAGCCACAGCTCAAACTAGCATAGCTCTCTGGTCAGTTAGACATACAAGCCCCCTCACCACGTCAATGTATAGACTATGAAGCGGTACACTACCTAATACACGTCATTGTGTAGGTCTATAATAAAGGACACTACCTAATACACGTCATTGTGTAGGTCTATAATAAAGGACACTACCTAATACACCTCACTACTGTGGGTCTTTACTGTAGTAAACAACCTAATACACGTTATGGTGTAGATCTATAATAAAGGACACTACCTAATATACGTCATTGTGTAGGTCTATATTAAAGGACACTACCTAATACACGTCATTGTGTAGGTCTATAATAAAGGACACTACCTAATACACCTCACTACTGTGGGTCTTTACTGTAGTAAACAACCTAATACACGTCATTGTGTAGATCTATAATAAAGGACACTACCTAATATACGTCATTGTGTAGGTCTGTATTAAAGGACACTACCTGATACACGTCATTGTGTAGGTCTATAATAAAGGACACTACCTAATGCACCTCACTACTGTGGGTCTTTATTGTAGTAAACGACCTAATGCACGTCATTGAATAGTTTGTAGCATAGTACACTACCTAATACAGGTCATTGTGTGGGTCTGTAGTAAAGTACACTGCCTGAAGTATCTCACTGCATAGGTCTAGTTGAGATAATGAAAAACTGACTTACACAGGTTCACGACAGGAGGATGAGGAAAGGACATGGTATCTCGCTTTATATATATGTGTGTGTGTGTGTGCGTGTGTGTATATGTGTGTGTGTCGTTAAAAAACCCAGTAAACCTAAAATACTGACAAATCTGTTCTTGGTCGACTTTCAAATTATTTAACTTGACAGCTATAAATAAATTATTTGAAAATAATCTCGTTCAAACATTTCTGGCAGTTATCTTCCAGTCAGTTTTTTCATATAATTAATAAAAAATCTCTCATATTGCACTGATAATATTCATTATATGGATGATAACAAATATGCTAATTTCACTTGCCAGATGGCAGTACAGTAAAACATCAACTCAGATAGTCTATTTGATACGTCATTTATAGGTTCGCATTACCACTACGGATTCCATAATTTGAAATGGTCAATTATATCCCGTTATAAACATCATTATTTGATACATTATATATAAATGTTAATTACCAGATAAATGCTTGTAGTAGTTTCTGGGTTATGTTTCTGTAGGTGTCCACAACATCAACGATGAGCAAGTCTCCATTCTGTTCCCGTTCCTTCTCGATTCTGGAGCTGGTGTCTTCCATCTTCGTCATCCATCGAGCTTGTCTTTTATTGCTAGTGTCAATTAAGTTTGCCAAAGAATCTGGTTCTAGAGAAATAATCAAAAGCAAGTCACACTCATAATACTCGTATGTTGGTCGTGTTTAAATATGGCAGAATCTAATTCTTGAGCTGTGTACGTTATGATAGGCTTTTAAACGGAGAACCAAATCAATTGTCAAAAATGTATTTGGAAAAGTACAAATATTAGCAGGATGATAGGGGAGATACTAAGTTACAGACAACTTTATTAATGTTGGATATATATATAAAATAATATATATATATATATATAGTACTGTGATCCAATGTGCTACCAGTTAGACCATGGAAGTGGCCCCTACAAGATCAAGATGTATGGGAGGAAGGATATAGTATATCCTGATGAGTTTCTGATTTTTTTTCCTGTCAGAGATGGGTCCAGGTAAGAGTGATATCAGTTTAGTAGAGTCCCATAAAATAGCTAAGGGGGGGGGTCTGTACTGTGTTGTTTGTTATTCTTTTTTCTAAAGAAAAATATATAAGGATTTTAGCACGTTCATGATGTTTTCTCATGAATATATATTTGTTAATATGAGCAACATAGTTTAAAAAAGAAGACTCATCTAGGCATTTTAGTATGATGTGATTTTGCTGACTGACAGATATCATGAGAAATATATGAATTGTGTGAGTGAAAGGACTGCACACAGACTCCATTCACTCCAATGTTAATTGTAATCTGCCAGTGTTTCAATTTAGGAAGCTCTAGGCTTGGAAATGTCCATTCAAAGTTTTGTTCCAATACTACTTTACATCAGTATACTGACCACTAACTCTGTAGATGAAGGACACAACAGGAACCGCGGCAGCTTTGTATCTCTGTACGTTTTCGTAATGTCCCAGCGTCGGCCGTTCATACTAAACGGAAATAAAATAGCAAAAAAAGAACGTTATGACGACAAGCGATTGGTCATAACGCAATTCAATTGGACAGCTTTAACCCAGAATCAAACAGTGCACATACACACAGTAGATTTGGATCCGAGGTTCACGTGGTGATATCAGGCATACAATATACAATGTACATTTTGACCTGCTGCAGTATTCATTTTATCGTTGTATCTGTCAATAATTCAATTTGATTGGTAGACATTTTATGCTTAATAATAGTTAATAAAACTATGAAATTTACAGATAATCTATACACCATGTTTCTA
>JAODUP010000500.1:325000-337500 GCA_025642065.1 Paralvinella palmiformis
TTTTACATTGAATTATAACTAAGGATCTGATATATATACATTAATATAAGAAATGTTTTTCCCTTTCCTCGGTTACGGGAGTTAAAAATAACTAATAACATTCTACTAGAAGAGTTAGTTCCATACATACAAATGAGCTACGTAATGTTCTAATGACTACGGGTAATAACCCGAGGACACACACAATAATTAAATAATTTTTAATACAAGAAACTAATGACACTCCACTCTGATAAGAAATGTAACGGGGTTCATACACATTTTGACATCTCAGATTCCAGGACTTTCCAGGGCCTTCTAATGTCAAATTCAAGGACGTTTTCAATGAATTAACGAACTTTTAACGCGCAAAGATACACCCATATTTCTGAAGAAGTGTAACGACTGAATTCCTGTACGCTAATGATTAGAAATATAGATCTATACGTCCAAGTTCCAGGATTTTTTAGGACCTCTACAAAAATTCCAGGACTTTCCAGGCGTGGAATCCAAATTTTCAAATTCCAGGACTTTCCAGGTTTTCAAGGACCTGTACGAACCCTGTGTAATCATCCAGATAGAACTACGTCTGTTCGGTTTTTGGTTTGAAAAACGTTCATGTTACAGAGAGCTGTAAAGGTGGCGCATTTAAAAGCAGACTATAAAACTATATTCTTATAATTTAGCCGAAGGCGATGACTTCCACGATACTCCCCCCACGCGACAAACTTGCCCCCATTAAAAATAAAAACAAACAAACAAGACAAAACAAAACAATTATATTGTCATTATACAAAGTTATCATGCCACAACATCATATTGTTATAAAATGGAACTAAATGAACGTTTTCCAGTCTGATGACCTTCCCCCCTCCAATGATAAGCACACATTTGTTCAAGGTCAATCAATTCACAAACCCACACCTGGACGTTCTGACGTGGCAGTAGTAGCTGGAGCACTGGACTATAAATCTCCTGGTTGTGGGGTGGAATCTGGCTTATCCCTGTATTTGTGGGATTTATTTCTCTGGGCAGTTGTCTCTCAGCTCAATGTCCCAGGTGTGACAAGCGCCGAGACTAAATAACTCAATCAATCTTACAAACCTCTTCCTTAGGCTTAGCAAGTCAACTAATTAAGAGTTGCCCATATTATTATTATATGTTATACGATGTATTCTCAATTTATTAGTTTTTCTTTCTATAATATTAAAAAGAGCTTCGCAGCAATTTATTTCTTGAACATTGCTCAATATGAACATTTCTATATTGTTCTTCTTGTTGTTATTATTTTAAAAATAGTTATAGTTATAAATAGTTTTTATTTTTTTTTGGTACTCTTTGAAATGATCCTGTTTTCTGGCTACTACCGTGTATGTGGTAGGCTTACTGGGGCAAGTTACCTCTAAATATGAAATATCAAAATATTGTTCACAGCTGAACCAATATTTGAAACCTGATACTAGAGACCAGTGGCCAACCGCGCTACCAGCTAGACCAAGGAGACAGCCTTGACATTACTTCAGAACAAATCACATCTGAAGGTTAAATACGGATGTATTTCTTGTAGACGATTCCTCATCCATTAAAAAAATGGCTCATTATATGATTGATCAAAAAGAGTCCTTTTAGTCTAAAACCTTCTGCAGATAATAAAGTGTACAAATCATCAGGAAGACAACAAAGAAGATTATTTACTGACAGATTCTAGTCCCACCATCGATGATTAGAATACTGCTGATGATGATTGATGTTTTATGGCCACTTTTCTGCACATGGTAGGCTAAATGGGCCGAGCGACTGCTAAAGGTAATGAGGCGAAGTGAAAGATAAAACACCCTTCAAATATGCCGAGATTCGAACTCGGGTGGTAGCGATCTGTGGTCCAATGCGCTATCAACTAGACCACAGAGGCGCCCATTAGAGTGGTGATGACATCGAGCCACAATAATTCACGGAAAACAGGAAATCAGTGTCAGCGAGCTCTGTCTGTGAGTTTTTGTATCCAAATATTTGCAACATCATTAGCTACGCCAAATGTACAATGCCACCACACACGCAGCAGCACAAAACAGAATGAACAATTGTGTCAAAAACATTTTAAAAAGCTTAAAGTAGAGTATATCCCGTTTCCTGGTATGGCATTTTGTGATCACATTTAGGAAATGATTGGAGCATATAAAAACACCATACAGCACTTTCAATCGGCTATCCGGGATGTATCTTGTTATTTTTTATATTCATCAGTCAATCGGAAGCAAGGCGCGGGAAGTACAGCTTAAACCAACGAAGTATAATTCGCCGTACAATATACGAGAAAATTTATAGCATGGTTGCTCGTCATAAATACAGGTAATATTAAAACTGATTATTAACTTTATCATTATTACATACCAGGTACTAAGTCTGCAATGCTCCGGAAATGTTATTAGTTGATCATTAACTTACCAGAATCAATTCCCTAACATTTTGGTTTAAACCAAATACCACTTTCCAACTGCACCTGAGGTGTTGATTTTAAAAGCAGCCATCATCCAGTGAAAAAAATGTCTTTGCAAGCATGTGTAAAACTGAGATTTACTATTTCTAAATCAGCGTAGGGCATCCTGATAGCACAGTGATGATTGACAATTGAAGTTTTATGGCCACTTTTGTGCACATGATAGGCTAAATGGGCTGAGCAACCTCCAAAGGTAATGAAGCGACGTCAAATATGAAACATCCTTCAGATATGCCGACGCCGAGATTCCAACCCAGGTGGTATAGTGATCTGTGATCCAATGCGCTACCGACTAGCCCAGGTAGGCCATTGGATCTATTTCTATGAAACGCAATGGAATTAGCCACTGACAGATGACCTGCATACAACTCAAGACCATATCGAACAACACTGATCTTTTATTAATATTCATATGGGTAATTGAAACTGCGCAGTAATGACTGATGTACACGACAGCTGTAGGTGAGCTGCCATTCGCAGTTCTCTTACAGAGTGATTTAAGAACTTGTGAGAAATTACACATTTCAGAATAGAAAGTCATCAGCTAAATACAGTCTACTGATGAATCATCCAGATGTCACAATTCATGATTATCTATAACAGTGCCATTTCACACACACACACACACACACACACACACACACACACAAGATTATTAGATTTCTTAAAGTGCATTTGATATTGTCGCTAAAATATATTTTCCACTCTAATGCGCGATATAAAAATCATCAACTTGTTTACTATGAACAATGACCAGTAAATAATAAAGCTTACCTGATAGAAATGTAGCAGTGATGAATTAATCAGTTCAGTATAATGATCAAAGGTTTCAGGTGATGGAAGATGACCAGTCCCCGATGATGGGTTGTCTCCTGATATAACCCCCTCAAAGTCCTGTCAGGGAAACGTAGAATCAGGGCTAAACACATGCCAAATATGGTAAAATATAGCCAACACATGCCAAATAAATCATTATTAACACCATCGATATAGTGAGACAAATTAACTGATGAATGTGCTCTTTGTTACATAAAGAATATTAATGGTTGAGTTGATTTGAGTTGTTTAGCCTTAGTAATGATGACACCGCAGGAACGTAATGGCTGAGGGGTAACTGTCTAGAAAAACATCCAATGAACAACTTTGGGAGGCTTGCAGTAGAATGGCCTAATCCCACGCAATCAAATATGTATTTCACATATGTTGCTAAAGATATATACCCCCCCGACAGAGAGAGAGAGAGAGAGAGAGAGAGAGAGAGAGAGAGAGACAGACAGACAGACAGAAAATGGTGTGAAATAAGGTGTGGTATGTGAGAATAACTGAGTCTGTAGATTGATGACACTTCAAGAAGATTAGCTGATTATCAAGATGAATTTAGGGTGAAAAGGTTACTGAGGTATCAACCAAAGCGTAATGGTAATAAAACGCGAAGATTGGTACCACAGATAATGAGGAGATGGCTGTAAAAATACACGTCAAAGATATACCCAAATGTCATAATTATGGCTCACACACACACGCACGCGCACACACACACGCACGCTAAAAATACACAACACAGATAATGAAAATATGGCTGTAAAATTACACGTCAAAGATATACCCAAATGTCATAATTATGGCTCATACACACACACACAAACACACACGCACACACTAAAAATACACAACACAGATAATGAAAATATGGCTGTAAAAATACACGTCAAAGATATACCCAAATGTCATAATTATGGCTCATACATACACACACACACACGCACACGCACACACTAAAAATACACAACACAGATAATGAAAATATGGCTGTAAAAATACGCATCAAAGATAAACTCGCTGTCATAACAAGGGCTCATGTTTTCTGACAAAGACACACATACACACCGAGAAATACAAACTGCGATATAAATATGATGCGTTGTGTGATATGGAGATTAGATGACCTCCTATCAAGTGAATGAGTAATCTGGATTGGTCTCAGATTGATGTACATGTAAAACTAAAATAGCTGAAGATTACTAATATCCCTCACTGTATGAGATTTTTTTTATCAAGAACAGAGATATTTTATAAATGAACACCAAGACAATTGTTAGATGGCTAACATCCATTATCTAGTCTCTGATGATACGAGGTAATTACAACTGTAATGGAAATAATAATCAACTGCGGTAGGCTCGAAATTAACATTTAATTAGTGAAAATCAGATCAATAATTAAAAATATCAGACACAAAATTCAGCTGATATTCATTAGCATATTATTTGGATGTGTGTGTGTGTGTGAGAGAGAGATAAGAGAGAGATAGGTAGATAGAGAGAGATAGATAGATAGATAGAGAGAGATAGGTAGATACAGAGAGAGAGAGAGAGAGAGAGAGAGAGAGAGAGAGAGAGAGAGAGGAGAGAGAGAGATAGAGAGATAAGAAAGAGAGATATAGGTAGAGAGATAGATAGATAGACAGAGAGATAGGTAGATAGATATATACTTAGAGAGAGAGAGAGAGAGAGAGAGAGAGAGAGAGATAGACAGATAGAGAGAGGAGAGGGGGGGGAGTGGAGGGAGGGAGTGAGACTAACTAAATCCAGTAACAATGATATTCAATATGTTAGAACCATTTATTTTCCAGTTAGCAGAATTCCTAACTAATATAGGAAACATGTATAATATTGACATAAACAAATGATATATACTCTCGATCACTAATTATCCACAACAGATCACACTCCACACATATTTATGTATATAAAAATACCATGCTATCATATCAACTATAACCAGACAGGCTAAATACATATGATAACTTGTTGACAACTAATTATACAACGACAAACAAAGTAATCTTATAAACAAATCTACACATTATATAGCCGACTATATTCGATGACGCATTTAATTTGCTGTATCGATCAGAATATGAAGACAGTTCGCCTGTATGGTCCTGATATAGAATATGTTTTAAAAATCTTAAATAAAAATACTTTTCGGCCAATTTTTTATATTTCGGAATAGCTGGCTTGGTTCAGGTTATAAAAATAAAACATTGCGACAAAATCAGCCCAAATTACATATAATATTGGACTGATATATCAGAATGTGCAATATTTCAACGAACACCTCACTAATTGTATAAAATCTAGGTCTGGATAAACAGAACAGAATATAAAATATCTTGGATACACGAGATATTGATATAGCAAATGGTCTGTGAACACATGATGTCCAGATACAAATAATATGAACTCTGGACAACCACAACGATAACAATATGAATCCGGAAAGCATTATGGGCGAAGGTCTGCGACTATATATTGGTGATCCAGTGATAGGATATCACTAGAACTGCTAAGATGATGATGATGATGGTGATTGACGTTTTACGGTACTGGAACTGCTAAAAAAAAAAAACTGCAGATTGAGTTAAAACATTCGGTACAATTTAGTGAGCTTCAGTGGTACAGCGGTAAAACCTTGGGGTCGTCTTAGGGTCTAGGATTGCGGAGGATTCAATCCCGTTCAAAACTTGACACCGAGGGTCCAATTAACAAACCAGTTCAGAGGTTATTTTTCTTTGGCCGGGAACGTCGTGATCACATTAAATGGCGCATCTGTTTCACTATGTCTGCAAGATCCAGCTCAGATTTTCACTTGATAAGAAAATAATTGTTTATCAGGCTATCCAATGGGTTACAGTGGCAGGGACACAATGGAAAAGTGCATGTCAGGGTTCCTGACTATAATAATAATAATAATAATAATAATAATGGCCGAAATGGTAGTTTTTAAGGTGGCTGGCAACTTAAAACGAAGGAGACGCATATGGTCTGTAATTTATAGCTTCCCCACGGAGACTAATTATAAATAAATTTAGAATACACGGCATGTTTGGTGGAGAAAACTTTGCCAGTTGCCTGGCTGGATGAAAAACTCCTCCTACTATAGGCGCGAACCCGCAACCTCCCTCACAGAATGACCATAGCCATAGGTAAATAGTCTCAAGCTCTACCCATGAAGATTGAAGAGGCTGTCATTTTACCATCAGTTACAACTATTAAAAATTGGCAACTATTAAAAATTCAAGACTACTTTAAAAGTTACGGACTTTGCTCGTAACCGTATATCAGAAAGTGTTCAACAATGCTACGAAAACCTGTGATAATGTTCCGATACCAAATTAATAGGGCCTAGCAAAGCTACAAGAGCATGTTTTAAAGCATCATGTTAGAATTTCGTGTGTTCGGTACCATCAAAGAGCTAGAAAGACAGAAAAAGAAAGACAGAAAAACATGGTGATGATGGGCAACAGGTGGATCGGATGTGATTAATGGGGTTCTAGAAATAATATTTGAAGAAACAACCCCCCCCCCAAAAAAAAAGACCATTGAAGCCTGTCACTTGACTGACTTCTCTCCAGATGTTGGATGTTTATCAAACAAAATGTCACCAGTTTGAGTCTTACTGTTGCTGCTGCTGATGACATGTATAGCATGTGTCTGCTTTATGTAAGCAAGGACATGTTTTAATTCTGTTTTCAGTGTAAAGCTCCTTAGATCAACTAGAGTTGATTAAGGTGCTATATATAGAATACTATTATTATTGTTGTTATTATGTTATGATGATAGAAGTTTGGGTATCAGCTTTGAGCCTTCAGATACCCAAGACAACACACAGATTACTACTGAATAATTTAATGGTGAGAAAGGAACTCACAACCCATCATCATTAAGATTGGTATGTTTTGAAATTTGACTTCATCGATTTTATGGGAACTATTACCTCTTGTTTTGAGTAAATAAATAAATAACATAACATAACCTATAAATATCAATTAATATCCTCATATCTATCTCCTCAATCATTTTGATCTGTAATCTATTATTATTTTATCCTCTTCTGAATCTTCCTCAACACTACCTGTATCATCGTGATCATGACTTGCTATTGTTACAATCCTATTGCAGACCAGGATTGGAACTCCTGAACTACCTTAACTGTACAGTAATTATATGACCTTTACAGGATCAAACGATCCCACTCTTTTGGTGATATATATCCATAATCATCAACCCATACTGACCTCGAACATGTCCTTGCTTACAAACACAATCCTACTAACCTCGTAATTTTGATGAGGTGTTCAATCGTTTTTACAAATGACGTATATATATATATATATATATATATATATATATATATGCATATAAATACATCAACAGGCCTTAAGTTGATACCCATCCTGCATCAGATAGTCGTGAAACTAACAATGTTTTATGCCAACCATGGGAAATAATGATGCATGGAAATGGTTTCACATATAAAAACATTACAGGCATCTGAAGTGCCAATGCTTGATACACAATATACATATAAACAATTAACACAGTAAGCTAACACACCTGATAAGCATTACATTATAAAACATGCGAGCAGTGAAAAAATTGCTTGGAGGGCTCACGTGTGGATCAGTGGACGAAGAATATCATAAAGGATGAGGAATATCATTAAAAACAACATCACTGATAAGAAGGGAGATAATAAAGATACAGGTATGGCAATATTCTAGCCTGCGATTAGACTAAGCAATGTAAAAATTACTGTAATGTGAGGTAGCCTGATGTGTTGTCTTTTATATATATATATATATATATATATATATATATATATATATATATATATATATATATCATATGATATATTTTGTGCATTTTTAGCAATTAATCTGGTAAAAACTCACTGACAGTTAATGCTAACTATCCCATTGTTATACATAGAATATCGGGTGATGAAAATCAATAAAAATATCCCCATCATAATGACAGAGCAGCAAATCTCTAGATTAAGTTCACAAAAACCTCTCAGCTTCATTTGTTATGTATGCATTTGTGTGTGTGTGTGTGTGTGTGTGTGTGTGTGTGTGTGTCTGAAGGCACTGAGGGTTGAACAACAACTTGTACACAACGTTGCAAAATAGATTTAGTATGTTCTCTAGCGAAAACATTTAGTGAATAATAATCTAAGCAATGCTTTCTATCTATCATTATGGTGTATATACCATTAAACTAGAAAATGAATTATGACACGGTTAAGTTCCCAAAATTTAAATGTTTACGATTTACAATTGTCTGAAATTACAGAAAATAAGTTCTGAAAAAGATACCACGTAAGAACTATTTATAGGTGATGAATTAAATTTTATTGTTTATTTTCTAATTTACAGGTGTTAGCTTTATTCTTACCACATATAAAAAAAATTATCTTAGGAACAAGTCTGTGGTAACGTCAATCAGTCATACCACTAGCACACATAAAAAACCTGAAGGCGCCATCCAACTCATCATGGCTAAAATTGTAACTAGGAAAACAGAATTTTTAATATGTGGAAGTTGATAGAATGTTAGGGAACATAACTTGAAAAAAGAGACAAAAACACAGATCAAACTGATGACACTATATACGTATTCACTTATAACTTGACAACACTCATCCCTTATCAGATAAAAATTTCATTATAAATCATTTACAAAAAAGTATTTACCTTCTAAATATATTTTCTACTTTAAATTTCTAAGTGGTAGTCATCCCTGGGATATGATTTCATGACCTGGAGGTTTGCAGTGCAGAACACTATCAACCATTTCAAGGGAGTTCCCAGTACATCTAACAGATAAATTATCTGAATGAAGTTAAAACAGAAAGTGGACATGGAAACATTTGCCACATGATGATGACGATTGATGTTTTACAGCCACTTTTGTGCACATGGTAGGCTAAATGGGCCGAGCAACCTCCAAAGGTAATGAAGTCAAAGATGAAACACCCCAACATGCTACTGCTAGACCACAGAGACGACAGAAGCACAAATGACAAACATCGAGTGGAACACATCTAATAGTTTCTCCAGGAATGTTCTAATCATTAAGTACATGGTAACCATACAAGACTCCTCTACACAGCTATATCAGTTTGAGCTTTTGATTCAGTGTGACATTTCATTTCTATGTTGTCGTTATTCTGACAGTCTGTTGGCAGAAAATAACCTTGAGGAGAGGGTAGGCACTTCGAACACTTCCGTAGCTTGAAGACGCCGACGAGCTGAGTGAGGGAGGCCAGACAGGACTCCTGTATGTCCCGGCTCATAATCCCATACACCAAGGGACTCGAACACGTCGCCACACCGTAGAACACCGACACGATGACGTAAACGTCGGCCCCGACAGTGTTGTCCCGATCGGCATTCCGGATGGCGGTGTACGGGATAAAGCCGAGGAGGATCACGAGAAAGATGACACCAAACATCTTTGTGACCTGGATCTCATGCTTCATGTTGTTGTTTGTCAGATGGAGATGGCGCGATGTGCGGTAGATGAAGCCAAAAATGAGCAGATAGCAGAATACGACCACTACACATGGAACGATCACCTGGATGACGGTTACCGAAATAATGCGTGCCTTTTGGGTTGGAAGCAATATGCAACGCAGCATCTTGGGAACGTATCCGGACGAATCCAGGTTGAATCCAGGGATAGCACAGGCAATGGGAATGGCCCTGGCCATCACGAGGACGAACAAAACGTAAGCGTTTCTCCTCATCTTGTTGTAGACATTGTTGTGCACGACGACGATGTACCGATGGATGGCTATCAGCGCCGTGTGCCACAACGAGCAGCCGATGAAGGCGACGGTAAATTCGGGATTCAGCTTACACATGACCTCGCCGGCCGTCCATAGGCGCCAGATGTAGGAATCGATGATCAGTATCACAATGAGGCAGAGGCTCAGCAGGTCGTTGACGCATAAGCTCGATATGAAGATGTTGATCACGGTCCACATCTTACGATGGGCACACACAGCGCACATGACCCACAGATTACCCAGAATGCCTTCAACAAAGAACACCAGCATCACTGTGGCACCAACCGATGTCACCAATCTGCTTGGCAGTTCATCTCCAGCGGATATGTTCCACGCTGCTGTTATGTTCCGCTGTTCATCATCTACCAGAACCATTTTGATTATGTACTTATTTCCGTAATGCTATCAGTTTCCTTTAGCGGACACTTCATTTGTAAACCATCAGTGATGAATGCAAATTATAAAGAGCTCTCCGTCATACTCTGTTGTAACTATTCTCCCATTTTCTCCCAGCACAGATCTGTCTCGTGCATCAGTCCAAAAGCCAACAGGGATCCAGAATTAATAAAATCTCTTGCACACAAGTCAAACTTTGGCCAAGCATCTGATCACAAAAATCTTCAATATTTGCTTGATGGCTACAACAATTCTCCATCATATTTTTGGCATCTTCCATCCGTGAGGTCTCAGTAATCCTGTAGATGATCCGACACCATTTCAACATTCATCAATCATCAGCGCATAACAGTCGAGGCTGATACCTGTACAAAACAAAATGAAAAATTTCATTATTAACATCACAAACAAAGTGAGACAAGTTAATGAATGTGTTCTTTGTTGCATAAAGAATATTAATAGTGGAGTTGATTCGATTTGTTTAGCCTGATCACTGATCACACTGGGGAGGTATGGCTGAGGGATGACTCGAGGAAAACATCCCATGAACATAGATATGAGCCGGATTTGAATCCTCAACATAGAGGTTTGTAGTGCAGTGCTCTAACTGCTGTGCCATTCGAAGATGATGATGATTGATGTTGTATGGCCAGTTTTGTGCACATGGTAGCCTAAATGGGCCAAGCGATCTCCAAAGGTAAAGAAGTGAAGTCAAAGATGAAACACCCTTTAGAGATGCCCACGCCGAGACTCGAACACGGGTGGTAGTGATATGTGATCAAACAAGCTACTGTTAGAGCAGAGGCACCCTCTCACTGTAGGGCAACAACTAGAAATAATCTGAACATTTCTTGTCACCCAGGTCTCTTTAACAAGATGACTAGCTACTATGTCAGATTATGGCATATTATTAAAGTCAACTAATAATAATGGCCGAAACGACAGTTATTTTACGTGGTTTATCTACCTCAAATGAGGGAGACGCATATGGTCTGTAATTTACTGCTTACACCACGGGGACTAATACTAAATAAATTTAGAATTTACAATAGATGGCATATTCGGTGGAGAAAACCTTGCCAGTTGCCCGATTGGATGAAAAACTCCTCCTACCATGGCGACAGGGCCGGGATTCGAACCTCAATCCGTCCTCCCTCATAGCATGACCACGAGTAAGAAAGTCCTACACTGTTACCCACTAGGCCATAGAGATATAATAATAATGCTAATAGTAAAAATAATAACAACAATAATGTACATTTATAACTTAACCTTAACTAGCATGAGCCATTTAAAGATGCTGGACAGTGATGCACCAAGTCATTTCTATTTACTCGTATAGGAATCGATGGTCAATATTATGACGAGGCAGAGACTTACCAGGTGAGATTTTAGAACAGGTTCAAACATTTCAAGAGATGGTTGCTATGGTAAACATACAACAGCCATATGAACTGAACTCAGACACAGTAAGAGTGTCTTACGGGATGATCCGATTTTAGATAATCAGGTGCAGAGCCGACTCTCTGCGAGAACAATTGATCCAATAAAGGAGATGCGCTAAACACTTTAACATACATTACTCTTTTCTTGAGATGGCAAGTCATACAGGTTTTCCTAAACACAAGGCTGTAAAAAATCTTACTCCATCTTAGCTATGAGAAGACGATATAGTAAAATATTTAATAATTTATTTGAAATTTCCCCCATTCACCACCCGTGGGGCGGCACTATGGAATGGCCTCAATTGTTGTGTGCTCCGATCTTCAACCCACCAAAGCTCAACAACCTGACACGTGAAGATGCCACAAGAAGCTATTTTGATGTAACAATGGTGGAGATCAGTCATTTTGTGCAGAAGGAAAGGATGTGGTTTCCTATTCCCAACATCTTCTGTTTATATTCCATCAACGACCAAAGGAAGGCTGTCCAGACTCTGATATCACATGATAATGGATTAGCCACGCAGCGGAGACAACCTGCGAACGTGTAG
>JAODUP010000500.1:340000-471931 GCA_025642065.1 Paralvinella palmiformis
AACAAACACAGGAAAGATGGTAATCAGCTTGATCAACACTTTATCCAGCATTCAGTTAGACATGATGTCTCCATGGCCAAGTTGTTTGTGTGTTCGGACTACGGATTCTGAGGCTCAAACCTAGGACAGTCAGTCTGTGATGGATGTTTCATCTTTCACTTGATATTTCTCAGAAATTGCTTAGCCCATTTTTGTTTATTATTATTCTATTATGCGCATGCGCAAAAATGACTATAATTCTGATAACCCGATGATTAGACACATTTCTAACTGGGAATAAGACCAAAATTAACAACAAACACACACTTATTTTATTATTCGCACAAACAATCATGAACCAGTAGGCTGCTGAACAATTGCAGACCAAAAGAACTGATGCTGACCCATTAGTGATGTGATCTCTCTGGTTGAATAAGTCATAGGTGAGCACGTGGTTTAAAAGAGAACGGGAGACAAGGCTGTGACACAAAGCTGGATATATTCACGCAAATGCTGAATGCTTGCTCACCTGAGTCCCCATTCTCTTCATATATCTATCCCCTTGAGAAGCCCCTTTGTGATTGACACGGGTGTTACAATGGAATTGTACGACCGAGTGGGTAAATAAGTTGATTGCTTTATTTGCGCCTGGCCCCTATCTAGCCTATTACAGATGGTTGGGTCTCGGTTACCTATGGAACTGAGATGAAGCCATTTATTGGGCATGGCATTCTATGACTTCACAAGTTCACTTTGCTACGCATTGGTCATTCTGTGATTTCAATGTATGGACTTTGATATTCTATTCTCTTCTCCGTCTCACGGTAGATGCTAACTGATGAGGATGGGAATGGACCAGGTGTTCACTCCTCCTTTTCAATTATCGCACAACTGGAGTTTATGGAAAAAGATTGCTCAATTGCTCTGCTGTTAATATATTATAGAGGCATTTTAAAAACTGCCGCTCGGCTTCTGTAACCATGGTTACAGAATATTGAAACCATAACAAATCTCAACAAGGTTATATAATGTTTCAAGATTTGATGTAGAGTCCAAGATTTCCACCGGCAGGCAGTTTGCTGATCAGCAAAATACGAAGCCTCTGGTTTGAAAAAACCAACGTGGCACAGTTGTGAGAGTCCCCGGTTTGAATCCACCAAGTGGCTTAAGTGGTCTTTCCCATGATTGGTGGTTCATTCATCCATAAAATCAACACCTAGATGGATGGTAATGGGTGAGTGATAGCTTTCTTTAACATCATCACTGGTCACTGTTGGGACATGACACGGATATCCCACAATCACAGATAACATCGGGATTCAAACCCTGATGTGGAATTTTACAGTGCAGTGCACTATCAACTGTGCTTTTGGAGCTCTCCATATAGATGGCAATGGATTAAGGGAATGGATTATCTGTCTGTGATTGGCAGCTAGAAGCTGTATACTCTCTGTGGGATTGATGATATCATTGGATTGTACAGGGGCCACTACGGGGGATAGAGTACGAAAGCTGAGTAGAGAGTAGTTTTTCAGTCTTTAGGCGTCAAAGGACCACAAATGACTGCTAGCCAGAAGTTGGTAAGATATATATTTTTTTTGGGTGATTTTGACACAGACACACACACACACACACACACGCACATATTTATAATGAAACATACATAACATCAGTCCACAGAAAATGTATTGTTACACCTGTATGTTCTGAGAAATAATTTAAATTTAAATTTAAATTTAACACAAAATGTGAATATCATTGGAAAGTTCTTATTAATGATACCAAACTATGACGTTATCACACACTGATAGAGCTATCAGACAATGACACCAAACTCGTGGTGACACAAGAAGAGTCAATAACAGGCACTGTCATTGGCAACTAATCATCATGATGCATCCCATTGTTGACCAGGACAGTACCCGATGAGCAATAAATTAATAATAGTTACCCATTGATCTGAAAAACAACCAAATATTTATGGCAGCAATACACACAGATGAAAGGGACAACGGTGTCATTATCACCGAGAAGGTATCCTTGATACACATCAGCATGCAGCAAAGTGCACATAACGAAGCTCAAGTTGAACTTATGATAATAGCACCTGTAAAAAGTATGTATCCAAAGTACAATTAGCAATTTCAGTGATCAGTATTTTAAGAAATCCTTTTCAGGCAATATTTTAAAAACAGATTTAAACTTTTTAACGAACTGTCGTCTTCTAATATTAATTAGCATCATCTCATCGAGTAGCCATTATTACTGATAACCTCATGTGAACGATGAAGTCTGACAGTAAAGGACCTGAATCTGAACACCTAATTACCAGCATATCACCTGTAAAGGAAGACACCCAAACATCATATGATGAGTTAATTGTGTCATCTCAGAGTTAATTGTATCTCCTTTTTTAATAAAACTGCATGCATTTAATTTTTTTGATAAATCTTTGATTTATTTTAAACACGTTTTGATATGACTTTTCTAAAAACAAATTCTCATATGTCTTCATTATAATGTTGCCTTCCATAATATCTTGATACCTTGATTGATTGATGTTTTACGGCCACTTTTGTGCACATGGTAGGCTAAATGGGCCGAACAAGCGCCAAAAGTAATGAAGCGATGTCAAAGATGAAACACCCTTCAGATATGCCCACGCCGAGATTCGAACACGGTTGGTAGTGATCTGTGGTCCAACACGCTACCGCTAGACCACGGAGGCGTCGGTGAATCATCCGAAAAACGGTACTACATTATTTCAATGCGCCGCCCGAGATAGGCCGTACACACAGATACACCCTACACGTCTAACCACCATACTAGACTAATGACATATTTCCGAATGGACCGACCGGTAATCGGTGTTTTAATTTTCAATCCTTCAATTAACAACCCACCACTTACGGATTGTGGATGCCATACCTTTGCACGTTGCAAGAATCGCCACCACAACCCCGGACAATTCATCGGGGACGGAATCCGGAGAAGCGACATTTCAGGCCGAGAAGGTTAACGTCTGACCAGATGCAGGTCGTTTCATCGGCACCACCAGACCAGTTCGTCGCCAAATTAAGAGATCGTAGCACGGCTGATTCGTCGCCGTCAATAATTAAAGAACGTTATCCTTCCTGTTTTGATGAACAATTGTGATATCCTTAACGGCAATAATTGGATGAGTGGGTCGACAATAAGTCATTTGTCTGGCGTACATCTATATATGCTTTACTGTTGAACAAAGCATCGTTATTAGGAATTTGGGCCCAGAGTTTTGTGTTCCAATTTGGGCTTCAATCGGCGTTTCAAAACCATAAAAAAGCGATCAGCCACCAAACCAGCGATAAGAAACATGGATCTAACATTTAGAAGCCAATTGATGACACACTGTTATAGGCAAGATCATAGGTGGATAGGGTCGTCGTACCGAAGAAAACTATATAAAATAACAACATTTCGACCAGACATCATCACCATCATCATCATCTGACTTCTGAATGACCCCTATGGACACCACCTGTAACAATAACATAACAAAACTACAAGATAAATCAATACCAGGTGACTATGCCCAATACGGGACGTTCAGCGGGCCTCAATAAGAATTTCAAGAGAAATCAACACCAGGTGACTATGCCCAATACGGGACGTTCAGCGGGCCTCAATAAGAATTTCAAGAGAAATCAACACCAGGTGACTATGCCCAATACGGGAGGTTCAGGGGGCCCCAGTAAGAATTTCAAGAGAAATCAACACCAGGTGACTATGCCCAATACGGGAGGTTCAGGGGGCCCCAGTAAGAATTTCAAGAGAAATCAACACCAGGTGACTATGCCCAATACGGGACGTTCAGGGGGCCTCAGTAAGAATTTCAAGAGAAATCAACACTAGATGGCTATGTCCAAGAAAGGACGGGAGTGAGAGAGAGAGAAAGAGAGAGAGAGAGCATGGTCGTCAATTTGGCTATACATATCTTTATCACTAGCACAAGTTAAAAGTTTAAACGTATTTTCTTTAGTTGTGTTTCGGTGTTCACCACAGCCGAGTTTTAGCATTATAGATACTGGTGTGGTCGTACTTGTCTTACTGGCTACACAGTATATCGCCATGTAAAGGCTAGAGGTGAACAGCTGGACGACGATGATGATGATGATTGATGTTTTGCGGCCACTTTTGTGCACACGGGCGCCTAAATTGGCCGGGCAACATTCAAAGCTAATGAAGCGAAGTCAAAGATGACACACCCTCAAGATATGCCCAGGCCGACGTTCGAACTCGGGTGGTAGTGATCTGTGATCCAGCTCGCTACCAGATGAACAGCTGGAGTTACGATACACGTGCAATTCGATCGCAGTAGCTGCGTTTTCAGCCGAATTGTCCGAGCTAGCTTTCCATCAGGATCGACGCACCAGTGACGCCGGCTCGTCCCGGATCTCCACTTGTATTCTCTTTGCCATCACCACAAGAGGCAACTCCCACCCCACCCCTAAAAACAATCACTTGAAGTGATGATGAAATCCTGAATTCACGTCAGGAGACACATCGGGGAGTTGCTAAAACGATGAGATCGTTTGAAAGGATCACCCGTATCTTTGAATGAGTGATTAATCTTATGAATATTTATTCTAATATGTTATGTTCAATATGTATATGTTATATATGCCGTTTTACGTGTGTTTGTGTGTAATACGTAAACTTTGTAATGCGGGGAATGCGAGATGCCAGAAATAAAGTTTGTATCAATTTAATGCGCGTTGGTCTTATTTATGTCACTTGATACCATGACACACACACACACACACACACATATATATATATATATATATATATATATCACCACAGTGAAGGCAAACTAACACGCAGATGTACTTTATTGACTGGCAACGAAACGATTTCGAGTAGGTCACGAAATGACCTTTCTATGTCGACGAATTAGTAGTGGTGACGAAACGTCTCGCAACTGTTTTGCCAGTATGTGTGGTTTAATTGGAACTTAACTGGAGACTTAATTCACACTTCACAATATCCAACCGACAAAGAGGGCGATAGAAAGCCCATCATTTGTCATCCACACTAAACGAGTTACATCACAGCTTTGGGCGAGACGGTGATGAATGAAGACGAGAACGTAGAACTGAAAGCTCCGGAAGAGCACGTCAGCCTCAAAGCGGAAATGGGAGCCAGTCTCCACAATGGCCGACTGCCATGAGCAATTCTAGAGAGACAACGCCAGTATGTCACCAAATACAATCCCGTAATGGAGTCTATATGACTGCCCGACATCAACACGATGACCCGAAGTCAGAATAACTCGGACAGATACAGCGAGATTAATTTACTAAATAAATCAGATCGATGTTCTTGACTGGCTTTCATATTAGCTTAACATCTTGCCCAAATTATCGGATTATGGGGCAGATCTTGCCTGTTTACGAATTGTCGCCCCGATAAATGAGGAAAACGTATGTATTATTATCAGTATTATATAACTGACACACAAACAGGAAATTACTAATACTAGAAAAAGGCTTCGGAGAAATATACTGGGGCTCAAGCAACAATACATTACACGCCCGCCTCTATTGCCAACGGGTGGCTCTTCTTGCTCGTGGTCATGGTATGGGGGAAATCGGAAGTTTGAATTTCGGCCGTTGCAACTACAGTAAGCGGAAACTGGCAAGAATTTCTACTGTAAATGTTAAATTTATTTAGAATTACAATATGCGTCTCCCTCATCTCAGGTAGCCAGCCACGTAAAATAGCTGCCATTTCGGCCATTATTATTATTACTACATGGAGATAGATAAAACGCGGTTAGATTTCTCAACAGACTATAAGTACTACAGATTCCATGAAAACAAAACACAGAACATATACCATTTCCATTTAGAATATGATGCGGCTCGTTAATATTGACTGTTTCTGACAGCCTTGTATTGTATTTCTCGCAGTCAAAGAAATATATCAGAACAGGTATGAACGATCGACCCGATAGTAGGGTAAAGCGACCGATTGAGTTAATTGCATTCTTTATAGGATTGCCATTACAATGAATGGGGTTGTGGGTTGGGGTGGGGGGTGGCGCGGAGTACATGCCACGAGAAATGATTGTGGCAGTAACGAAGAGCATTTCGGTGACAGATTTTCTCATCGGCCAACAACGGATGGCGTTTTATGACAATAGGCGACGAGAATCTTCACCGGTGGCCGGACAACAATGGATATCCGTGATCAACGGCCAGATCACATGACTGGCGTAATGCAGGAGCAGTCGTACCAATGATGTCAGAAATGCCGGTCGCGGAGGAAGTCGAAAGTGTACGCCGAACTTAGAGGTCACGGAAAATACGACGCTCGCACGCCAGACGGAAGTTAGCCGGTTTTTACTGCGAAGTGCTTCCACCGCCTCGTGCGGCTGACTCCCGTTACTTCGTCATCCCCCGAAAAAGAAATACCCGGGACAAAGACGGGACGAAGAAGCGACGAGGCATCGGAGTGACGCGACTCCCGGCGTCGCGATAAATAACCCATCTCCGGCCGATGGGAACGCTGGCAGGCCTGAGCCAAGTCCATTACAACCCTTTTGTTGTCAACTCCAGAAAAAAAGAATAAAGTATTATCTTCGCAGAGCTATCTATTATTACCGGAATCTCGAACCCCGCCGAGCTCCGTTTGATGCGCGCTTCTGGCAAATGGCCGCAATACGAACGATAAGATGACGGTGGACCGAGCGAAGAGAACAAACACGAAAGGGCGTCTATTTCACTTGACATGACAGCACCGGTGAAAGCCACGAGCTACAATTAGTATGGAGACAGGTGTAGAAATATTTAGAGGAATAAAAATTATCATCCTTTTCAAGCCGCGTTATTGAAGTCGGATAGACTGTAGACACCAGAAAAAGGGCAAATCTCATCAAAAGCGAGTCGTCCTCATGGAATCTGGTAAGAAAGGACATGGATGCTATTTTTAATGAGCGTTTTCCGAGGATGCCATGATAGACCTACACTAGATTTGTAAGAGGGGCCACACGCGGTGGATTTCGGAATAATCCAAACACTGCTGACGTCAATGATCAGCGAATACACAGTAAGTTGGATACCATTTGATTACAGTAACAACAACAACAACAACAACAACAACAAAAACAACCCCTCCCACCAAAAAACAACAACCAAATACATTTCTCTATTGGCTACAAATGTGCATGAAAGGTATTCTCGTCGTTTTACTTACCTTTAGAGCTTTTGTGACTGTACTTGTTTGTAGCAACCATCTGGACCGTAGTGTCAGGAAAACCCGACCCGACGATGCCGTGGCGTATCAACTCACAGCTACTCGTTGCCGAGGTATGACGAAACGCATCAAATGGCCGGTAACCTATTGTGCCAAAGCCGGCACAATGGCACGCGCTGGCATCAATTGTCCCGATATGACAGGCGAAGACTCTCAGAGTGGGCCGTCATCGAAGAGCCTCGATTCCTCCTCCTCCGCCCCTGTCACATCGCCGGTCCTTCTCAGAGGCGACGTAGAGAGGGAATGGGCATCGGGGGAAAACAACCCGACTGCCTTCACGACTGTGACAAACTTGGTCGAGGTCTACCGTCGAGGCGGGCCCGTGTCTGGCTCAGGTATGGCAATAGACGGGGCCGTGCCGTACAGTATCTGATGGTGCTGCTGCTGCTGTTACTGTCTCCTCGGCCATTCCGTCGAGCTTTTTTAGGCCTCGGGTAATGGCGGTGAATCATTCTAACACTGACTGGCTTTAAGCCCGTTTGTCATAGATATTACACTGTTTGCGCCTCGATCGAGTACTTGAAGAAATAACCGAACTCAGTAAAAATGTATTACGTCTCCAGAATATAATACACACACACATCACCGGCCGTACATCGTTAAGTAGTATATGTAGTGCGCTATAACAATATGGGAAAATTATAATAAAATTAGACAGATGTTGATTTTGTGCGTGCGTGCGTGTGTGTGCGCGCGAGTCAGTGAATATTTCTAGGTTTCTTTGAATATTATTGCTTTTTGTACTGAAGCAACAACGGTTGAAATAACAGTAAGACATTTTCCATAAGAAAACACGACAAAACACGAAATCACATCACCGGAAGCCAATTTAATGATGATGCAGAAGCGATGACGTCACTATGGTGACTCGCTGATGGCATCCGAAGAGGTCGGCCGACGGAATTACATCAAAGTCACATGCTACCGCAGAACACAGGCCTCGATCATGTCGAAATCATTCCAACAGATGCCCACACCACACTCGAGGAATGGCAGAGGGAGCGGACATGCCCGGGGCTTCCATCATAATCAAAACATCAAGCCATTACCATCACGTCCGTGGATCATCCGTTGTCACGTCCGAGTACGACTTCGTCTGGTAGAAGATGAGCTTTGATGAGCCGGCGACAGACACGTTATTGGAATATGTTGCCGTAAGCCCGACATCGTTACTGCATTCTAGCCCCATCTGTAATAGGTGTAGCACTCGGGATTAAGTGCAGTAGCCCAGCCAGTACAGTGGGAGCCATTGTATAAATGAGTAATGGCAGGTTTCATGTCCAGTAAGGACAAGAAAATCGTGGGCGGGATGGGGATGGGGTTGGCATATCCTGCTGGCGACGGCGCATCTCACAACGTGACAAGTAAATCGATAGTAATACTTATGAACAATATGTTCTGGCCAACTTATCATATTTTGTATATAAGTTAGAAAAGGCTACATTTCTCCATGTATTTACATGATAAGAATCAAACAAGAACATTTGTGAAAATCCGTAGAAACAAAAATTGTAGAAGGAAGTCCGGAAAATCAGTTCCAGAAATGGTTTGGGTATAAATTTCAAGGTTCCTATCTCGATATTAAAATGTCAATTTCTGGCTTTCAAAAGTGCTTGAAATCATTTTTTGTTTTGAGTAGGCGTCACAAAAAATCTAATGGTATTTTTTGCCAAATGTTATTACTAATATGCTTTTGAATGCTATTGTCATAACTTCAAAGACGAAATTAGAGGATTATCGGATGACTGCCAACAGATCTGACATAAAATGAGGCAGTCTTCGTGATGTGAACCCGACGTCACCATAATATAAACCATAAGAATTATCTTAACTAAACGGTCATGATGAAAGTCATTGTCATCTCTCTCTCTCTCTCCGTGTGTGTACGTGCGTGCGTGTGTGTGTAACTATTCTGTGAAAAGGCACTTAGCCGAAGAATCTTCTCAAATCATGAATCTAGAAATTGGTGCACTTGTCTAATTTGGGTCATTTTCACTAAGGTTGTTCTGTCCAGAGATTTTTTTGACTGAAATATTTACAGACTACAGAGTATTTAAATGCGATTCATATAATCCACTTTAAAAATAAATATTATTCTTATTATAATTATGATAAATAATTTGTGGATTATTATTAACACATAGTTCATGTGTACTTCGAAAGAAATATCCCACAAACATAACAAAATACTATTTGAATTCAATCTCTGATGTTGAGGCATGCAGTGATGTGCTCCATCCATTCTCATATCAGAGTACCAGTGTTCATTTTATTTATAATTAGTCACCAGGTAACAAAACTTATAAAATTACTTATAAAGTAGGGGCGCCTCCGTGGACCACAGATCACTACTATCTGAGTTCGAATCTCGGCGTGGGCATATCTGAACGGTGTTATATATTTGACTTCGCTTCATTACTTTTGGAGGTGGCTCGGCCCATTTAGCCTACCATGTGCACAAAAGCTTGATAGTAAAATGCTCAGCTGTGAATATGCCTAATTTAGCTACTTAATGAGGTAAATTTATAGTAATCTCTTAATTAGGGGTTCCTAATTAGGTGTTTCAACCTAGCAACTTTACCTTTGAAGGTCACTCAGCTCATTTAGTGTACCACCTGGACGTTGGATGTAAAAAACACTAATTCACAAATAAATAAAATTGACTGGTTTAGTAATTAACCTCTACTGCCATTTTCTACAGAGATCACCTTGGTCAAAAGATAACTGTCATCAACGAGGTATTTTTACAATATAAAGTATAGCATTTGTTTTATGGCAAAGCCTTCAGGCTTTAAACCTAGTGTTTATACAAACATGTTTTAATGTTATTTATGACCACCAGGCTAAAAATAGCCGATATTGTTATAATACACAGTATGGACCCGGGAACAATGACTCTACTCCCACACACCACTATAGTTGATTATACGCAGGAAAAAAACAGACTAGTCAAATGAGAGATGTCTCACTGTTTGAGAGAACAATAATAATAATAATAATAATAATACTGGAGATTTAACATAGCACCCTTACTAGCAGTAGCCGTCCAAAGTCACTCTACAAGGAAATAACATAATAACATCTGGCATACATCTATATAATAAATTCAAAGTTCATTCATTGACGTGGTGATGGGGCTTGCATGTCTCAGTGAGCCAGAGAACTGTGGCTTCTGTCATGGACACCCCGAACCGGACTGGTCAATGGGTAGAGGACAGACTAATGGTGAGGTAATCCAAACAGAAACCTCGAGTGCTGAAATCGGAGGTATTTGCTGCCGCACGGCGCACCCAAATAGACCACAATACTACCCACCTACGGGGCTATTAAACCGAACGAAAAGAACAAGAAAGATCCTAGGTAAATCATGAATCGCAAAAATGAGAAAGAACTTTACCGAGCCTCGGCACGGATAGACAAAGGGTAACCCCCAAGAGAAACGCCCCACTAACCCAGAGGTAACGTTGGTAGGGCGCCTCTATGGTCAAACGCTAGCGCGTTGAATCACAGATCGCTACCACCCGTGTTCGAATCTCGGTGTGGGCATATCTGAAGGGTGTTTCATATTTCGACTTCGCTTCATTACCGTCGGAGGTCGCTCGTCCCATTTAGCCTACCGTGTGCACAAGTGGCCGTAAAAAGACCAAAAAGGTAACGCTGAATTTTTACCCTTGACCAGAAGATTTGCAGCACAATGGTCTAATCAGTTTACTATCAGACTGCCCAACTAATCGAGCAAATACAAATGTATATACAGTCAAATAATCAGTCAAGCTAATATATATCAAACAATCAACATAAGTTACACAATACGTTTGCCTATTTTAATTAGGCTACGTAATAACGCATATCATAGGCGGGCTGTACCGTATTTAATCAATCACCGCTTCCTTAAGGGTGTCGTGACATTGCCGCGCCGCAGTACATCAACACCAGAACCTTTACGGGTCGATCGGAATGTGTCTGCACTGGAAGTAGAGTCACTGCTTCATTGTTGATCAGCGAGTTGATAGTAGGAAGATCATGCCGATTCACACTTATAATACATATGGGGCCAGTAGGAACGCGGCTTACGCCATGCTGATCCTGCATTATGTCCATACCGTTGTTCACGTATCTTTCGTAATCACATTATTATTACACACTAATTATAATCAATTAAATGTTTCAAGAGGTATGGTATTTTGGAAATAACTTACTTACTTATTTACTTACTATATCGTTGACCTTTTTCGGTGGCTAAATAGTATCCGGTGGAACCCCCTCACATGTGCGCTGAGGATGTTATCCCGATAGAAGGTATCCTTACAAAAATGCAGACTCATCACTGTCTCAGTTGAAAGAGAATATCACATTCACACTGATCAATCTAAGACACGTCATCGTGGTTTATGGGATGAAGAACCCTTCACTGGCTGGATACTTAAGGACACGGCTATCCTGATAATAATTTATCTGACACACTCTGGCAATGAGTGACACGTTGGCTGCCTAAGTCCAGACCCATTTGTTGACGCCCTGTGTAGTTAACGAGAAGAACGGCCTAGCCCCTCCGGTGGGCGTCCATACAGTCAATGGGAGACAGCATTCCTATTCCTGGGTTAGGCATACTTATGTTGGCATCCATCAAAAGGCAAACATAATTAATGGAATATGCAATCAGAGTTTTCTTACGATGGATCCAGATGTAAGCATACGCCTCAAAATATGGACGAAGAAAAAACAGCAACTAATATCTCAATTGCAGCCCAATAAACCTTTCCCAATTAACACGCTCCATCTGGTGAGAACCAGAGGAACTACTGGTGTGGGGAGGTGGACGCCGGCAGCAAATACCACTGCGCCGGTAAACTGACAGCCGACCAAAGAGTGGTACTCGGAATACTAGGAATATTGTTTGAAACAATACACTTCATTCACAATTAAAAGCATTTGATTCCGGCACAAATCTCACTTTAATGAAATCAAAGAGAAATGCTCAAAAATCACATCCCAATCAAACGCGTTTACAAAATGAGATCAATAAAGACGTGTGGGAAAGATGATCGTTTGTGTTATTATATCCATCAAAATACGTTTAGGTGGAAATAGAAATGTCGAAAAATTATAGAACTTCATATGTAACAATCATGCATGTGTTATTTTATAATGGTATTATTAATGGTTTATTAAAAGATATCCAAAGCCGATGATCAATGGCACTCATTTTCCCTACGATATATATTAAGTGACGATCCAGCTATTACCGTGGGCCACATTAAAAACAGCATTTATTATCTTGCAATTGCAAGATCTGGTGCAGGTCAAACACCTGACCATCGTATAAATCCAGTATCTACCAGAATCTACTTTTCCGCGACCCTTCAATAGCATTTACTGTTGGAAGTGGACTGAAGCAATGGTGAATTCAAGCAGGTTTTGACTAGACAGAAACACTATTTGCACAATATGCTGAAGCAGTTCATTCACGACAGATACGGCTGGTTCCTATGCCAACCAAATGAGTTTGATTTCTAAGTGACTGCTCAAGATATGAGACAGCATTCCTATTACTAAGTATTATGTCCTTTTAAGACAGCTACCTCGTTTCCGCCAGTCATCTAAATTGGCCGCGAATAGAGCACAGCGCTGCAGACCTCCAGCATTCATTATGTATGTGGGATGTTTCAGCCGACAACTTCATTCAATAGGGAGTACCTAGCTTTGGCCATATGCCCTAGGTGCGATCATTGTAAATACTAAACAATAAGAGAATGATTTATAATCGCAGACTTCCAGTCGTCTCATCAAAGCAGCAAATAGGGCATAAAAATTACGGCTTCCAAAGAGCATAGTTTTAAATAATAAGAACTCTCTATACATTACCAGAAAACTATTTATTCGGTCAGAGCATAATACAAAGAGATAATGATGATGATGATTGGTGTTTTACGACCACTTTTATGCACATGGTAGGCTAAGTGGGTCGAGCGACCTCTAAACGCGAAGTCAAAGATGAAACAACCTTCAGATATGCCCACGCCGAGATTCGAACACGGGTGGTAGTGATCTGTGGTTCAACACGCTACCGCTAGACCACGGAGGCGCCCCACTCGCATAATACAGAGTGGTATTTTGATGTGCAATCAAAGATCGTAACCATGTGAAGTCATCTTCGCTATCACTTACCTGTTACATACTTAAATTAAATAACAAATTTCAACCCGTGACATGGGAAAGATACCATGTGAGCAAGAACATGTTTTAGTTCCGTTTTCAGTGAAGGCATAGGTTAGTTAACGTGGTATATAAAAATGTGGTATATAAAAATGTATTATTATTATTATTATTATACACACGCATAGATGATGATGATGACTGATGTTTTACTGCCACTTTTGTGCACAAGGTAGGCTAAATGGGCCGAGCGACCTCCAAAGGTAATGAGACGAAGTGAAAGACGAAACAACCTTCAGATATGCCCACGCCGGGATTCGAACACGGGTGGTAGTGATCTGTGGTCCAACACGCTACCGCTAGAGCACAGAGGCGCCCCATACACACGCATAGACACAGACGTGTACACATACATGTAAACATGTGTACACATGCACATACACCATTATAATAACATCTTTTTATGACAGAAAACTGTAGTTTATCAAAACTAGAGAATGATGCAACATTACATAAACTAACAATTCTAGATTCAGATCCCTAATGGATGATGATGATGACGACGATGATGATGTAATGACAAATTATTTACTAGGAGATCAAATATCTCATAAGAACCCATATCCTGTTGATGAATGTTATTGAATCTTACAGGTAGACTGAAACCCATGAAATCGGATTATTATTGGACCAGATCATACCGTGTACCGGATCTACTGAAGCAGATAATAAACATCAGGTGCAGTCCTTGTCTATGCACCCCCCCCCCCCCCAAGATTCTGGGCCACTGGGCCAGATATCAGACATCACAAACGTTAACTGTTGAACTGAACGGGATTTCTCTTGATTGCTACAGTTCTAGCCAAACCCAAACATGAATGTGTGTGTGCGTGCGTGTGTGTTGGCTTGTATGGGTGTGTGTTTTAGCTGTGTATAATAAGGCACAGGAACAGAGAATCTCGAGCCGTGAATTCAAACTCTGGACGTTTCTTCAGGGGACTGAATCCAGAGTGGCGACTTTTCTTGCTGAGACATGTGTAATGTCTCAGCAGTCCCTAAGCCGCCAAGCAAAAACAAAAAAGCGAATCACCTACAGTCGTGAAGTTTGGGAGTAGAACACCCAAGTCAGATCACGGCAGTAGTGAGAATGTTTAGCTTAATTATCTAAGCAGCCCTATTTATAGCTATTTTTCAATTGTTGTATCTTTCTTCAAAGCAATACCATATAAACTATATAACCCAATTATCACCGTATCACGCGTTCTGATCACTGCACCACAGACCCCCCCCCCCCCACAGACACACACAAAAAAACACTCATTAAAACAAGCGGGGCGCCTCCGTGGTCTAGCGGTAGCGTGCTGGACCGCAGATCATTACCACCCGTGTTCGAATCCCGGCGTGGGCATATCTGAAGGTTGTTTCGTCTTTCACTTCGTCTCATTACCTTTGGAAGTCGCTCGGCCCATTTAGCCTACCTTGTGCACAAAAGTGGCCGTAAAACATCAATCATCATCGTCAAAACAAGTGGCTTCATTTTGTAATTCAGTACGTAAACGTTCAGAAGCTTACCACGCGAAAGCAAGATTACACGTCGTGAATCAATTGGTCAAAAATGAAACAACTAAATTGCTGACGAATCCAAATTTACATCACTTCTAGCACAAGAGAAAGTTAGATAGTGGTCACCTGCTGAAATTCTAGTGCGTTTAGTTTAAAGAATGAAACGCACATATACGCGCGCGTACACAAACACACGCACACACACACACACTACGGTCTCGAAATGTCCTGATTTTTAGGTTTCTTTTGAACCACAGGAAATTACTGCTGAATGCAAACCGTGCTGTTTACTGCCAGCTGCGGTGTCAAATTGCACCTTTTTGTATGTGCTTCCGCTTTCTGCATTTGTCACGCGCGAAAAAGGGATTAGCTGTGACCCACAGGCTGATGAGTATTCTAGACATGTATATGTGTATGTAGATCTACGTTTGTATATAGATGTGTTGAGGTGTTTGTATATTTAGGTTTTTGCATATAGATTCATGTATGTATAGATGTATAGATGTTGATGTTCTGAGCCAGTGCTAATATAATATATATATATATATATATATATATATATATATATATATATCCTAAACACATACACACACACACAAACACATATCCACAATCTGCGAGTGGCAAAGTACAGACCAACATTCAGAACAAACAAGATTAAATCTAAACTATATCATCCATGAACACTAACCTTAGTAAGAGATAGTTATCTACAGCTCTGTAGATAAATCCATTTAAAACTCTTCTTCTGAACTGTTGAAAACTTTAGTTTGAACAATCACCTTCTGTTTGTGGTGAAAACATTAAAAACATTTATAATAAAATACTGTATAAATAAATAAATAAATAAATATATATAATATATATATATATATATATATATATATATATATATATTGTATTTGATTTTTAAAACATTACATGCTTAACACAATAAATGTGTATTAATTTGAAGCTGCTTGTTTCAAATATTCACTTGTATCAAAACTGCTCTGAGGTCCCCAGTTCCAAGTGCATCTGAAACATCTCATCTTTACCAACCTCAATACAACAGAGCTTTTATTGTATATTGATCTCTTATGTGTGTCTATATTGTGGTTAGAGGTTATACCTAGATCCATGTTTACTCACAGACATTCATATTTGTCCAGTGTGAAAAATTGATGGTGGGTGCCATCAACCGAAAACTTTATACGTATGTACAAAGGTGTTTATAGAAATAGAGGTCTTAGTAGTCAGAGCCAGTGTTAGCATTATATATTTAAACACAAACACACAAGCCACACATACCTGTGAGTTTGCATCCAGTAATGATACAGTCGTCCCCTTCACGGCAGACTGCTGATGTATGCCAAGCTTTGTCAACAAAACAGGATGGTCAACCTGGCAAGTGACAAAACACATCAATAACATATAAATAAGCATGAGGATTGGTGAACCAGTAACCATATCAGCACTGTTACAAGTCTCATGATCAGATGGGCTATATTCCATACAAATACTATTGCTTTGTGTCCTCATAGCTAGTATAACATTGGTATGAATGCCAGTAATTTCACCATTAACAGTCAAACACCAAGATTTTCTATGTGTAGACACAACAGTTCTGTAAAATATTCAAAGCTGCTATGCTTACTAGCTAAGAACAGCATATTCAAGTAATTATATTACTGGTACATAATATCAAGGAAGCACTGTTTGTGCTCCACATTGTTTAATCCATAATCATTTTCAGGCACAGATTCCTATTCAGATTGGACAAGTGGTTTTGCATGCAGGACAAGTATATCATCCCAAGTACTTGCCCCACAGGACAAGTAAACTGAAGCATATCGAAAATGACTGTTCATTCATCGTTTCTTGACATTTCAATTTACTAAAAGACTGAAACCAAGTGCGCATGTCGAATGCGTGGGCCAATCACAGCATGCATCAATGTCTGCGGTTGTTTAGCCTGCGTAAAGTTGATCGTGGTTGGCTCATTAATGTCACCTGATCACGGAAGTTTCAGTCCATGTGCTTGTGTTTACATCCGCTTTGCCTCCACGTGCTTGTGTTTCACAAATAAATATACAACAAACAAAAACACCATTCTTTATTCAACGCTGCTAATAAATTGTAACTTCGCGTAATTCGGTGATATTGTGGAGCTTTGTTGGGACAAGTAAATTTCAGATGGGACAAGTAAAATTTTGCAGCACTTGTCCTACAGGACAAGTGGTTCTCAAGAGTAAGTGTAATGCCCTGTCAATGTATACAGAAATGGAATAATTTCTAAACCGTTGTATTAATCATTTCTGGAAGGGAGATTAAAAATACTGTACCTTAAAACTGATGTAGTCAAGACCATAGATCCTGTCATATCTGTTACTGGCAGCAAGGTTTGGTGGCCTAAGCTTGGCTGCGTATAGGTCATCTTTGATAACTGAAAATTTTAAAAAGAACTAAAAATGTTATGAATATTTATTACACTATAGCAACATTACATTACTGAGGGAACACACACACACATGACAAATACATTGTCGTAAAAAGGAAGATATCAATTCAATAATACATGAAAGGTATATTGGTATATAAAAAAATACAGCCATTAAATAAGTTGGACTAGACTTTTTTCATTTCACGATTTGTTATCACGAATCGGGATCAATACCAGAAACCATGAACACCTAGTTGCAGTGTAGTCTTGTTTAATCTGCGACTAATGTTCCCTAATCATACATAAATCACAGGTCAGTGGAAAGACGATCCCAAATTAATCTGAGGAGTGTTTTATGATCCCACCAGGTGTTTGCTCTCTTTTCTTAATTCTTTAAGATGACAGCACCTTTTTAAGTGGTCAGCTACTTGTGACGTTATAAGCTGAGAACATAATCCCCAGAAAAGTTCCAACACTTCTGCCGGACTTATAGCCTATCAGTATCAACCATGGGTATATGTACAACAACTTTAATTATTCAAATACAGCATATTAATCAAGTAATGAGATTAGGTCGATTTAGAATTTGAAGGGAAAAAACAATTCACGGGGACATTCGAAAGTGTTGTTCAATAAAATTATTTACAGTGTTTTACTAAATGCTTAAAGTTACAGATAAAACTTACAAATCACACGCACGCACGCATGCACACGTACGCACACACACAGATTAAGATGACCAAAACACACACTAATCTGATTCGGCAGAACAACATTCCCACAATAACACATCTAAGGACTTAGACACTATTACCAGTCGGAACTTTGGTGACACCTGATGGAGTAGAGGCAACCACTGCCACCAGCCAGGGTTGGCAGGTTTCTCCCCATCACAGAAAAACCACAGTAATTACCCAGTTTCTGCCGATACGGCATAAATACTTTCTGCCCAGGGGAGAAATGGCAGAAATACTTTCTGCCCGGGGTAGAGATGGCAGAAAGGGGAGAAACTAAATTTGGGGGAAATTGCCATGAAAATACCCAATTAATAAAGACTTTAACAGTTTGAAACCAATATACATAAGTATAAGTTATTTTTAAATTATAAATCTTGTCCACATGCCACATACTTATTTAAAGTGTATGTGAATAATTCATCACGTTTAAGATTGTGAGATAAAAGATTGAAATTATTTATTTATTTTTCTGTGCAGTTATGTACATTATAATCCTGAAAAAAAATTGATTTTATAATGACTGCTTTGTTATGCAAGGCAACATAACATTATCAAATACCCAATCAACTATTAGGAGGGTGATGGTGTGTCTAGTCATGCTTGAATACTACGGACAACATCAAGTCTGTAGTAATAACTACATGTACGTATCACTGTGAATAATGAAGAGATGCTGCTGTGTAATAACACTCACCCACTGATGCATATTAAATATGCAGTAGTAGGTGAGTGGTGTGTGATTGTTATTACACCATAGCATAGGGAAGTATCTGCACTGCCTAATTATAATATGGTTTGTAGTTTTGTTTTGCACTTTAACACATAACATTCAACATATTCAAGGGAAGTAGACTTGGTGATACAATGGCTAACAGTTACACATGATTATGCTTTGCACCTTAAAATAAATACATCTGGAAGTTTCTCCCCAGTTTCTGCCATTTCTCCACAGTTTCTGCCATTTCTCCCTGGCAGAACGGCATTTCTCCCCATGGCAGGGGGGAAATACCTTTCTGCTGGGGAGAAAGCCAACCTTGATGACAGTGCCAATTAATTCTATAGACCTATTGTATCATCTCACTGATTAAAAGACCAAGTGTATCCGCACATCAGGTGTTGATGTCCTAAATACAGTCGACCTCTTCACCGATGATTGATGTTTTACAACCACCAACCCGTTTCACTGAACACACACACAAACACAGAGAGAGAGACAGAGAGAGAGAGAGAGTACTCTAATCAGTGTGTTACATGAATTGACTATACACATTTTAAATCAGTCCTCATGTGGAAACACTAAATTACAGATCATCCACATCTAACCCTCATCCTCATCACAGATACCAAATGAACACCAAAAAACAGACATAATAGATTAATAATATTTATAAGTTACAATGGCTCCATTTGTATGGAAATATTATTATGATATTGGTGTTCGTCGAGATGTTTACCTTCATTATGCTTAGGATATTACGTATGATGATCATTGCCTAATTGTTAGGAAATAGTCACAACATTCTAAAGATAAGGTAAGATGAGACATACTGGAACAGGAGCTACAAGCAAAGGAATTCAGTGTGTATATGTTACAGTTAACCTGTATAATCGGATATTACGTATATTACCTGAAATATTCAGGTAATACGTCTATTGCTAACTGAGATTTACTACACATTACCTGAAAATTTCAGCTAATATACATATTGCCTGATTATACAGATTAACTGTAACATGATTGGTGATTGATGTTTTACGGCCACTTTTGTGCACAGGGTAGGCTAAATGGGCAGAGCGATCTCCAAAGATAATGAAGCGAAGTCAGGGATGAAACAACCTTCAGATATGCCCACGCCGAGTTTCGAACACGGTGGTAGTGATCTGTGGTCCAACACGCTACCGCTAGAACACGGAGGCGCCGGTAACATATACACAAACAAGTTGAACAATATTGTTGAAGGGCAACACTGAATTGGGCACAAAACCTCTCCCCTAAGTTCTACACGGAATACATCTTTAGCACTTATCAGAACCCATGTAAAATAGTACATGTTTTCATTGTACGAGAACATGGCAACGTTTGAGAAAACGATTTTACTATGCAAATTATTTGGATAAGCTACAGGCAATCCTATTACTCTCGAGGCTTGCTAGTACATCGTAGAAATTCTGTATTTATGATTTCAGCCGTTAACTCTGCTCAGTTATAGATTACAAACTAAACAGACTAAATTAAATACAAACATTAGAAATATTGTTCTGACTGTCTGAACTAAATTGATCATTATATTAGTTAATGCACGACATCCATATAGCTGGATAACTGTATTCAAGGAATGGTATAATGTCTACACTAATAAAGTACAGGTGGAAATATCAGTGCCAGCTATTGTGCAATTCAATATCCCTAGATGATGATGATGATGATGATTGATGTTTTACGGACACTTTTGTGCACGCGGTAGGCTAAATGGGCCGAGCGACCTCAAAAGGTAATGAAGCGAAGTCAAAGATGGAACAACCTTCAGATATGCCCACGCCGAGTTTCAAACACGGTGGTAGTGATATGTGGTCCAACGCGCTACCGCTAGACCATGGAGGCGACCCTCAATACCCCAAGAATTATATATGAAAGATCCACTAACATTAAAGTTTTTTGGAGGTCGCTCGGCCCATTTAGCCTACCATGTGCACAAAAGTGGGCGTAAAAACAATCAATCAATCATCATCATCATCATCATCATCCACTAACATTAGAGAAAGGTTGAATCATTGTCCTGACATCTCTGCTTCAGAAGTAGCAAATTTGAAGAAAGGACGTCTATAAAGATACAGTTTTTAGCTGTAAGATGACTAGTGTTTGCCCTTTAAGAATATTACCGATTAATCGGATTAAATAATATTATCTATATAAAGAAAAGCTTTAACTTAAGACATCAAAGGTGATATTGTTAAACAAAATATAAAATGAACAGTTGTCGTTAAACTTGCTATCAGTTAAATATTATTATTTAATACGGATATATATCTGTCAGCATATTTCTAACAGTTCAAATTATACCATTAATTTTTATAAACGCAGAAGTTTGTTTCTTTTGTTTTTCGAGGAGAATCCCCAGGCTGTCGCTTATTCGGCACAGCCTCTATGTTGGAGTGGTAGAGAAAACCCCCTCCCCCACCACTCACAGAGGAGCAGTACGGAAAGATGGAGCCGAAATAGCCTGAGGGTGATCACTGCCAGAGTGTTTTACGTCCTCAGGGGGTTTTTAACGTCCCCCTTTATTTTTTTATAATCCAGTGGAGACGGCAGCGCCATTTAACGTCAACCACCCACGATGTTGTGAGCCAAGAAATTAATCTCTGGAAAAGTTTCAACCTCTTGCTGGTTCGAACCTGTGATCGTTGGCACCAAGTGCCAGGTCCTTAACCGCTAGGCCACCGGAGCTCACTATAAATGCAGAAGTATAAACCTGCACATTATTAGTGAGCTCCGGTGGACTAGCGGTTAAGCACCCGGCACTTGGTGCCAACGGTCGCAGGTTCGAACCCTGTAAGAAGTCAAAACTTTTCCAGGGATTAATTTCTCGGCTCACAACATCGTGGGTGGCTGACCACGTTAAATGGCGCTGCCGTCTCCACTGAATTATTTAAAATAAAGGGGGACGTTAAAAAAAACCTGAGGATGTAAAACACTCTGGCAGTGACCACCCTCAGGGTATTTCGGCTCCATCTTTCCGTACTGCTCCCCTGTGAGTGGTGGGGGAGGAGGTTTCTCAACCACTCCAACATAGAGGCTGTGCCGATTAAGCGACAGCCTGGGGATTCTCCTCAACAACAACAACAAAAAAAACATTATTTATACTGGTAAAACTTATCATCCAAACTGTGTTAAAAGTCATAAGGCATTCATAAATGTTTTCGTGAATACTTTCAAATGTATCTATATTGATGTTGATGATGATGATTGATGTTTTACGGCTACTTTTGTGCACACGATAGGCCAAATGGGTGAAGCGAACTCCGAAGGTAATGAAGCGAGGTGAAAGATGAAATACCCTTCAGATGTGCACACGCCGAGGTTCGAACTCAAGTGGTAGTGATCTGTGATCCAACACGCTACCAGTATCCTTATTGAAATGCTTCAACTATTCCTGTATCCCTGTGACACGCCTATCTATTTATCGCATCTAGGTGTAACTGATTGTTAGATAATTTACCCGTGTCGTTACTGTTCTGCTGCAAACACAAAAAGTCCCATGCTTCATTTCTTCAAGTTAGTTGAACTAATGTCGTCTGAGACGGTAAGTGAGTCCCATAACGTGCATATATTTCCAAACTATCATCTGTTCGTCAAGCTCTTTATTTCTAGCCTTTATGGACAACATGTATACATGTATCAAGGGCCTAAGTGATAAATATTGAAGCGTTACTCTTAGATGTACAAATCCTAAACACCCTGTGTCAAATGGAAGAATCATTTAAAATAAAATTCTATTGTTAACACAATTATACATGGCATCATTGCTCTGTATTATCAGGGTTTTGGGTGTCTGCTTTCCTGTATCGTTATTTTATATATCGGGGCTCTATTTAAAGTTCATGCTTCCATCTAACCCACACATCGGCGATTCAGACTTGATAAATCATGATCCGTTTATTCATGATCCATGGTTAATGAATACCAATGATCCATTTCTGATATTCATATTCCATTTTCAATAACATCACAAGTAACTTTTACAACAATTCACTTTTCGACTACATTCACCAAGAGCCAAACAAAAACTTATTTAAATTTTGAAAAGGGTTGCCAAGTCTAAGCTGGGTCAGAGGTTACATGGATTACGAAACAGCCAATGAGAAATATTCAGGTCCCTCGCCAACAACAAAGCTAAGCCAATGATATTCAGATCAGACTCATGAGTTTTCAATTTCAGTTTTAAATATTTCCAAACCGTTACAACATTTTAAACGTACCAAAGTCTGAACAGCAATTAATAATTTCTCTCTAAATATTTCCACTGTGGGGAACTTAAAATATAATAATTAACAACAACAAAAGATCCAGCTAATGAGATATGTTCGTTTATTACACCAGTAATCAGCAGTTTGTGTATATTAGCTACATTGTTATAACATGGCAACAGGTCATACAACTAAGTCGACCCATTTAAAATAATGAGAGTCTAGTATTATATTTGTGTATGATATTATAAAAGCCTTTCCTCCTCGACTCACCTGGGATAGAGGATGTGGGCCATCAAGATCGGATAGAGCTCTGATTAACCAATTAACAGCGGACTGTCAGATGAACAATAAGATGATGATTGATATTTCACAGCCACTTTTGTACACATGGTAGGCTAAATGGTTAGGCTAAGTTAAATATATTGTTAAAGTGGCACTTTTGTTTTACCTGGTGTGAAACAACAACATGAAATTTGCTGTTCTGTATAAATAATCTGATGATTCATCCAGACGTTGTATTGACCATTCATAATTATCTGTGCCAGTAAACCCTTACACACACACACACGTATGCGTAATACTCTGTAGAGATTGTATCCTCAGGACAACCCAATCAGTGCATGGTGTTCCAAAGCCCGGACATAAATAATTAGATTAATATTAACGAACCTGGTATCTGGGCTGCCCCCCCAAGTTTTGGACCAGAATGGTCACCCTGGGTTATCTATACCAAAAGGACACATAATATGAATTAACAACAGTTTATGCCATTTAGCTCTTCCTGGATCTGCCACAAAGATTTCACAAGGTAAATTTAAGCCCAACTTGTCCCAGGCTGGTGGAGAATGTGTTCTATTAAAAGCCAGGGTAGAGAGTTTCAACCAGAACGCCTAAACTAATTCTAAGTGGCTACATGGAATGATCCTGGTAGATAAATGCCCCCTGCACCTGTGTGTGTATTAATTCGCCAACATCCCATATCTCACAAACACAGGAAATTTGGTTGTATTTTGAAAACACAAACCTAGAGTTTTCCAGTGCACTGCTTCAAAGGGACAGTTCACCCTCAGACTATATTTCTTAAATATGTAATAAAAAATTCCATAATAATAATCACGAAATATACCTGATATCATAGATATAGGGAAATAATCCAAATTACTGGAGGGCCGCCATTACGGAGAAAATTCAAATGCTCTGACGTCATATGAGCCCTCCATAGACTAACTCAGATTATAGTTACTTTTTAATATGGCAACATCAGCAAACCTTTGATTGAGGAATATTACAGACTCAAAGTAGATACCAATTCATGCCATTCAACAAGGTACTCATTTATGGATGAATCAACCAGTGAGAATGCATCATATCAGTGGATTTGAACTCGGGTTCTCTTACAGTCTGATTGATCACACTAACACTGAGCAATGCAACCCCCCTCCTTGTGACTCAAGAGTAATACTAGTAATAGCATCAATCCTACCTTCACGTGGCAGCCAATGATCACAGCTGTATTGATCTAAACGTTCTTCTGGTGGCCATGGACAATCTCTGGATCCTAACACAAACTTCACCTTGATCCTGAAACACAATGGCCATGTGAGTTCGTAATTAATGTTTCTGCTCTGTTTCAGAAGCAACCAGGATTGTACTTATCATATATACAAAAATACAACCACACAAAGCGTGCTAACTTCAATAATTTTAATTAATACATCTACTAAACATATCAGATTAAAAACGACATAAAGGATAAAGACCATAACTTTTATAAAAACAATTCTACGTGATTGGTTATTAAAAGTGAAGTAAAAGACAGCCATTGTTCATGATAAATTTTATCAAATGTGCAGGTTCCCCAATAAAAACGTCAATTCCACTCCTTCGTCCTGACATTTGTGCACTTTACTGGATGAAGACAGATTTTAAATGTGTCTAATTTCAAACTGGCATATAACAATTATTATAACATCCAACAGTGTTTTGTTTTGGTACCTGAGCCCTGGACGTTTAATAATAAGAACACTAATACAGGTGTTAGCAAGCTAACTTATACTGATATCAGGTAACAACAAATTATTAAAACTGTAAAACAAATGATACACAACCATGACATTCTCTCCACTTTCTGCTGAAAATTAGCATAAAATTACTGGAACCTTATAACATTGAGTACGTAAATGTTCGCTTAACTATAACCACAGACACACACACATATGCATGCTCCTGATGAACCATCCAGAGTTTGAATTCAGAATTCAAGATTTTCCATACCAGTGCCTTATTCAAGACTTCTAACACACACACACACCATAATATTGGTTCTTACCTCTTATTCAATGAGTTATTTTTATTAATCTGTTCCATCCAAGTCTCTCTGATGGTCTGTCTCTGTATAAAATGGTCCCTGGATGATGGTACGAGGATCAATAAGTCATATCCTTCACTGCCTGTGGACAAACATAATAATATAATACACGTAAACATCATATCGGAAAAATAACAAGTAATTTGTTGTATGTACCAATTAAAATTATAGTTGTGTAGGATCATCCGCCAGAGTTTTCTCCCATCATATTTTGAATTTATAATCCCATAGATGTAGTCACGTAATTATTTTGTGTACTTGTTGCCATGGATCAAACACTGTAACGTTTCAAGAATAAAGTGCTATAAAAATATGATGTTGCCTACTTATGAATATAATTATGATTAATTCACTCAAATGGTTCATTTGATTCTAAACAAACAGCTTGGAAGGTCAATTCTGACTCTGATTAACAATACAGTACAGTATAATATTTATTCAGAGTCCAGTTTACAATCAAATGTAACATTTTTTTAGGGCATAAATCATAGTTATTGTGATTATGAATGAGACTGGGTCTAGAATGAGGATTCCGAGACACAAGTGCCCATAGCACTAAAACAGCATTTATATTGCTTGTTAAAAGTGAGTTATATTATTTGTTTGGTGGTAATAATCACCTAATAATCATTAGTATGTGATATGTGATAGTATGTAATATACATATATGCTGCTGTTCAATCCCTTTAATTATGCTATTTTAATGCATTATGTTTAGTTCAAAGATGGAGTCTCCAAATAACCACTGTTGGCTGTGAGTGCAAAAACCATTTTTAATTTAGTTGCTATTTATAACAAGAGTGTAACTGTTTATATAATGATGTATGTTTATTTGTGTTTGTTTGGGCCAGTTAGAAATATGATGATGATTTAATATTAATTTTTACATTTAAGAAATTTAGTTTCTGTTTAAGAGATTTCTTTTTAATTTACCTGTGAGGATTTTTAGTGAAATTGATTGTTAGATTTCACTAGGGAGATCTTTCCAGTATGCAGGTCCTTCGTAGTTGATTTGTATTGATGCCATAGCAGTTCATCTGTGTTTTATGTGTGTGTTGTTAACTTGTCTGGTACTATATCTGTGGATTTCAGTATTTTGTGGTATTAATGGAGGTGGTAGTTCCATGGTTGTGAATTGCTTTGTACATGAATTTTTCCAAGTGAACTTTATGAATATTTTGTATCTTAAGTAGGTTTAGTTCTTTGAAGAGGGGTAGTGTATGTTCATTATATTTTGCATTTCATATTACACTTAATTATTACGTTTAAGGAACAATTTTGTAGAATTAAATTAATAAAACTGGATAAAGCTTTGAAATGCATATAAATGTTAAGGACCATCATTGGATCAACATTGTTTACAACGTAGGACAAACGATGGATGAACGTTGGACCAATGATAATTTGCCAGCACTGTACTACCATTGGCTAGGTGGTCAAAACTATGCTGGCCCAACATAGTCTGCCATCCATGCATGGACCAGTGTAGCGTACAAAATTGGACCATGGTTGATCCAACAGTGTTATGCTATCTGGGCAGGTGCTAGCGTGCACTAACCATGCATGCAAAACAGAAAGTGCTGGATCATGACAATAGCTAACAAGTCCTGAGCTATAGATCTAGTTGCTTCTTAAAATTAGTGGCCAATGATGGGCAATGTGTTTGACTATTATGGAATAAATTGACTCAAATAGATGTGCACTTCTAACCCAGTTTCACATTATAATTCTGACACGCCTGGTGGCTTATCAACAGAGCTGTATCAGTCAACGCAGTTAGGGGTTAACCATGATTCATGAATGTCATTGTCATAATATTGGGTAACTCACTAACTGGCTACAAAAACAAGAAACCATTTATAGATCTGTTCTTGAAAAGAAAGCAATAAAACCAACTATGTAGTGAAAAATACGATGAAACATAATTTATTCGTTTAAAATAATTCCAAAGGTCTTAGATTGAAAGAATTTTTATCAATTAGACAACGTTAAGGCGATTTTATCGGGACGAATCGGTAGTGGGCCGAATTAAACAGAAGCAAAAGTAGTTACAGTTCTTAAGCAAATTTATATTTACCATGAACAAGCTTGGATTTAACAAGGAATAATAACTCTTTTTTATACTGGTAGAGCACAATGGCCATCAAGACTGGAAATGTCAGAGTCGCCAAAAATAATTTAACCATTTTTAATAATTGCCGGCAAATCCACTTCTAAGCACTCACTAATTAACGCCCAGTGAGGGATCGTTACGTTTCACACATTTTCAATTTCACACCATACCAGTTCGTATCCTGATAATAATCTATTTCTACCAACATTCAGAACAAATTTGTACAGCGTTCATAACGTATATGGCTAGGATAACGCCATAATTTGTGTTAACCATTTATACCTATATCTATTAATGGGATACACGTTAAGCCCATTGAATAGGTGAACTATTCTGGCAATGATCGTAGTTTTCTAGTCATATTTCGCCAGTCTGTACCGTGTGGTAACATTTATATATCTACTACAAAGATAAGGGCACTCACGCGAATGATTCTCACTATCATTATGTTTACATGATCGTTTGCGGACGTTTAATAATCAGCAGTGACAATGGTCGATATTACCCTTTGGATTTATTGTTCGGGGAGAATCCCCAGGCTGTCGTTTATTCGGTACAGCCTCTATATTGGGGTGGTTGAGGAAACTTCTCCCCCACCACTCACAGGGGAACAGTACAGAAAGATGGAGCCGAAATACCATGAGGATGTTCAATGCTAGAGTATTTTAAATTACGTCCTCAGGGGGTTTTGGCAGCTTTGGATATTTCATCTTCATATATATACATGTATTGTTTACCGTATCCCCCCCTGATTATATAGATTAACTTTAACACACACGGGCGCGCACATACACACACGCATATATATATATATATATATCAGTGGCGGATCTATGGGGATTCGGAGGCAGGACCCCCAACTTCTGAGGGAGTCAGAACCCCAGAACCATCTCTAGTAGGGAGCCTCCATCTTTAAATGCAATGTATCATTTGGCGACGTAATGACTGGGTAGTACATATGTAGTAATACTGCGAATTTATCAATTTTAAATAACCACACATTAAGTATTGTGTAATGTGTGTCTGATAGCATTATTATTTATCAGATAAATCACAGTATACTTCATTTTAAAACTAAGTTACTTAGTATAAAATAAAGTATAATTGTGATTTGTCTGTTAATTAATAACTTATAATATAATAAGTACAATTGTTTGACAATTCTCCCAAGAGGCAAATATTCTTGGAGCTTGTACTCAAACAATATTGTTCCATTGCTTGGCACGAGAAAGTGAAAGGTTTGTGGAAGACATTCTAGGCTGAAAAACATTCTTGTTTGAAAACATTTGGTAACCTTATGAACACGTGGTCACTTGCTTTAATCCTATGATTAATCCACACGTTTGTCCAGAGGTTAATTAAAGTAGTTGGGATTTAGATAGCGACACCAAAACTACAGCTCATGGTTTGAAAAGTTGTCTTCAGAGTTTTGGAGTTATTGTTAGCTTCACAGTATTGAAGAATAGCATGGATTATTTGAAAGGTTTGTCAATTAAACTACAAAGAAAATATATTGACGTCTTTGAGGCATACACAATGATTGACAATATATATATATATATATATATATATATATATACAGGTACTGAAGAGGAAATGCCAAGGGTTCTAAGGGTTCAGAGTAATAGGTAGAATGTACCTACTGACACACCTCTTCTTTATTACAAGAGATCAATTGGCATTCCTTTTATTGATATCTTACTGTTACAGTTGCAGAACCGTTTCTCTGCAGACAACTGTTAGTCAGTGAGTATTTTGCTCAGTCTAATTCCATCTTTAATTGTCAAACTAGGGATGCCTCATCCAGAGCAATTTGAATCATGGCATGACGACCCATTAACCCCTCGAGGTCATTAGATAGCGAGTTATCCAGAAGGTTCAGTATGTGGTCCAGACAGTCTGACAGGGTCAATTTACCCGATACTTTGATTAAATCCTTATATCTGCAGATCCTGATTTCTTTCCGAACATTATAACTTTACTTGTATTAGGATGTACTCTGCTTGCCACATCTGCGGAAACAGAGCGTAGTTTCTCTGTGTTGAAGCTAATCAAAACCCAATCGAGGAGCCGGATGACTGACACAAGGTTTTCTGCCTTAATGTTAATGAAAACACATTATAGTAAACACATCGATTCCAAACAAATTGGAGATTGGTTCATCAAAGAACACCCAAGACGTTTATTTAAGGCCATCCTTTTTGACTAAATGATGTAGATTTACATGAGGTAATAAACATTTTAAACATCATTGTTTCTTTCTCATAAGTATGCACCTTGAAATAACTAGTCAGTCTGTTTATAAAAAAATTGTGATATAATGAGTAACCCCCCAAAATCTTAACAATATATATATATATATATATATCGGTACACTGAACCACCACCAAGTCTTATATTATGGGTCTTTATTCACATAAATGTCTACTTTTGCAAGTATTTATACACATTATTCACTTGAAAAATACGGATTTTGTAGTGCTTCAGAAGACATCTAAGTATTATCTGATTTCCATTTTTCTTCCATAGAGAAAGGGGGAGAATTACCTCCCTCGCATAATGGTTTCGCTGTTAGTGAGACCCCCCCCCCCGTCCATGTATAGATTAGCATGTTATAAGTATTTTGTACAAATAAAATATCTCGTGAAATTCGACGAAGAAAGGATATATATACATGTATATATATATATATATATATATATATATGCGTGTGTGTCTGTGTGTGTGCGTATGTGTGTGAGCCGTTTTTACATTAGACAGATATATTTATTTTTAGATATATACATATTTAACTTCCAAAAAGAGACAATAATGAAACATACAAAAACACAACGATAACATTAAAAAACCTCGTATATAATCAAAAGGACTAGACTAAATAAACACATATAAACTTTACCACCTAAATCTCAAATAACACGCATTCGAACAATTCTAGAAAATAAACAACGGGGACTGAGGGTGATACATTTTAAATATTGCGATAATAAATAATTATATAAACGACTTGTGGGTGACTTTGATAAAAACTTATTCTGAACAATTTTAAATCCTGAAGACGAGTGGTGTCCGCAAAACGGGGAATTCTCGAGAGCAGGAGTGTGTGTATGTGTCCAATAGGTGACGTGTATGTCCGAAATCTAACTCTGTGTGTGTGTGTGTGGGCGTCTCTCTCTCCCTCTCTCACCCCCCCTCTGTGTGTGTGTGTGTGTGTGACTGGTTTTCAGTGATAACAACAAATACTCCCATTTAGCTGTGAAATAAACAATATCTAGTTCGAACTAGAGAAAGTTTCTTAATTATTGCCGCAGGGCTATAAAAGAAATATCGATGGTTCTATATCAGTGGATTTATACTGTATTTATTGCTAAATGCTATGATTTCACATGGTTACCCAACAAATGATTTATTGCTCTAGACAATTATTTCAATCCCTATAATAATCTAAAAAACCTCTCTTCTCTAGCGAAAACTACGTACATGCGGAATTGCTCTTTGTTGAACAATTTGCAAAGTAATTGATACGGTTATTCTGGATCAGTTCTCAGAATATTTTTACACTTGATAGTTATTGTTTGGCTTTAATCCGGACCATAGCACCATATGTTATGTACGGCTGTTCATATGGGGACAGTTATTTATTATATATGTAAAAGCAGCGACATTTATAGCTGTTTACCAGATGCAAGTAAAGCATCTGACAGCGTGTTTTACGGAAAATTGCTTGCATTATTAATTCAGAGAAATCTACCTTGTATCATTATACGTTTTCTACTTGATAGTTACACAATTCACCAAGTCCGTGTCTCGTGGGATTAATGTAAATCAAGATATTTCAGTATTCTTAATAGTGTGTGAAACAAGGAGGGTTATATCACCTACTCTTTTTATTCTCTCTCTCTCTCTCTCTCTCTGTATATATATATATATATATATATATATATGAATTGATGATAATGTCAAAAACTCTGACCTTGGGTGCCATATAAGTTATTATTATTATTATAATACCAAACTTATAAAGCGCTCTTTTCATACTTAAAGCCTGTTCAAAAGTGCTAATAATAATTATTAGCATGCAGGCCTCATATAGGATACAGCGATGATTAGACACTGATCACCCCTAACATTAATTGGGGTTCTTAACAATATTCTGTCCATCTGTTCAGAATTTGCAGGGGAATACAGTACGTATTCTGATGTAAAGATGGTCGATGATGTTTTACGGCCACTTTTTGGCACATGGTAGGCTAAATGGACCGAGCGACCTCCATGCAAAAGTAATGAAGCAAAGTCAAAGATGAAACACCCTTCGGATATGCCCACGCCGAGATTCGAACTCAGGTGGTAGTGATCTGTGGTCCAACGCGCTACTAGTTAGACCACGGATGTGAAGAAAAATGTATGCATAAAATTCGGTTCTGATGTCACCGAGAATGAACGTGTCATACTTGATAATAGTTTAATATTATGGTCAGATAAAGTAAAACATCTTGGATAAATAATAAGCTGATTGACATTGACGATTGTATGACTAAGTTAGCAATTTGTATTGGATCCGTAAACAAACTAATTTGATAATTTTGGTGATCTCCAAACATATATTTTGTGTAAATTATTTTCCAGCCATTGGTGTTCTTTTTATGGATCAGAACTCTCCTTGTTGTATTAACTCAAGTGGTTTTGTCCCTTGCTGTATTAACTCAAGTGGTTTTGTCCCTTGCTGTATTAACTCAAGTGGTTTTGTTCCTTGCTGTATTAACTCAAGTGGTTTTGTCCGTTGCTGTATTCAATGGAATAAGACGGTGGCGATGATGCTTAATCTACAGTATAGATATCGCGCGTGACATATATCCGTTAATGCAGAAGGCTCATATATATTAACGGATAATTACATGTGAAAACAGTTCGATCCATAAATCGGATGATGATGAACCCTAATTCTATCATTGCTTACACTGCTGGACTGTGCTGTGTTCGTTCATCGAATGTTTCACTAATATAATATATGGCGCAAATGATCTTGATCCATGAAAAATGGTCTTGCGAATTGTGCAAAAGACGTTTTAGATACTATATAGAAATCTGTATTGATTAAAAAATTTACACGCCATGAAATTTAACGAATATTGTATGATGTTTGTAGAAACTAGACTATATACACGTAGGTTTTAATAAAAACATTTTCGAGCTACACTTATAGATACGTTTAGTTTCATTTAATTTCGAAGTTCTAATTGTTGCGTTTACATGTTTGTACTGTTTATATACTACGAGTACGAAATAAAGATATATAATATATATATTTGGTATGGTGATGCCCTTACTGCGGGTTAATAAAAGTTCGCGTCTTTTCGAAGCTATCAATTTAAACAAAGACGAATAGATTGGGTACGAATTTACTGTATTCCCAATGCAGTCATTATTAGGGAAAAATAAATGCTCCCCGTGTCGCGCTGACGAAAGAGGCTGTCTTGGCTTTGGATTGCGTGAGAACTTTTTAGATCTAGTCTATATTGACATCAACTGTACACCAAGTATGACTATATTAACGGTTTCAGAAAAGTCTTCAGTTGGTAAGAATTGAACTAATTATTATTAATTAATTGCATTGTTTCCATATTTCACTACATTAGACTGATTAGTACATACCGTTTAATTAAAATTAAATATGTGTCGGCTAGCCTAGCCCGGGGCTAGGCAGTCATGGTAGGGTCTAAGGAAGGCGGTAATTTTTTTTAAATGGTCATAGAGTTTCAGTTAGTGGCGTCATTTTGCTTAAGCCCATTTAAAAGCACTTGTCAAACAATACTCACGACGTCCCTAGACAGTAGACTCTAGTCATGGACATGGGCTACCCTGACTCTAGGCGTAGGCGTAGCCCTATATATACATTGTATTTCAACAAGACTGCAACCAGAGGAAAGAGCATGGCAATACCATTATAATGATACCTACATGTTTGTTATGTGATGGATATTAAGAAAGTTATGCCAGTTTGAATGTCGTAATTTATGGCTAAATTTGGTCCTTCGTTATACTGTAAAACATAGGAAAATGTGTGACCCATAATTGAAGTTTTCACTTTCAAAATGTCATAACTTTTTTAATATTAATAAGATAAAGATAAAAAATTGAGTACATGATTCATATAGACAACTCTTTATAATGGTCAAGTCTTAATAATATTCAGTGTAACACTATGTCTATGATGCTAATTAAATTCTTAGATTAATAAGTCATTAATTGGAACAAGTGATTTCATGAAGTACTGATATAATAAATACATTTATACACTACATATTTTAATAAAATGTTCAGGGAGATCACACAAGACAACATATAAAATAATAATGATCTGAAAAGATATTATAGTTGCTTCTGAAATCACTAATTAACCTACTTAATGGCCTCAAAAATGAATAAATAATTATTCTACTTATTTAGTCACAGACACTCAACCATAACGACCATGACAACTATTTTACATAAGTTTTATTCACAATTCACACCTGAACAATGTTTAAAACATTTTCAGTAAATATAAACAGAAATTAGAGACAGCTAAATTATTTAAAAATTAAAATTATTTATGTGAAATGCTACTGGTAATTGTGGACAGTTGGTTAAACACAGTCAGGAACACCTGAAAAAAAAACTATTTATTATAGATTTAGGCAAATATCATTAAAGAACATAGTAATGATAGTCTAACTAAGCGATCTAGTCTACTATTCAGTGTATTGTCAGTATTGAATTAGATTACTTCTGTTACAGATTTTTCCCAAATTCGGCCAATATGTACATTAATATGTGTAGAAAGTTTTATCAGCTTCATATCCTTACGTTAAAGAAGAATGTTGACGTTTAATATATAATTACATACATCACTCAAATAATCTCAATCCTATGACGCGTATGAATGAGCTTGGGAACTGATCGAATTTGTCAATGTGGCGGCAATTGCAATTTGCGCGGAGCGACCATATTTTTCCCTCGCCTTTACAAAAATACAGGTCAAATCCGATTTTTCTCAAACTTGGCCAATATGTACATAACTGTGTACTAAAGAGTTCCCTAAACATATTTAAGTGTTCCTACTTACCTTCAAGGAAATATTTGATGCTGAAAGTGACACTCGACTTCACAATTAAATAACTTTTTTAATTTCCCGCCGATATCATCAATTCGAAAACGAGGTAGTAGAAGAACCTGTGAACTACGTCATCAATGTGGTTGTAGCTTGGCAAGTCCTGAAATGGACCGATGACGCGCCAGAAAAGACGCGACCCCCCCCCTTCCGAAGCGCTAAAGCCGGCAACTAAAAAAAACGTCGAAGCAGTCTGTGCCGAGTTTTGTCACGTACCTACCCTATACTTGAGAGCTACGCTAGATCTAGATCTATTAAGTTACACTTACAGTAGCCGAATAGGGGTTTAGAGTTTTTATTTAGACCTATATTGTTATAACCTATTCAATAACCAAGAGGGAATAATAATTTTGGATATAGTAGAATACCTATATATTTTGTGATATATTTTGTAGCACCACGTGTTAATTTTACTCTTATACCTCAGCAATATTATTTAATTTTAATAAAAAAACCATAAGGACGATCATAGGCTTATATTGTTAAGTTGTGCTTAAATTCTTTAAATTTTAGTATGAACATTATTTTGTGTGACCCTGTATTCGTAGATCAAACGACAGGTGGCCAAGATGGCGAACTGTTGAGTTATTGCCTATTAAATTTGCGTTTATTAGTGTTATGGTAAGCAATCTCATGGACCAAAATGTCCTGCTGAATCAGTGAATGTGAGTATTATTCAAAGAACCTAACGTTTTATTTCGTCACGACCTGTAAAAAAAGTTGAAGTGAAACCTCGCCAATTTAGCGGTCAAGCTCTCCTCGGCCACCAGAGAGTGGTATTCAAGCTAAGTATCCATATACTTCGGCCCAGTTGAGTTGGGAGGATAAACATGCTGGATGTAGGTTGTTAGTCCTGTGTGTCCAGAACCTCATCCGATTTTGAGCAGAAATTTGGGGCTGTTAGTTGATAATTAGCTTTGTGACGAAATCTCAGAGCTGCCTCATAATTAAAAATCAGATCCTGATCCATCCAGTGTTTATCTAGTCTCCTCTCAAAAGATTGTATACTAGGAGCAATTCAAATTAATTGTCTATGTATAACATTCTATCATATTTGGAGTAGTGACATGGTACTGTACTACTGGCCCTTTAGCAAAAAGAACATACCATATATACTTGTGTATAAGTCAATCTCATATAAAAGATGGGGTCATTATATCGGTCAATATCGCGGGTAACTGCCTAACTTGAATATGGCATTTTCTTTCTGACCTAGCATGTTAAAATTATCAAGAATGTCGAACTACTGGTAGAGATATGTGTATGTAGAACTGATTGCTGGTACTCACAACTTGCATCAAATAAAAAAAACTGTTGCTGATATAGTCAAGCCCCATCATACCGTGTTCCATTATAACACAAAATCGGATATAACACTGTCAAACCTTGTATTCCAGAATCAAGGAATCTATGGCAGAGCATTTTTACTCGAAATGGCATGAAATCCGCAACTAAACAATAAAATGATTAGTAGAAACACGAGTAGATTTAACTGAAAGCTAAAAACAAATTGCACCTGTTATTATCGCTCACCAGATCAGACAGTTTTTTTCTGGCAGACTTGTGTATGAGACGAGTAGGGAAAATTTATTTTCAAGAATTAAAACCTTATCTTATAAATATATAGTATCATATACAGTTCAATATTTCTAGCCACGCCATCTACATATTATAGTTAAATGCCTATTATGGTTAGCTGGGTTAGCAGTAGACCTAAATTTTCTTGGGCTAAAAAGGAGCCATTTTTTTAAACCAAATACAATATTGTTTAGTCATATTATGTAGGTGTAATTTAGTTATAAATGCGTACGAAGATGTGCAAAGATAATCTGCTTATTACATGTTGAAGATTATTCATTATTAGCCACTGTACTTTTCACTGCACCTATAATCACAGGTGACGTCACTTGTTTGTGCGCTGAAATATCTTTCTTTCTTGGATGGTTCCTCCTTTAAAGGAACATCATTCCAAGAGTGTGCAATAAATTGTACACAAGAGTGTACAATTCACATAAAATTCTTAAAATCAATGCATTATCATAGTTAGTTATTGGCTCACATTGAATAATTTATTCACATAAACATTCTCAGCCAATGGGATATCAGTGTGCAGAATAATGATGGCTGCGTTTTTGTAAAGCAATTCTTTGGATATTGTCGTCCTTCTATGATAAAAAACAGTGGCCAAACATCTATGTATGGACATCATCAATATGTTTACGTTTTTGAAAAGCCGCATGTCGGAGAGAGGGAGCACGTGGGTTTATTCATATTTTTAAGCATCAAACGATGGTTTCAAGTCTTTTCTAAACATTTATTTTGAAAAATGAACGACTGGAGGCAATATATCAAATAATTTGGTGTATTAACAGTTAAATATCATAAAAACCTGATGCATAACCATACTTGAATCTGATCTCAAGCAGACATACATTGTTGTCCATGACCTCACCACTATGCTAATCGGTGTACCTGCACAGGGCATGTGTGCCTATCCTATCACATAGTTAATCAGCCAGATGGCATACCAGCTCGGTGATATATATTAACACAAACTTTAACAGTGCGATGTTTAACGTTTGTCCAACAAAAACACTTTATTTTATATGTGAAAATGAAATGTCAGTTATAAGTAACAGGTTAACCAACCATTGGTCAGCCAGGGCCAGAAAAATATTTCTACATCTCACTGTCCCCATGGCTAGTAAAATTTAAATCCACTAGCCCAATCCAATTTCTTGCTAGCCCAACAAAAAATTACTAGCTATTAAAACTATTAATTTTTTTACTAGTCAGAACAAAACTACAGAAATCGATGGAGAACACCAGATCGTAATTTTTTTATGATTTCTGTTTTACGGCCACTTTTGTGCACATGACAGGCTAAATGGGCCAAGCAACCTCCAACAGTAATGATGCACAGCCAAAGACGAAACTCCCTTCAGCTATGCCCACGCCAAAATTGGAACTCAGGTGGTAGTGATCTGTGGTCCAACACTACCAATTAGACCATGGAGACAATAAAGACTATAATGATGTGTTTGTGGTTTTAGTGATCCACCATCCAACACAATATAAGTATATAATAATCAATAGTTCATCCAGTAATAAATGTCCACAATCTGGCCAGGTATTTTCTTCTTGTGGCTGTTGAGGTGTTAAGGGAAGCCCACTGTTGTTTAAATATAAAATAAAGCATAAAATATCAAACAAGGACAGTATTAATTCATACACAGAGGATCAAGGAGAAACTCAATTAAATTACCAAACACTGCATATAATTCCTTCAGCAAAGTTTGAAAACAGTTAATATGTTTAACATAAAATGGAAAAAACTGAGTGATCAAACAAATAAATAGGAAAGGGACCGAAAAATTCATCATATAAACTATATAAAGACCATGTGCTTTTATTTAATGTAAATAACTGATCAATCAGGAGAGAATATTTGAGTCACGTGACCACCATAATGCAAAATGTACGTTTACCAGCCAAGATCAGCAGCTCACCAAAATCTCTCCCTTCCTTCAAGCATGATTCATATATTCAGTAAATATTTATAAATATGACATCTGAAATGGTTACAGCAGTAGAATTTGGCATTATTTCAAATCAGGAAACTATTGGATGGTAAATATTTGTCGTTTATCTTTACCCATTTTCTGCTGAAGATTGGTCAACAACGGAGGTATCGGCACTGGTGTTTTAAACTATGATACTTTTTTTCCACTGCAAAGAGCTCCACAACAGTTTAAAATCGGTGGCATTTATGATGATTTAATCAAATAAAGATATAAAACTGGCATTTGACATGACCATTTCATGTTTCGCCAAATTGGCGATAACGTGCATATTTCGTTTTGCCAAACCGTACAAACATTCGTGTGTGGTGATGGCCTAGCACAAACCTAGTACAACAGCAACATTCGTACTTGTGCACTTTTGGTCCTGTTTTGTAACATGTCAGTAAGAATATCAAATGTAACCAGATTGGATTGAATCACAGCTGTTATTACCTTAATGGCAGGTGTGTATATATATATATATATATATACACATGCATGTATCACCCATGTCTTGGCTACTTCATGTATCTTATACTTTATCTTGCCTGTTGGTTGAAGAATTTACTAAAACTTCACTGGTAGGTGTATTCAGAAGTTCTCTTCTAATAAAAAGGATCAGAAATTGTCAGACAAAATCTGGTTCACATATAAAAAAAGGGTATTACGTATAAACTAAAGTACTGTGTGTTAGATTAGGTGATTCTTGGTCTAAAGTCTTGAAATTAAGTAAGGAGTTTTCTGGATTTTGTTTTACAAAGTGGGAGAGGGTAATGCAGAGAATATTTTAGTCTTTGTACAATTTAACCCTTGAATATATTATTTCTTTATACCCTTCAAGTCATCTGCTTGATTGGTACCCGATGCTATTCAAGGGAAATATATTTTGACATGTTCATCATTAGTCTTAATGTCTGAATGCTTTGTTTATTCATGAATTTCAGCTGTCTTGTTGACGGTTGAGTTCACTAAAGAACATTCTGGTGTTGAGGTTAAGGAGGATCAGACGACTTCACTGAATTTGGCCAGGTCTGTAACGTTGACTTCTCTTGTGTCAGTCAGTTAACTAATAATCCCTGATCTGATGTACCTATCTGGTAGTTGTTCCATATAATGCATGGTCCTAACATTGAAAATATTCATCAGAATTCTTCAAAAGTCATAATTATTCTGGGAAAAACCTGAAGAATGGATTAGTTTGCATGCAGTAATTTATATTCACTCATTTTTCTGATTTATTTTCCATTGGTTTTGTACATTCATAACACTGGTTAATAATACAGGAAATTGTCTACTGTCTGGTAAAACACATCTCGTAGACATGTGTCACTCCAGTTGCAGTGAGAGGAGATGCAATAATTCAGAACTTGCTTCCCAGAAGCCATCACGCAACTGGTTTACGTAAAACCTAAATTAATCACATGCATCTAGTCTGCCAAGAATATGGTTAATTGTGAACACATCTGCTGATGGTCAAGATAAGAGAAAAAATAGACTACCTGCCTGACATGAGACAATGCTGCCACATGGTGGCCAAGAAACTAACACACCAGAATTGGGTTATGATGACTCTCGCTCTCTCTCTCTCTCTCTCTCTCTCTCTCTCTCTATATATATATATATAAATTAATGATAAATGATGTGGTGTGTTATAGTAATGCGCAACATCGAATCCGTTAGACTGAGCTAGCATTAAATGTCTGAAAATCCTGAAATGTTTTCTCAATATCTGTATTCTTTGGATATTGAGGTTTCAACAGTCTGGTATCAAACTATTACCTAACTGTTTTCTTGAAATATCATACATAAGGGCTACAATATATAGCACATATAGATCAGTTCATTTATGATAATTCTGGAATTAGTGATAAAAAGATACTTTGATTAGCATATCATACGGAAAACATGTTATACTTTTAGGCCAGCTTTGTAAATTTGTATAACTCACAAATTAAAAATGGTAAACTTTATTGAACTTTTCTGAACTATTTCATGTGTATTGATGGCCAGAGCTAGTGTATATTGTAATGATAACAATACATTGGGGTATTTTATGTTACAGTGATATCAGCTTTACTTCTACGAACTCAATCTGTCGTTACTTGGCACGTGTTTCGCCGGCTGTCAAGCTCTATGGAAGTAATATCCTTCAACAAGCTGAGGTAATGTGTTATCTTCGCTGGTGTTCACATAACATTGTGTTTAAGTGTTATTTAGGTGTTTGCCTAAAGACACCGGAACAGAAGGTAGTGTGGACCCATTCAGTGATTAATGTACAAATGGACAGGTCTGAAATGCATTGGCAGCTTCTGATGATGGGAGATTTTTTTTAATCAGACCATATTTTCTGAATCATTTTTAAGATGGTTTGAGGTGCAGGAGAGTGAAGGCAGTATGGGGCAGACTTGATGTGTTACGTATTAAAACTGTTTCTTGTATATAGAAATTAATATCTTACTTAAAAGGTTTGTGTTCATATTATGTATTCTACATCATTTTTGAATATGCATGTGCTATTTTTAACTCCGCACATTTAAAACATGCGCACACACTTTTGTGGAGTTGTCGAATTCAATAATCTAGCTTCATATTTGGTTACTGCCTCAACATTTAATTGCATCCATACTACTTTTAAAAATCCAGTTGTTTTTAATTTGCCTTCCATAATGTGTAGTAACGCATCTGTTTTATCTCGGTGTACTACGCTAGTTATTGAAAACTATTTCTGGCTCTTTCTAGGTTGATCACTGGTTAGATTTCAGTACTGTCCGTTTGGGATGTGCGACGGAGTTTAGTGATGCTTTGCTTTACTTGGACAAGGTATTGGGACCCATCAGTCACTTGGTTGGATATGATGTCACACTTGCCGATATAGCAGTGTGGGCTGTCCTTAGAGGTAAGGTTAAACACTTCTATTGGTAATGTTTGGTGAAAATGTGTGAGCTGTAGGAATTTAGCTTTTAGATAAAGTGTTTGCTGTGTTCGGGCATAAACATAAAATTTATTAACAGGCCTTGTAAGACTGTACAGTTCCATGTTTTTTCTAATAACACAGTAATTGTTGGTACCATTTTTCAAATTATCACAAAAACGATTTTAATTATTTTTTTAGTAGCATCTGAAGATGCTTTTTGGTTGATCAATTCTGGGATTGCCTGCTATGCTTAGGTTTCAGTCGGTATGATTTAATCCATGTTGCCTTACTTGACTTTTATCATTGTGTTAATTACTTAATATTTTAATAATCTTCCCCTTAACAATAGGATAAGACACTCAACACCTGCATGAAGAAGGTGGAAACTAACCTTTTATTTCAGCACATCTGAACACGATATTTATTTAGTTGCATATGTTTAAAGAGATGGATTTGTTCGATTATATCGGGCACTATGAACTACTTGTTTGTTATTTTTATAAGATTAATCGACCACACTTTATTTTAATGGGTGTTTTGTGATCATTACAGAAAAAAGGTTATTGGGGTAGAAAATAATGAACATGAGAAACTAAGAAGCAAATGCCAAAAAGTTACATCACCTATCAGTGTTTGCTACATAACTACTTATGACGCTGTTAAAAAGATTTCAGAATTATATTTTATTGGCATTTTGGAAGTACCGATGTCATATCCTTCTATTATATTATTCAGTAATACAAACAACATATCTTACCATATCAAGAGCCCAATTTTAAATGAATACCTGCCAGCTTTTGTGCTAATTATTCAGCCTTTTCAGTAGGGAATAGAGTAGATGGCCCCTTACAAAAAGTAAGCAGCATCTCACCTGTTGTGGCCTGTAGAAACCCCAACAATGCTATTGGCACGGTGTTGCTGGACGGAGGTATGGATGTGTGGGGTAAGGTTAGTCACACTAACACAGTGGTGGCCCCTCTCCATTGGAAGGGGGTTTAGGGACTCTCCCCTGAAATATATCGGGGAAATGGAGTATTTGGTGCATTCTAGGCCACTTTTTGCCATAATCAAAGTAGCTGACTGATTTTCTTCTGATAAAATAGGCGATGAGGGACTTTAGAATAGACAACATATAGCGTTGGACATTGGTTGCTATTGAGAATGTTGATTATGTGCAAGTCTTTTAGGTGTACATGGGTATTCATGTAGTGGTTGGTTAAAGGACTGTATGGGAAACCTACAAATCCAGTTTTGTGTATGTATATGGGTGATCTGTGTTTGTGGGATGTTTTCCTAAGGAGTACCCCTTGGCAATGTGTCACAGGTGTGATCAGTGGCAAATATAAACAGATCACTCACTCACTGTATATATACGACAGGATTTTCTTTAGTAATAGAGTGCAGATGATGTGCTGAAACTGTACTACATGCTAACTAATTGATTTTCTTCTGTTAACAGGAAATGCCCAATTTCAGGGCTATCTCCAGAGTGGCACTGGTCCGAAGAACGTCATCAGATATTACAGGTATCTGTTGGAGAAGCCGCAGTTTCAGAAAGTCAATAACACCCTACCACAGGTAGCTGTCCAAAGGAGTAAGGAACAGCTACAAAACAGTGCACCTGTAAGTAACTCTGTGTAAAGTACTGTTGGTTGGTAATTAATGGGTAGATGATTTATCCATGCCAGTAGTTTGTAACCTTGGCAGAATAGATCATTTGTTAGAGTAGATAGCTGGTGAGCAAATAGTCTGTTCTCTGCACAACTCATTCAGGTTTAAAGTGGGGTTGGTGCATTTTTATTATTAAATAGTAATAATGGATAGATAACTGTTATTGTTATTATTTACCCTCATGGATGCTCTGATATTATGGTTGGTGGTGCACTGTGATAGATATCTCAAGGTTTCGATGTAAATCTCACTGTTACCCGTATCTGTAAGATGTTTAATTTAATGTTTTCCTTTCCCCAAGGAATCGAGCCATAGTCATAAATATATCAGTGATGTGACTATATTAATTAAACAAAACATCATTCACTCATATTTTGTTCTTAAATTTTAGTATAGTATTATTCAGGATGCCATTTAACATGAATAATAGGAATACAAATATTTTAAATTTATTTAGGAGAATCTATATGTTTTCATGCATTAAATTTGTGACCAAACTTGTGAAAAATAAATTCTCCCTATTGATCAATGTTTATTTATATTTGGTGGTCTGTCTTTGTATTCTGATTTTGAGTTGTTTTGCTCAAATTAAAATCACAAAATGGGATTTATTGCGTATGACATCAATGTGTAATAATACTAATAATTGCTAAAATGGAAGTAATTTTTTGTGGCTGGCTACCTCAGATGAGGGAGATGCATATGGTTTGTAATTTACAGTTTTAGCATGGGAACTAATTATAAATAATTTTAGAATACATGGACAATTCGGTGGAGAAAGACCTACCAGTTGCCTGGTTGGATGAAAAACTCCTACTATAGTGCCACAGGGTTCCCACGTGTACTGGAAAATCTGGAAAATAACAAATTCATTTCCCAGGTCCTGGAAATGTCTTGGAATATTACAAAATCTGGAAATGTCCTGGAAAAATATTGCCTTAGAATCTACTTAGAACAGAAAATCCAGCGAATAAATATTATGCCTGTAGAAGAAAACTTCGATTGTAAAAGAACAGGTGTACCAGTACATAGGCCTAGTTGTTATATTCCATGCTAGTTAAAATTTAAATAAAAGTGGGTAGATCAAACAGTGAGGAGGGGGGTGTACCATAAAAATGTCAATAATCAATCATACAATGAGTAAATATATGCTTTTCGCACATATCTTGATGTATTACCTTTATATCCTGTATAGCTTATCCTGGATAATGGTAATTTTGTTCTGGAAAATAATATTTCCTTGGCTGTGGGAACCATTGACTGGGATTTTAAAACTCCCGACCTATCGCGATGCATAACCATAACCATGGGTGAATAGTCCCATGCTCTACCCATGAGAGCACAGAAGTAGCCTTATAATGAAAACTTGTGATAATAAAGCCCACTATGTTTCACAGTGGACAGCAAGAATTCTGTGAGATCAGTGATGTAGTATAGAAATAAGCAAAACTTTTTATGGCAAAGTTGATTTGAGTTGTTTAGTCTCATGCTCACACCTAGGCCATGTGTCCAAGGGGTTCCCTAAAGAAATACACCCCACAAACACAAGTATGAGGCAGTTTCAAACCCATAGCCTGGAGATTTCCTGTGCAATGCTCTAACTACTACACCATTGGAATGCCCTGTTTACAGTAAAGTATTTGGGGAAAGGAAAATACAGGAGAGACCACTGTGAGGACTTTCCCATAATTAATGCTGTCTGTGGGCTGATGTATTAATGTTTCTCTCTCTCTGGAACAGGTTAAGAAGGAAAGAAAAGAAGAGGGCAAGTTTATAGAGTTACCTGGTGCCAAAATGGGAGAAGTAATTGTCAGATTTCCACCTGAAGCCAGTGGGTATGTTGTTTTGTTTTGTATAGTTTACTTTGGTTGGGTCAAGATGGTGACCATATTTTGTTACTTCATTAAATGTAATATACTGTAATGGTAATTTTAATGCATCGGGTTCTGAGGGCACTCGGTCTTCGTGATTTTATTCTGTATTTTTTTTTCATATGAGTATTTTTAGTTTTTGGTCAACATCTCTGATAATTGTAGTTTTTGGCAGTGGTGATTTTTCTTCTGAAAGCAAACTTAGCTTTATTTGTCAGTTTTAGTGTTAAACAATGCTTCAGTTAGCACTATGTTATTTGCTGTCTACTAATAGTATTAGTGTTCTAGGACACTGAATGGCCTAAATTGTGCTGATATGTCATTAACTGACATTCATCCACCGATCTAACAGTGTTAGTCTTGATATAGTGTTTGAATATAATTTCAGATACCTTCATGTCGGTCATGCCAAAGCTGCCCTACTGAACCAGTTCTATCAGCAGACTTTTAATGGGAAGCTTGTTATGAGGTTTGATGATACCAATCCAGCAAAGGAAGATGCTCATTTTGAAGAGGTAGGTGTGTGTGTGTGTATATATATATATATATATGTATAAGTGTTATTCTATATAAAATCAACCAATGCTTCCCACCTGACCCCTTCAGATTGTATTAATATCTTTTATATATCAAATACCATGTATATGATAACGCCTAGCACAATATTTAGCTATCACTAAGAAATAATTTCAGAGTTACACCAGTTTGAAGTGCCAAGTGCTCTGATTATGCTGCTTTCAAACGTGCGCTTAATTTTAGCCCTGTTTGACTCCTGGTGACTTTTTAATTAATTGGTATAGAGGCAATAAACCTTCAGGGCTGAAAGGTGTGTCATAGATCTATTCAAAACTGCAAGAAAATGAAGCTCAGGTATAAACCTCTGGTTGGCAGGTCAAGCCAAAATCTGGATTTTATTAAGATCCATTTATTTCCTACCAACTTTGCAAGTCACTATCTTCTGAACCCTGATAGTTAGTAATGTACAATTTCAATCTCAGTACTCTAGAGTAACAATAAAATGGATGGCAAGTATACACATATACATACACCTGTTCTCAGAATTTAACTACAGAAATCTTAAGAAATTATATTGTGTCTGGGTTTTGTTGTGCCAGGTCTCGTTGGGTGTTGTTGTAACCTAAACTAGCCCATATTACATCTGTCTTCTTCCAATAGAGATTCATATCTATATGTTTAGCATCCCTTGTTATGGTGTATCAGAAGTTTTCAATGAAAATTCTGCTATATGATGTCCTATTTATATTATTTGCCCAACATTTAGATGTCTACTATTGGAAAGCCTTCATAATATTTTTTACTAGACAGCAGATGAAGTAAATAAAGTAGTCTATTAGTCCCCTAGGACCTTTTTCTGAAAATAATCAAATCCAGGTTAATAATAGTATTAATCTTGATGATTTAATATAGCACCCTTACCAGCAGAAGGCATTAAACAGCTAAATTACAGAACAAAATGCAGTGTACATTTATATACATGTGTGTGTGTGTGTTGTGTATATATATATATATATATATATATATATATATACATACACATTCATATACACAAGTACTAAATTCCTGTCCCAAAAAATTATTAAAAGTTTATATAAAAAGATTAAAAACATTTGAATAGTAGGTAAAAACATACAGACATTGAAAGACACTATAGATCAAAATTTACGAATCATACAGAGATAAATTTATATAATTTAAAAACCATACAACTATAGGATGTTCTGATGGGAGAGAGATTAGAACACAACACTGCAAACCTCCATCTTGTGGGTTTTAATCTGGCTCATACGTTCACTACTTTGGAGTTAATGGGTGTATTCTTTTCATGCAGGTGATCTTAGAAGATGTGAAACTGTTAGGCCTGAAATATGACAAGTTCTCGCACACGTCCGATTACTTTGATGTGATGCTAGATTATTGTACCGAGTTGATCAAACAAGGCAAGGCCTATGTTGATGACACTGATGGTGAAACGATGAAGAAGGAGAGGGAGGAAAGAACTGAATCGAAATGTCGAAGCAACTGTAAGTGTATGATATATATTGACGTTAGTCATAAATGATAATTAATATTAATTAATAATAATTAATTGTGTATCATTGAAATTTTTGTCAGTTCTCGTGTTTTATTTTCTCTGTAGCATTGCGCCATCAATATTTGGGGGTCTGTCACACTTATATGGTGCATTGTCAAAATTTCAGCAAATAAGTATACTTAAGACCTGCTTTTCACCTAGCTAAAATCCATAGCCTTCATTCAAACAGCTGCTTATAATATTGCGATTGCAAAGTTGTGCATCAGCATTAAACACTATGTCATGCTGGGCTAAATTTGCCACGCATCACTAAAAATGTGTTGACAAATCAACTGCCAGTGTAAGACATAGGTGGCTGATTATGCCTATTCATTCAGGTAAAGGGTGGTTAGCTCCTTAACTTACACTGTATCTAAAATTATCTGTATGAAAATTGAAGTGTCCTGTTGGTGGTGAAAAAGCTGATTTCATGTAACCTTTTGTACTTCTTAGCTGTTGAGAAGAACCTGGAGATGTGGTCTGAGATGCAGCGTGGTACGGAGCTTGGTTTGAAATGTGGTGTACGAGCAAAGATGGACATGTCATCGGACAATGGCTGTATGAGGGATCCTGTCATTTACAGATGTAAGCCAGAACCACACATCAGAACTGGCAATAAATACAAGTAAGTGGTGCTGTATGGCATCATGTGCTGTTGTACTTATGGTTGTACTCATGAATGTTTTATTTGGGGAACTAAATTATTGCATGAGAAGAATAAATGCTTTTGATTATTCTGAGTGATTGAGAGATGTTGCATAGATTCAATTAGTAGCATACTACGCTGTAGACCAGCAGTTCGGGATTGAATGCCAATACTTTCTGCATCCTGGGATGTTTCACCAATCCTTAAAAATGGCTTTCCCATCATCATCTCATTTCTCTACTGAATAGTATTTCAGTGATATGTCTTTGGTGAGACCAGTGGTTAGTCAAAACAAAACAATCGTTCACTCGCTTTGACTGACTGTGAATAGTTGAACATTTACGGAAAACAGTAAATTAGATTATATAACTGAGCAAATATTGTTTATTTCAGGGTATATCCAACATATGATTTTGCCTGTCCAATCGTGGACAGCATAGAGGGCATCACTCATGCTCTTCGTACAACAGAATACCACGACCGAGATGACCAGTATTACTGGTTCATTGATGCTATGGGTAAGTACACAAATGTAAACCTGTCTTGTGTTATATGTTTGTTTCTGATCACCTTCGGAAAGTTAGTGTTAAGCAACTACTGAACACTGCAGTCGTGCCAGCCTAAGCATGTTGTCGATAGTTTTCCATAAAGGCTGAGGGGTGCCTCTGCGGTCTAGTCAGTCGCACCTTGGACCGAAGATAACTTCCATCTGAGTTTAAACCTGGGTGTGGGAATATCTAAAGATGATGCCCTGTATGAAGATTTTCTTGGTGAAGGTGTTGCTAAAACTGAGGATATGGAAGATAACAACAGCTATGCTGATTATTATGACTATATTCTTGCTACGCATGAGATTTCGGAGTACAACTGGGCCAGCTTTTTGTGGATGATGAGAATGATTCCGATTTTGAGGGATTTTAATTATATTATTAGACAGAGAATTCTTTAAAAACTGGTAAGCCAATACTTCAGAAGACGAGGAAAGAATTATAGGGTCAAAAACTAACCTCGACTTGCACAATGTAAAATATTGGCGATTCATGAAAGTTGAAACAAAAATGGCTGTTTTCCATGGGGATTCATTGGTGAGTTTTTGTTAAGGAACAATGAACCTTGACTTTTAGCATATTGTCTTTCAGATCATCTTCAGTGCTGGCAACTGGCCACTAAATATCTAAAGCCAGGCTACTATTTCATGTCACAGTCTATTTTACCACGAATGCCATTGATAAAATGACTTCACAGGTAGTCATAACTAGTGATCAGTTATTAATTATCACCTAACTTATGTTGTGAGTTTGGTGTATTTATTCAGTCGTGTTAAATACAAAAAGATTGTGATTTGACAGTGGATGCTTTCCTCAACATGGCCTCCTGAATCTTGTGAGGGTTTCTGAAATATATATGACTATTAATTTTTGGGTATGAAGTATATAATATCCCAATATTTAGGGATAATTAAAGCATTACCTTATATATATATATATTGAGAATTAATTAGCAAGTGATGCATGTTCATTTAAACAAGTGACATGTAGACTTGTTTATAACTAATCTTCACATGATTTGTTTTTATAATGATGAACATGCAAAAGAAATATAATTAGTTACATCAGGGCCTGCTGTCACAAATAGTTGACAGTATGGTAATATATATAACATACAGTTAAGCGCAAATAATAATATATGTTGGGAACAAATTAACATGGATCTCTATTGGGTGGCTTATGGGTAGAGATATACATGATAGCGCAGTTAGTTAGAGCATAGGACTCGCTGGTTCGAATCTCCGGTAGCTGCAATGTTGTCATGTGGCGACTGGTTCACTCATCCATACAAAATTAGTACCTGACAGGACGCGATGGCTATGTGTTTGAGTAACGCTTTGCGCCTATAATGGCAGCATGCATTGTATGCTCCCTTGGGAGTTGAGATATGTGTTGGGTGGAAACAGGTCTGAGTCAGGGATGTTAATACTGTACAGCGCCTCAGAACAGGGTTATCTAGTTCTGGCACTATATAAACATGCATTATTATTATATATATTATATTATATACATGTATATTATAGCTTTGCAGGGGCACAGATTGGGACAAATAAGTTAGTGGCCCTGAAAGGGGAGTGGCATGAACAGTGAGCCAAATGCCACAGGGGGTGCCATGAGCCCCACCAAATGTTTTTGGATTGGACCTTCTGAGAGTGCTTCTCCTGTATATTTCAAGTAATATGAGGTCTTTTCAGGAGTGATTTGTGAACCAACCACCATACTGACTGCATGGTGGCTAAATAACACAGTCTACATCCCAACCAGAACAAAACTTTATTTAGCTCAAATAGAGAAAATGTACATGTCTGACTGTTAGCTAAGAATCCTGAATTTTACGGCCCTGGTCATAAAATTCAGGATTCAAACATTTGGTTCAGTGTCCAGGCCAGCTTTCCCAAGAAAAATAGGTCAGAAGGTGAAAGGGGGGTGTCCAAACACATGAATGATGGATATGGCAATGTGGCATACGCTAGCGCAATGTCACATACACATTCGGATTCACATGCCATGTTACGTATATTGCATATATGGAATCACAGCTTTACCACAAATTGTTTCGCGGTCCGACAGTATGGTCACCTGGCGGGCGAGTATTTTGAATTAATTGGTCATCCTTACCAACAAATAGTCGCCAGGCGTGAGTTGATGACCACTAATTTTCAGCCCTGGCTTTGTGTTTTAGCTGTTAGTAAAAAATAAGGACATGACAGATATTTCTGTGATGTATCTGTTGTGGTTCTGATATGTATCTAGTGGCACAAGGTCCTATTAACCAGTATCAATCTGCTTATCTATCTCTGTCTCTATCAATATTTTTTATACACCATTTGCACAGAGTACTAAAACCCACACATTTATAAATTTATACATTGTTATTCCATTTAGGTATGTTGTAAGGGGATAGAACCTGGCTGATATTAATAGTAACAATTTTTTAAATCATGACTTAAGTTAAACTTTTGAATCATCTTCATTCACTGATGTTTTAATAATGATGCACGAAGACATGTCTGTGGGTGTCACTGCTTATTAACTGCTTATTCGTTTACTCAGTATAACCTTCTTTAAAGTTTAAGCAACAAACAGACAAGCAACCACATTGAATTGGTATGGACATTGAAAGCTGAATATCACATAATGCATGTTCATTTAAATGAGCCATCCATTGGCTTGTTTGTAACAAATCTTTACTATGATTTGCTATAATAATGGACATGCAAGAGAAATCTAATTAGTTACATCAGGGCCTGCTGTCACAAGTAGTTGACTGTATGGTAGTATATATAACATACAGTTTTACTTATGTAATAATGCACTTTGGGAACCGAATGACTGGGCAAGGGATCATCACAGATTTTTATGGCTTTTAATGTGGAACTATATGCCATTTCAAGGATAATTTTTTTGATAAATACAGTTAGGATGTAATCTCGGTGGCACTAAGTGACTTAAATTGATAAACAGCCATATTAGAGAGCTGCCTCTTACTCTTAGTGTAGTCTTTCTGTGTATTAATGTTGCAGTCAATTTTGCTACTGATAGCATGGATAAAATGACTTCATAGCTAATTTGAGCTATTAATCAGCAATTTAATTATCATCTAAATTTTGTTGAAAGTTTGGTATGTTTATTCAGTCATGTTAAAATTAAATACAAAACGTTGTGATTTGACAATGAATGCTTTACTCAACATGGCCTCCTGAATCCTATTGGTGGCAAAGGTAAATGTCTGACATCTTTTACATCAAACAGACGAGCAGCTGTTTTATGTAGGTGGCTGTTTATGTGGATCTGATTGTATCTAAATAATATTAGTGATTCTGTAATATGGCTATTAATTTTTGGGTATAAAGTATATAATATTCCCATTATTCATGGATAATTAAAACATTACCTTTTATATATATATATATATATATAAAATGGTGCCTTTTGAGCATGGGGCAATTAACTGTATACTATCTATCTGCTTATCTCTCTCTCTGTCTCTATCAATATATTATATACAGCATTTGCACACAGTACTAAAAGTAAAACCCACACATTTATAAACCTATACAGTGAGAATCCATTAATCCGGACATCATATATCCGGCAAATCCACCTTCCGACATATTATTGTAAGTGATGGATTTAGCTCTAGTTCAGTCATGCAAGACACACTGACATATCAGTAATGGTTAATTAACCCGCCCACATGCGATAATTGTTATATTGTAACCATTTACAATCATTGTTGACCATACACACCTACACACTATCTAATAGCCAATCATAATCATTCATGGCTAATTACAAACACAAATGTGTGAACTTTCCAATGAGCAGATCATGAGGTAATTTTTTTCTGGTCATTTATTGTTTCATAATTTTTGAAAATAAATAAATACACCACAAGATTATAAATATCATTGTGGTTCCAATGGATGTTGCATATAATTTTGTTACATGCAACGGCATGTCTTTATGATCTAAAAATGATATGTCACGGACTCGATATTCCAACAGTCACGTTTATCCAACATATTATCATGTGACAAACCTTGTCGGATTAATGGATTCTCACTGTATATTGTTATTCCATCTGGGTACTCAGTAAGGGGATATAGAACATGGCTGATATTTATAATGACCAGTAAATAAAATTTAAGCATCACTTAAGCATCATTCACTGATGTTTTAATGATGCATAAAGATATGTCCATGGAGCTCACCATTAACTTGTGGTTTACTCAGTATAACCTTCTATAAGCAATAAACAGACTGAATTGGTATGGACATTGAAAGTTGAATATCACATAATGCATGTTCATTTAAACGAGCCATCCATTGGCTTGTTTGTAACAAATCTTTACTATGATTTGCTATAATAATGGACATGCAAGAGAAATCTAATTAGTTACATCAGGGCCTGCTGTCACAAGTAGTTGACTGTATGGTATTATATATAACATACAGTTTTACTTATGTAATAATGCACTTTGGGAACCGAATGACTGGGCAAGGGATCATCACAGATTTTTATGGCTTTTATTAATGTGGAACGATATGCCATTTCAAGGAGAAATTTTGTGAGTGAATTAAATTGATGAACAGCCTACATTACAGAGTTGCCACTTAGTGTAGACTTTCTGTGTATAAATGGTAGTAGAATATTGGCATTATTTTCACTGTATAAGTTAGTTTAAGTAGTATTCAAAATTTGAATTTCACCTACCTACGCTATTCTAGTAACCTTTTCTAGTAAGATTTTGATATTATTTCTAGGTTTTCTGGTACACAAATGGGAACTTGCTGTATCAAATCTATATGAATTTCCCTTGAACTAGAAATGCAAATTCAGCAAACTTCATACACAGGCAGATTAAAGTGCACTTTGTTATTGGCTATTTGTCATGAGCAAATTGTTAACTTTTCAAAGTTAGTAATTCTGGTATAAGGGAATTAATTTGGATGGATTTCAAACAAGGTGTATGTATGTGGTGTACAATAACCAAATATTTTCTTACATTTGATGGACACTTTATTAATATAATAATGAGGTTAAGTTTGCTATCTTAATGTGCATGAAACAAAACTAATTTGTTACACAAAGGCCAGGTGTCGCAAGTAGTTGACTGTACAGTAGTATATACAACATAATTTTCACTCATGGTTAGAATTACACTTTGGGAATACATTAAATGGGTATTGGATTGAGACTGGCATTACATCACAGATTTGCACATTCTAATATTGAAGGATGTTTTTAACGTTTTGTGACCACTTCTATATGCAAAGTTGGCTAAATGGACTGAGTGCTCTCCAGAGGTAAAAAGGCAAGGCTAAATGAGCCTAGTGCCTTCAGAGGTTACAGGGAAAAGTGGCTAACATAGAAAAGAAACCCCATTTTAAAGTAATTATTTCTTGTCTGTAATTGTTATGATGTTGTTTTTAACTAGCCAACATTAGGTACTAAAGCATTGTTTGGGTATATTTAAGTGGGTGTGTGAAGGATAGTTAAAACATTTCATTATCTATCCTTACAGCTTTCTAGTAGCTGAACTTCATATTATAATAAACCGTTTTACTAATATTTATGTACATGTCTTGTTGTAGTAGTGGAGAGTGTGTAATTTTGTCATGTTGACATTTTACAGGACTACGTAAACCACATATATGGGAATATGCTCGTCTTAATCTACAGAACACAGTTATGTCTAAGAGAAAGCTTACGTGGTTTGTGGAACAGGGATTAGTGGAAGGCTGGTCTGTACTTTTGAGCATAAACTGTGTGTGCTGTTGTTTTGAATTTATTTAGTATAATCTAAGGCAGTGTTTTATTAATTATGGTTTCTACTATCTAGGGATGATCCTCGTTTACCGACAGTTCGTGGTGTTGTACGTCGTGGAATGACTGTGGAAGGCCTCAAAGAGTTTGTTATTGCCCAGGTATTTACTCTGCTCAGTTTTGGGTAACATAACGAACTTTTAACTGATCTGCTAGTTGTACCAACTGTACATAATGTCCGCTTTCCTGTATTAATCATTGTACACACACACATGCACACGCACACATATTGAATAGTGATGCAGTATCTGCCAGAAGCATACCATCATTATTTGTAATAAAAGCATGTACACAAATAGAAATGTTAACGCATCATGAGCATTGATTTCTGTGATGTCAGTTGATACTGCTGACTGCTGTACAGATATATTTTATGATACTTAACCAGGGAAAGTTTTCAAATAATATTAAATTCAACCTATTTGGGAAATGTCATGCATGTCGATAAAGTGTCACATTCATGTATTATATATATATTGAAATCGTTATGGCAATTAGTATTGTAATTCTTGTATATAGTAATAATGACTGCATGTTCTGCCTATTTGTTTTTTAGGGTTCTTCACGTTCTATTGTCATGATGGACTGGGACAAGATATGGGCCTTTAATAAAAAGGTGAGAGGTGTATTTGACTCTAATACTATGTGACTGAGTTATCATGACATTTAGTTATTATGGGGAAGCCTGTAGTGTCATCTCTTTAAATTCTAATCAGTTTTGTGATAAAATCCTAATGTACACAAATCATAATATGTTTTTATAGTTATTATGTGCTCACAAGTCATAATTATTTCAGGGAGAGATACCCTTTTCCTGAATTAGTAATTCAATTTTGAATTGATCTCATCAGAGCATATATTAAACGATTTTCAAAAGAAGTAATTGATACTTGAAATGTTTAATAACTGCCGGTATCATTTAGCATTGACAGTCTTGGTCTCCTTGAACTGTTTAGTTTTCAAGGAAATTGATGTCTAAGCTGTAAATTTTGTGTTTTTAGGTTATTGATCCTGTAGTACCTAGGTACACCGCTCTGCTGAGAGATGAAGTTGTTCCAGTTAAGGTGAATGGGGCAAAAGAGGAGAAAAGCCATTGTCAGAAACATCCAAAGGTATGCTATTGTATTAAAATAGGTTCTATATTTGGTGGGATTTTATCACTTAAAAACTGCTGACTTTTCTGTACTAAGTTCTAAATGTGATAAGGGATTTGCTAAACAGAGGCAACTTGGTTTTTTGTTTTTATGTAAAAATGTTATTCTGTATGTAAATTGGAGTGTAAAATATTTGAGAGAAAAAGATTGAGTCTAACTCATCGGGGTATAACCAGTGCTGAGGCTAAACAACTCAACTATTCTCTGAAACCAGTAGAACATCCAGTCCTAGATTCCTATTACTGTTCATATTTTAACATCTGAAGCCTAAGAGTATCGTTTTTCCCCTTAACCAGTAAATGGTGTTGTCGCTGTTTATAAATTGAACCCATGCTGGGAATTGTTTGGCTGTGATGATGTTACTCATAATGTGGTCCAGTTATGGCAGATTCAGCTCGAGTAGACCAAAACCAGAATGTATTTCGCCTTTTATTAGTAAATAAATACAAGCAATACAAATTAAATGCATTTGTGGCTGAATGAGTTAGCACATGGTTCTATTTGTTTTTTTGTGTATCAGAGGTTGATGTTTGATTGCATGAGTCGTTTTGTTCAGTCAGGCAGCTGAAAAGGTACCGTACATACTTGCACATATAAGTTGCACTCACTTTTAGAACCAATAAACCCCCCTGGAGTCGAACTCGCATATAAGACACACTAAAATCAGTAATATTGATTAAAAACCAAAAGTTAATCATCACTCTCTTCACTGAACATCTGTTGTATCTGTTTGTGTGTCACCATTTCATCATACATGTCGTCGCCTTCTTCCTCAGAGTTAGTGTCGGATTTGTCATACTGTTCAGCCCACAATACATCATCTTCCGTGCCATCTAAATTGTAATAATGGACGCTTCTGCTCTGCGTTCATTTCTATAATGCTGTTTGAAGTAGTTTATTAGTAGTTTCTATGTGCCAGCTTCGGAAGTAATTAACACATTGTGCTGTAAAAATTTTCCTTTGTAATCACGTCACTAACTAGAGCATCAGGTTAAATAATCATGGCAGTTATCACGATTAAGATTGGATTTGAAACACAATAGAGAAAAACACCTACAAATTTTTTTTTATTGTTCATATATTTATTATTAAAGTTGAAAAACAATATTATTGTATTTCCCCATTATTATGCCAAATATTACCTTCCCTTTTAGTATGACCCGAATATAAGATACACTCATTTTTAGCATCGATTTTGGAGTATAAAAAGTGTGACTATGCGTGTATGATATAGTATTCATTCTGGAAAAATCCATGTATTTCAAATTTTAAATACATTTAGCCCATTCCCATGGGGAATCATTAAAGCACAGACCCTTCACAGCATCCCTATTAAGATAGTTAGTCATGTTAGTAATTGTCAAACCATCTATTAAAGATTATACCAGCATGACTTCTTATTTGAAAGTAAATGTATCATACAAAATTCATGACCCCTTTCCATGACTTTATTCCACAACAGAACCCTAGTGTTGGTATGAAGGATGTCTGGTATAGTGATAATGTCTACATGGAGGGTGCCGATGCTGAAACTCTGTCAGTTAATGAAACAGTCACCTTTATAAACTGGGGAAATGTTGTCATCAAAGCGATTAACAGGTAGATATCTAATGACATTTACTGATGATAGAAATATGGAACGTAATTATGTATCAAACTGATTAATTGATCATTGTTTTTATTGTCTCATTGGGTTGGTTTATAACAATGCATTCATTGTTGTATCCTTTATTTGTCCATTTGTATGTAATTTGTTTGGTGTGTGTGTGTGTGTGTGCAGGTGTGTGTGCATGTCTATACACACACACACACACACACGTGTCTATGAATGTATTAGATATTTTTTATCAATCAATACAGATCAGCTGATGGCAAGATTAGTTCGGTTGAAGCAGATCTTCACCTGGAAAATAAGGTAACATGTCAACCGGGGTTCTTAATTAGCATGGTATATGTAATATTTATAAGCGTGATGAGAATTAGTGGTATTGTTGTTGTGTACATCATCATTACTGTCCATTTATCGTATCATAGTTAACAGTGCTCCAGCTAGTCCATTAGACGGTGGCACAATGCCCTGGCCCTATTTAACTGCACCCTGTATGTTTTATTTTGTGCCCTGGGTATTTATAGGGCGCCCAGTGTTATTGGCAGTTATGATACTGTCACCAGCTCCATTTCATGAATATTAACTAAATGCCAAAGTTAACTAAAAAACTGATTTCAAATGATGTGCCCTGAAAAATAACTTTCACGCATAAAAGTGTCCTCCATCTGCCAACTGCACCCTGTACTTTTCAAAACCTAGCTGGTTAATAATGACAGTATATATTGTCTACTATCTGTTAGTGTGATGTGGCACATGTTTACTATCATAACTATTGGTGTAACCCCGAGCTGTATCTAACATGTACTCGCTTCATTTAGCGTATAGTTATGTAATACAATTCTAGATTCAGTTTGAAATAACTATATTGATTGATATTGATGTCCCATCAGGACTATAAGAAGACACAGAAGTTGACGTGGCTGGCCGAGGCCAAAGAGGCACCTTTTACTCCGGCTGTCTGTGTGCACTTTGACCATATCATCACCAAGCCTGTACTGGCCAAGACTGATGACTTCAAAGATTATATCAATAAGAACTCCAGGGTAGGTACCAGATTTTTGTTGTTGTGTTTTAATGGCTCCAATTATAATGGAATCATTGAGACTTGATTTGAAATTATTTCATTTTCATATTAGGACATCGTAATACTATCTCAGTAATAAATAATAATAATAATAATAATACTATTGGCTGAACTAGCAGTTTTTACATGGCCTGCTAGCTTAAACAATTAACAATAATTTAATGGACTAATTCTAAATAAACTGAAATACGTGATATGGAGAAAACCTCGCCAATTATCTGGCTGGATATAAAAAACACACCATAATTCACCCTGCGATGGTTCAATGGCTTTGAATTTATTCCTGACCTCCAGGACTCAATGTGGAGGCCCATGCCGTGGCCAACTCAGTCATAGAGACAGTTAATCAAGTCAAATGATTTAGGGGACAGTTATCTGTAAAAGGATCTTACAAAGTCTGATAGTTATCATCACTTTTCAGCTTGTAACATGTTCTCTTCTTTTGTATCAATACACTGGTGGTGCCTCCGTGGTAGTGAGTTAGATCACCGATCACCACCACCTGAGTTTGAATCTTGGTGTGGGAAATCTGAAGGGTGTTTCATCATTGACTTCACTTCATTACCTTTGGAGATCGCTCGGCCCATTCAGCTTACCAAATTCACAAGAGTTGCCATAAAACATCGATCATCATCATCATCGTATCAACGCACTAGTAATGCGACAGACATTGCAGTCTTAAAAAACTAACTCCTTAATTCACAATAAACATAATTTTATATATAAATATACATGTAATCTTTAGATGAGCATTGGTCAGAGGGATGTTCTCTTTAGGCTGACATAGTTAAAGTAGTCAAACCAACGAATGTGTGTATGATAGATTGACTGGATTTATGAGCATTGAAACCATGAGGGATGGTTTTGTTTTAACATCGGACAGTCATTGATAGTAACAAAAATGGTAAATATTTGTGTTGGGAACAAGCAGATCACATGATGACACTGTTGATCATTCGGAACACAAGCACTACTCTGACATAAAACACCAGTCCTCGGACATAGTTCACATCTACAATGAGGATGTAGACTGTTATTGTCATGTAGCACCTGACTTATGAACACACTGAAATGTCCATTCTTCTCCAGGTATTGTTTGTCAACAAATGTAGCACTGTAATGCTGAATAATGACAATATCTTTCTGATATTAACCTTAGTTTGACTATGTGATGCTGGGAGATCCAGAACTAGCCAGGCTAGAGAAAGGAGACATGATTCAACTTCAGCGACGTGGCTACTATATATGTGATTCCCCTTATGAGCCACCAAGGTAAGGCATTTATCTTACTAGTGCCATCATGTATTGTTGAAAAAGAATGGATGCCTATCTCTGGAACTTTCCAAAGGACCGTTCTTTTTCACTTCCGAAATGGACTGAGCATGATCCAAATAAAATGCAGTTTCTTTATTTCATCAACGCACTCAACATATTGAACCAATATTGAAACAATCACTTCTCCTAGAATGTGGTAGGTGCATTGTTTTGAGATTTCATGGCAATACAAATTTAATCAGTATGAAAAATTAGGGTGTAGGCAGACTACCAAATGCGGTTCTGAGTTTACAGAGTTAGAAAAGGAAAGGTCTACACATAGTTCACATTTGCAAGACTGGTACAAATATGTTCACACAAATGATAAGTGATGTAAAAATATAAACACGGTTAGCTACATTTAAACTAATCCATTTGAAAGCGCTGATGACTCGATTGAAACTCATCTTTGTGTCCCACCATTTTAATGTTTAACTAAGAAGGCAGTAATTTTCATACAGGACAACACAACATTATGTGGAATAGTATGTATTAAGATGAATGGAGTGCAGTTGTGTTAGAGTTCATTGTGATCACCTTGAATTTTATTGGTCAAAGTAAAAAGGTAAAAACGAAGAAAAAACTGAAATAATAATTGGTTTGCGTATACCACAAAGCAATTTTTGTGTTTTGAATAGATTCCTTTATACGATTTTTATACCCATTTGTCGTTTAACAACAGCCACAATTATTTGATAGATTTGTAACTGTTATTATGAGGAATATATTTCTTGATATATAGTTTTGTGTATGTTTTATAACTTTTGTACTTAACAGGTAATAAGAAATGTTTGCTCAATTTTTGGTATTTGTTTTTGATACTAAGTAATCTCCATCAATTGCTGTAAAGTGGTACTGTACTTTTATATTTTCAGCCGCCATTCTAGTCGTGCCAGTCCCTGTGTCCTATTCAATATCCCAGACGGCCATACAAAGGATATGCCAACCTCTGGATCCAAACATAAAACCAAGGAGCCAGTTAAAGAGACCAGTGCTAAGGAGGTCTATTCTGATATAATGTTTTTTTTGGGGGTCTTATGTTTAAATTTTTTTGGTTAAGTGTTCCATCTATTTAATAGTCCTAGATGTATTTTAAAATTTATTCACCACATACTGTATGCCATTATCACGGAAGATATTTTATTTAAAAAAAGCAATATATTTGTCTTGTTTACCAGAAAGCACAGAGCAAGAAGGGCAAAGTAGCAGAGAAATCTCCTCAGGAGGAACAACTACCATCCAGTCCACTAACAACTGATGCTGGTGGGTTGAATCAGAAGATTATGGATCAGGGAAATGTTGTTCGCAAGCTGAAAGGGGACAAAGCTCCAAAGGTAGGTAGTGTCTGAGGTTATTTATTGTCTCGGTGTTTTGATGGTGTTTATTATGATGACAGTTAGTGGACAGATATGACAGATTTAATTTGATGGTTATGCATGGTACTTTACTGCATGAATGTATTAAATTGCTCACTTAAATGCAGCGAGCTGTGTACATTTAAAAAAAGTGGTATGGAATTATGTTTATGTTGCTGTCATGGAAATAATTCAGGCTGTTTGAGTAAGTAAAGTGAAGATGGGAGCTGTCTCTGTAATGTGTTCTCTGTAGGGTTAGTGGGGCTAGGAGGTTTGTTATTGTCAAAAGAACAGATGGCAAGAATGTTAGCTGCGTATTTTGCTTTTAGCAATTTTAGTCGAGCACAAGGGCCTACACTTTGGGCAGATTTGGCTCCTGACCTGGGAATACAAAATTCCATTAAATCATTTACAAATTGCCCGAAGAAGTACACCATCACTTGCTGCTAGAACAATTAACAGCTTCATCATCTACATGACATCAAACACCACTGTAGTAATGTCAGATGTTGTCTTGCAAATGCAAACTGTGGGATTGAGATATTGTAGAATGATATTATTAGCAGTTGCACATATTTTATTTTGGATATTTTACTCAAATTATGAAACCGAAATATGTATGGATTTTTTTTACTACAGGTAATTGGGTCTCACCATTAAAACAGATCAAATGATCTTTGGTGTAGACCTCAAACTGTACATAAAATATTAAGCAAATGAATGATAATAATGTATGACTACAGTTTGAAATAAATATCAATTGATTGATTGATTGATTGATTGATTGATTGATTGACCTAATTAACAGTGCTCCAATGGCCTAGCTAGTAGAACACTGGACTGCATACATCCATCCTGTGAGGATTAAATTCCAGTGTTGCATTTGTCTCTGGATGTTTCATCCATCAAGAGAATGGTTTGGCCTGAGTATTTCTTTAATGTAGCAAGTAGTTCCCCAGCCTGGCCTCCCTGCTGAGACTGTTGTGTGGAGGCTAAACAAATACTCATTTACGCCAATCAGTCACTCCAGATTAATAGAAATTGATGAAAAGAAAGAAAGAATGAATGAGTGAGTGGTTTGTTTATTCACAGTGCATGTCAAATCTGGGACACATGGACAAAACTGGTCACTCATTAGGAAAGATCCCACAAAGATATACCTTGAGTTGATTTGAACTCAAATCATGAGATTTACAGTGCAGTGCTGTAACAACTGTGCTGTTGAAGGGCCCAAACTTGAATAGAGAAAGATTCTATATTACTCATACTTAACGTTATATGAATAAGTGATCTGAGATGGCCGGCCATGACAAGTAGAATTTAGAGAGTCATCCACGTCTTTCATTCTTAATATTGTTCCTTTGCATTCATGGGCACCTTTGTGGTCTAGTTGGTAGCACATTGGACCACAGATCACTACCACCTGAGTTTGAATCTTGGTGTGGGCATATCTGAAGGTTGTTTCATCTTTCACTTCATTACTGTTGGAGGTCGCTCGGCCCATTTAGCCTACCACGTGTACAAAAGTGGTCGTAAAACACCAATCATCATCATCATCCTTTGCATTCACACATGTACACATATATGCACATGCGTGAATGCACATACACATGAAAACAAAAGTTAATTGGTCATTGATACTAGGAATTTTATTGACTGGCAGATGTAACATTTCTGGTTGTGCGTGCACGTGTGTGTGTGCGTGCGCATTAGCTGTATGTGTAAAAGAACTGGAACAGAGAATTACGAATAGTGAATACTAATTGTGGATGGTTCATATGGGAATCCACCACAACAGCATAATTACATAACCAGATCTTTTACGTGTGTGTTAGTGAGAAAGGTGGCGAGGATGAACCTCTCATTTCCCGTGATTGACTTGCGAGTAGTGGAAGCATTGCTCAAGAGTGATTGACTTGTGGGTAGTTAACTGTAGAAGTCGTCTTCGTGTGTAAAAATGTGAAGGATCTATTGCTTGAAAAGTATACAATTCATACATTGTAGATGGCTCTAAAATTTGTAAGTACACAATTTCCACGATATTGATACTGACCAAATAAACTTAGTCACCAAATGGTGCTGCATAAATCAAGTTGATATGAAACCTAGCGTATAATCGTTATTGAGTGAATCCTTTTCTTACTACCTCATTTCTTGGAATTTAGAGTTGTAGCTGATCATGAAGTTAGCAAGTCAGTCATTTATCCTGATAGGCCAATGTATAATTGACCGGTTGGATTGTAGTTTTCAGAAGTGTTATTGACACAATAAATACAATAATGGCTGAAACGGCAGTTTTTACTGTGGCTGGCAACCTTAAATGAGCAAAATGCATATGGTTTGTAATTTATAGCTTCCCCATGGAGACTAATTGTAAATAGATTTAAAATAGATGGCATATTCAGTTTGCCTGGCTGGCTGGAAATCTCCTCCTGCTATAGTGCCATGGCCGAGGTGCAAACCTGCAACCATCTGCACAGAATGACCACTGTGGCTGTTTTGATTAGAAACCTTTGGTAGCACCATAAGGTGATAGTTGTTTGTACATTTCAGTGGAATTAATGCTGTGGAAAAATCACCATTCAAAGTTTATTTTGGGTATCGTTTTTCTTGGCTAAAAGTATTTCCATCCTTTTTAATGCCCTAAATTTAGCATGCATGTGTGCTCGCACACACACACACACACGCATCCACACACATACATGTATTTATGTATCTATATGACGTGTTTTGGTATTGGTTTATTTGAAAAGTGACCATTACAGTTTACACTCAAATATTGTTATAAATCTGTAAAAATGGGGTTATGGTAGAGAGAGTAGAAGTCAATTATTTTGATTTCTTCTTTAAGCTGTAATCAGTTATAACTGTAGCTCATTATTTGAAAACAATACAACATTTGTACAGAACACATATATTTATACTGTGAGATATCATTTGGAACTTTCATAATTATCCGTTTGCCAGAAGCTCACTGGAGGGCCTCCACTGAGCACATATTTCTTCCATGACAATCCTACTTGTAATATAAACTACTCAGAGTAGGTATTCCAAGTTACTAGTAGGTACTCGGAGTACCTACTCGTGGTAAAAAGTGTTAGGCAAAAAGAGTTGGAATTGATAAATTTGGAATTGAATTGGAATTGATCAATTTGATTTGGAACTGGCATTGGCCAAATGGAATTAATTGGAATTGATAAAATGGAATTGAGCCCATGTCTGGTGGAGGCAGGGAATTTTGATTTATAACTGGCAAGCTGCTGCCAACCTGTTTTTAAGACAGTTATCTATTAAGTTGGCAATATACTGCTTAATGCCTATCACTGTTTGACCACAAAAAGGAAAGCTTATTGCTGTGGGTGTCATAATGAGGAGGATCTTTGCTTGGAGTATTTGATAGGATATATATATTTGTATGAAAAAAGATTACAGAATAAATTAGCAACTCAGTGAATTGTTATTGATGTGACCTCGACTTTTGACCTTTTATATTTTGATATAAACATGAATAAAAATCAGAATGATGCAGAACATGTAAAGAAAGCTAAATCCATGTGAGAAAGAGCAGAAAGAGCAGGAGAAATCAAATCCCAAACCTAAAGAAAGTCAGACATTTCATACCAAAGTGGCAAATAAGTAGACCGTGGCCCTCAAATAATGTCCAAAGAGGCATGTGGTGCACACTATGTGTGAAACTAGTGCTGCACATTTTTAGTGTCATACCCTGTAACTTCCATGCATATTTCAAGTAGTGTGGTATTTTTAAGTTGGAAAGAATATCTCAAGTTTAAAAGTAACAATTTACAGTGTTCTTCCTGAGATAATGATTATAATTTCATAGAACTATTAACTATCATGCTCTATTAATTTTATTTTGAAATTTGGGTGTGTGAGCTGTAATTATGAAATCAGTAGTGCTCTGTACACGTGCCTTACACACAATATAGAAGAACAACATTTTGTATCAAAAACATTTATTTATCAAACACCTGAAACACAGTCCAGACTGCCTGAAAAAAATAAGAGAGTTGAGGTGAAAAAGGAGAAATTAGAGGATCTGTAAAATTTCTTATGAAGACAAATATCCTTTATCACTCCCAACAGCACGTTTAGGCAGCTGATATAGAAATCTAAATGTGTAGTTTTGGAAGCACTCATGCCCCCTCATATAACCAATCATAATTTTCATGTCTAGTGTAGTATTGGAAGTCAAGCATTTTCCTCATCTGGTGGATTGATGGTATATGCTTGTAAATGATAGTATGTAATGCAAAACACCATTACATTACTACTAAAATTACTACATGTACTCATAAAATTATAAATGAGCACCCTACACAAACAGAAAACCGTACACTTCTCAGCTGTATTATGACAGGCCATAAAGTGCATGTTTGTTCATGTGTGACGCCTTACTTTCTGTAAGGGTTCAAATTGTATTTGGTATATCAATCTTTGAGTTTGATGTGAATGCCTTAAACAGTAATACTGTAAATAAACAGTAAGCTAATCTTTTCCCTAAAGTGTTTTATTCCTAATAAGGAATGACCAGTGTCCATTTTACCTTGACCTTTCTTTAATTGCACCACTTCCTGTTCATGTATCTACCGGTAGTTATAAAAATTGTAAACTAGTCCACGTTGTCACCTGGCCTGTAAACAGACATTTCCATCACTTACAGTTCTGCTGCAGTATTGACCTATAGCGTGGCTGATTTTAATGTGGGCGTATCTGTGAAACCTTATCACTGAAGGATTTGTTGTTCAGAACAGCTGTGTTTTTCCAATAAATTAAAATTTTGCATTGGGGTTTTATATAGAGTATAGATCTACCTTTTTAGTTTCCTTTTGATGGATAATATTTCCTTTTTGGTTATAGGTAAGCATTATTTATTTTACTCAATGATTAATAAAACAGCAAAGTAATGAATAAATGATTAAATTTTTTATGAACCAGTTAAATGTTGAAAATGTGCTGAGGTGTGTGTGTGTGTGTGTGTGTGCATGCACACAGACATATATGATATAATCATTTTGTTTCTATTGAGTTTTGTGAATGAAAAGCTTATCTTTGGGTAATGTGTATGGGTGATTTTAATGTTCAGCCATTTGGTATGAATCCCGTCACAGCAAATATTTAGGATGCCTACCGGTAATTTAAAAAAGGAGTGTGCAATTCTATGTTATCATGATTAATTGTCACAAATATAGATGAATACCGGGTAGGAACAGTTCACTCTCAGATATTATTAATACAATCTGTGCTCTTCATAAAAATAATCTTAAATTGACAGAATTATTTCTTACCTATACGTGACATTATAGATATAATGAAATATTAAAAATTACTGGAGATAGGTCATTTATAGCTTCTTCAAATGTTAGGTTGTACAGCAATAACACATAGTCCTCTCAATTCAGATGAAATCAGATCTTTAAAGTCTCTGGCTTAGCCATCCCAGTGACCCAGACAAGGGGTGAATTCAATTCCGGAATTGCTTTTATATTAAATGGAATTGGAATTGAAAAATTTTGAATTGGAATTAAAGTTTGCTACAAAAAATAAATCCACAAATTAATTTACCATTTACTTTTTTAATTTAGAAATTTTTCTTCCGTAAGAATCCTACTTGGAATATAAATTACTTGGAATAGGTATTCCAAGTAGGTACCCGGAGTACACAAAAATGCAATTGGAATTGATAAATTTGGATCTGATAAATTTGATGCGGAATTGGAATTGACTAAATGGAATCTGCAGCGACCTATTCTATCCCCAGACTCAACCTACTAAAACAACTGCAAACTGATCCAGTGCTCATTTCATTTGTGGAAATCTGACAGCTCAGTAAAAGGTTCTTCTTACAAGAGAATGAAACAATCTTCATAAAGAATTGCACACTATAGTTTTCTTAAGCTACTTCAGTAAACATTTTGTTCCAGAATTAGGTGCCCCCCGGCTTTCATTTGTTTACATTGTTATAACCAGGTCATATAAACAACTTGTACATAGGGGTGTTGAGACTTCGTCAGCATACAGCCTACGTGTGGCTTCAAAATGGCTTTGCTAACAGACAACTTCTAGTCAAGTCACCAGCACTTTCTACTGGGTTGTTTAAGATGTGGTTGGTCGTGTTTATATTGTGACCTTTATTTATCATTTTAATGAATATAATTATATTAGTGTTAGCCTGCAAATCTGATATAAAAGTGAACCTTTCCTTTAATCATTGCATACCCAGTTAGGTCACTCCCTCCCGAGATCTGAGCCAGAGATTGATTATGAATTACTTCCTGTAGTTTAATTGGCCATAAAACACCAATCATCATATCATCCTTCCTGTAGTTATTGGGAAGTCTTCATTGTATGTATTGATACTAAGAAGGATATCTATGGCATTTATTTGGTGTTGAGCGTTAGAGCACTTAGCTGCTAACCTCCAACTTGTAGCGTCGTTTCCTTTGGTGGACGACTCAGCCGTATGTACCAGGTGTGACCAGTGCAGAAGTTTAACAACTCAACTCGGGATACTCTTATTATTAATGTCTTATCAATCAGATTACACAGTGTTTAATGAGGACAGAGGGGAGAGAGAGAGAGAGTCTGTGTGTGTGTGTGTGTGTGTGTGCACACACCGACATATGCATCAGCGGGCAGTCAATAATCAACTAGCGTTCATGTATCTTTCATGTTTTATCTTCAGGGCGATGTTGAGGCTGCTGTAAAGATTTTGTTGTCTCTAAAAGCTGACTATAAGAACGTCACTGGTCAAGACTGGAAGCCAGCTGTGGCACCATCGGCTGCTGGACAGAAGACAGCTGGTAACAAAGGGGGTAACAATAAAAGTGGCCAGAGCCGAGGAATGGAGAACAGCCAAGAAGCGGGTGAACTGAATGCTGAGATACGGAAGCAAGGGAACATAATCAGAGAATTAAAGTCAAAGAAAGCTGATAAAGTAGGTTTCTCTGCTAGTCCCTCTGTAGCTAGAGTTTACATGACGTAAATGATACGTTAGAGTATTGAGCTGTTGTAATCTTTGAAAAGATGTTAGTTTGTTGTAATGTTAAAAATGGTAATTGTATCGCTCTACAACAAACATCAAATTGTACTATGGGTCAGAACAGGGTTGTCACTTCTGTCACCAGTAGGTCAAAGTTGAGCTCTCTCTCTATATATATATATATATATATATATATATATATATCCACACACTTTAAAGCACTGTGTGGTCTGCCTCAGATCACTGCTAAATATTTTGCTTTTAGTTTTCTTCTTTGACTTTCGTCATCTTTTGACCTGTGGGGTGAAGTAATTGTTAAATTTGGTACTTCATTCAAAATGGTTGGAAAACCTTAGATTATATGTTTCACTGCATCCACAGGTGCATGAATGAATGCCAGTACTTATCCACATATAGGTCACTGATGCTAATGTGGCTCTTAGTAATTTTCAGTAATTTATTTTTTCACAATTTCCAATCCTGATAATAATAATGAGATTTTAAAGTTAAAATATATTAATATTAACATACAATGTGGAAATTGTGGGACCAGTATAGCACGTGCTATCTTCCTACTAGCCCCTACAAATAATATTAGTATCAGAACACGAGAAATATGAAACAGATTAATTTGGCAATGAGGAACAATGAATTCATGTTATCATAAATAATAGCTAAGACATAATTGTATCAGAGAATCATAGATGGGATGCATCCTTTCAACTCTAACCAGGACAGTTTATTTTATATAACATGGCACACAGAGATGAGGACACCATCTTTAGAATACTGCCCTGCTAACCTCCAGGTTAAGGTTCAAACATTTTATATATTTGTGTGTTGCTTCCCTAAAGAAGTCGACCCTCAGTCATTTGACCCAGTTGTGAACGGCACCATAACTAGACAAACCATTCATTTACTCTTTGACAGTGATACAATGTCGAGTGTTGGAAGATGTGGTTCTATTTTGATTATTCTTTTACACCAAATCCATCTGACAGCGAGGAACTTTTTAAAATGATGTCGGCCATAAGGAGATATTGAAGCTGTATTTCTTGGTTAAAACTCTCGGTGATATCAATGTGTTTTAGCTATCGTTCAAACTTTGTAAATAAATACATTCTAAAAGTTCATCTGTCACATGTTTTGAGGTTTTGAAAAGTTCACGTTTGTTGAGTTATTGCCGAATCATTTAGTTCTTCCTCATCTAACCCATTAACTGTCAAAACTACTGTTCATACATGAATTGTTAATTTATGATGTTGATGAAAACCATGTTTGAAAATTTTGTGGCTTTAGCAATAGGAATTATGCAAATTGGTTTGATTTTTAGGTGGAAATTGATACTGCAGTAAAGATTTTGTTGTCACTAAAAGCAGACTTTAAGAATGTAACTGGTAAAGATTGGAAACCAGGTGTAATGCCATCACCAGCCGGACAGACAGCTAGCAATAAAGGGATTGGTGACAAGTGTTGTAAGAGCGAGGGAGTGGAGAACACCGGAAAAGCGGATGAACTGAATGATAAGATTCAGACACAAGGGAACAAAGTCAGAGAATTAAAATCGAAGAAAGCTGATAAGGTACGGAAATCCACAAGCTGAATCGAATGATCACATTATATATTGTCCTTGTATATTTTATTGTTATTGATGTATGTATAATTAACTACCACTGATAAAAACAGATTTCGGCATAGCATGCATTTTGTAAAGCATATGACTTTTGACCTGAATTTTTTATTTAATTTTGTTTTTAAATATAAAAGCTGTCAAGGCTTCAGTAGTTTTGACAGTATATATATATATATATATGGTAAAGATATAAACAAATGCATAGTCTATAAATATTAAGCATAACTTGTTTTGTAAACAAGTCTGATAGTTTTACAAATGTTCTATTGTTAATTAATAATTGTGTATAAAGTTTTTTTTATTATGGGCAGACAAATCGCTGTCAGTATCACTGGACAGTCAGAAAGTGCAAAGGTTTCTAAATCTGTACATGCTTTAATTATTGCAGAATGAGAGGTGTGCTTCGAAAGATTGCCTTTATGAGAAACGTTTAGTACTTATTGTTGCCAGGTTTTAATTGATGTTATTGTGTATTTTATTGTTAGGTTGAAATTGAAGCACAGGTGAAGATTCTGCTGGCTCTAAAGACCGAGTATAAGAGTCTTACTGGCAAAGATTGGAAGCCAGGCATGATGCCCCAATCCAGTCAGATGGCTCAGAGCACAGGGAATGATGATACATCTGGGAAGAGCCATGGAGCCGGGGGTGATTGTCCAAATGAGAACAGCCCCGAGGCACAAGAGTTGAAGGCCAATATAGAGTCACAGGGGATTAAAGTTAGAGAATTGAAAACTGACGGAGCTGATAAGGTGAGTGATGATGGTGGTAAACAGTGAATATGAACCAGTGCTTGGCAGCTGCCACATGAGTGACCATTGTGGGAGCTGTCTGGCTTGGATCCGTGTACTACACTGTTCAGTTAAAAAAAATTCAATCCTTTAATACCCATGTACTGATCCAGAGATTCTAGGTTCACTTACTGTTCTAGCCATCTGTAGTTTAAAAACAATCTCTCTGTGATTATGTGTTTTACATTGTGCCTGGGCACCCTTTGACTGTAATTAGGTTTCAAAGAACAGTTTGTAGGATGCTCCTATAGTGTAGTACCCTGGTTGGGGTTTGAATCTGTAGGTAATTTTGTCTATAGGATATTTCATCTAATCATCTCATTTCTCAAGGTAGTAGTCCCTCTTGGCTATATGTCACAGGTCTGATCGGGAGGTGGCAGTCCCCCTTGGCTATATGTCACAGGTCTGATCGGGAGGTGGCAGTCCCCCTTGGCTATATGTCACAGGTCTGATCGGGAGGTGGCAGTCCCCCTTGGCTATATGTCACAGGTCTGATCGGGAGGTGGCAGTCCCCCTTGGCTATATGTCACAGGTGTGATCAGGAATGAGGCTAAACAAAACAATCACTAACTCACTGACTCTGTTTAAGAACCATAACTGTTGATGGTTTAGCTGAGTATTAGTCAGGAGGCAATGCCAGAAACAAACTTATTATTATCACACAAAAATACATAAATTATTGTATGAAATTATTGCATGACAGAAACAGGAAGAGCTGCCCAATCTTTAATGCCAACTCTTCCAAAGATGGCTTTTCAGTTGATATGAAATAATGTATGTCTTTGTGTTGTGCTTATGTGTTTATTTTGATGTTTTACAGGCACAGGTTGATACGGCAGTGAAGGAGTTGTTGGAATTGAAAACGCAGTACAAAACGCTGACTGGAGTCGACCTGACTGGGGGGAGTGGAAAGGGTAAAAGGGGCAAACAGCAAAAAGAAAATCAGTCTAAACAGCAGAAACCGCAGCAATCAAAACAGCAGCAGCAGCAATCAAAACAACAAAAACAGCAACAGCCAAAACAACAACAACAGAAAGTTGATGCAGCGGATGGAGGTAGAGAAGTTAAGAAGGTGACAAGGTTTGTGCTGAGGGATACTGTTATCTTTTTCCGCCCTTGTTGGTATTTCCATAGTCACAGTTATAATCAGGGGTGGGTTTTGGCACCGTAAAGAATGTGTCATTTCAGAAAGAGATTTATCCATTTCAGATATATTGCCTTTTGTCTTGGTACTAATTAAAATTCATACTTAGCAACAAGTATCAGTTCAGAATGTGATCAAAAGAAGTTGGAGGGGGAGGATGCCAGCCTCTACTCATGGAAGGCAAGGGAAGAGGTGTGTTTTGATAGTTGGTATCAACCTGAATGTAAAACAATAATTTTAAACAATATATTGTATTGAGATAGAAGGTGCAATCATTACATATACTGAGTGGATTGCAACTCAAGCAGAAGAAGGTTTATTAGTTGTTATATAACAGCCGAAGCCATCATAATTAGGCCAATTTTTGTTGGTTATAGTAAAAGCTTGTTTTAGGGATTGACATAGTAACTCAGAGACAACAGTTTATGACATGTAAATTATGCACTTAGGGTAGGGACGAATGAATGCTGTAGGCCAGTTTTAATTTGCTGACCAATTTGTCACCAGTAAATATGGTAAAAATAACTAGTGAAAGATTGCCAGTTTTTCGTTTTATCAAAGTGAAAAATTCAAATGGCACTCCAGATTCACTGCTTAGATTTCATGTAACTGGTCTGTGTTCCTGGTTGATGATTGATTGAACTGGGGCTGTTTCTAACTGATCAATATTGCAGATGAAAAATCTTGATAAATGAAAAGGTATGAGAATTTGACGAGATCCACAGAAGTTGATGGCTGCTGAATGATAATCAAGTTTGATACACAAATTTTCCCATCTTCTTTTTAATCATTTGGGTTTTTGTTTTGGCATAAGGGCTATTCCAGAAAAAATGTTACATCCCAGAGAATGCATTTTTTTGGCCTCCTGCCTATAAGAATTACAAATTCTTTTACCCCCCCCTCCCCGTATGAATTTACTTTGGGGGATAACCCCCCATGGAAGGATTTAAAATAGTAATCATCCCCTCCCCCATTTTTATTAAGTGAAAATATTATGTTGTAATATATGATTACATCATATGTATCATCATCCCTAAATAAATACTCTACATAGATTTAGATGGGAATGGTAAAGAGATTAAACTTCCCTAAAAGTACACATGGAAGATAAAATACTGGTACGACAATTTGTTTGTATGAAATAAAATATTAACTACATTTATATACAAGATTATATTTTGTCTTCTTTAGTCACTTGCAATTACAAAAATTGCTTGGTGGAGCTACTTGGATAAAAGAAAAGCAGGCAATTAAAATCATCATACCCGTAACTATGTTAAAGTCTGTGTTAAACAACAAAGTAGGTAGCAAAACAGTAAGCTACTTGATTACTTGATGTCCAAATCAACTGCATCCAATTGCAAATGAGAATTGCAGTGAAAATGAAAAACTTTCCAGGTGGTGCTCTGCTGTGGCCTCAGGTGCCCCAAAACACAGATGGTGATGTTATGACTGATTTAAGCATTGTTTTCTCAAGGCAGACATCCAATAATCAAAGTAAAACTATTTTATTAAAATATAACTTCACAGTTTTCCTGTTGCTTATACTCCCTTTCCAGTTACAAAATTTAAAAATATACCCTGGAGTTCTTTTTATTGGACAGAGGATGCCAGTACAGTTTAAAATTATTCTCGAAGGTTTGTTGGTAGGAATTTTTTTAAAACATATATGCACCCCTGTATGGTTTATTTTATAATTTGCCATCTGTGGGGGGGGGTGCCCACCTTTCTGGAAAAGCCCTAAGATTTATTCTCTCTTTTCATCAATCTTGGCAGATTAGGACTCGAGGCCAAGAAGGAGGAAAATTTCTCAGATTGGTACTCCCAACTGATCACAAAAGCCGAGTTGATTGAGTATTACGATGTTAGTGGGTGTTATGTACTCCGTCCTGGAGCCTACAGTATCTGGGAAAAGATCAAGGAATTCTTCGATGCCAAAATCAAAGCAATGGGATTTGAGAACTGCTACTTCCCGATGTTCGTTTCAGCAGCTGCCCTGGAAAGGGAGAAAGAACACATAGAGGATTTTGCACCAGAGGTACCCTTTAGTTTTTGAGGAAAAAATGTTTTGGGCTGTAATTTAATAGAAGCAGTTTTTTGCCGACTAAAAGTGGTACTCCATTAATCAGAATCTGTTTGTTTGTTTGTGCGTAATTCAGGAACAGTTTAAAGGTTGTGTATTGTTTTTTTCCATTATTCGTTATTCAATAATTTTATGCGATGCCTCCTGATAACTTACATTTGCTTATTTCAGGTAGCTTGGGTGACTAAGTCTGGTGATTCAGACCTCGCAGAGCCAGTAGCCATCAGACCAACAAGTGAGACAGTCATGTACCCGTCCTATTCTAAATGGGTACAATCACATAGAGACCTGCCAATTAAACTTAATCAGTGGTGTAACATTGTGGTGAGTGTATACACTGTTCCATTGTAACACAGTTTACTAGAAGTTATTTGTCATGTATTAATTTTGTCTTACCAGTTTATCTGTCTATCTATCATTCGTACCTATATGGCAAAGTTTCACGTCTAAATTGTCAATAGTTAAGTTCGGTTGTGTCATTTAGTCAGTCAATAACTTGTTACTTCTGGTTGTGCAGAGATGGGAGTTCAAACATCCACAGCCATTTTTAAGGACGAGGGAGTTCCTCTGGCAGGAGGGCCACTCAGCACATCAGTTTTCGGAAGATGCTGAAAAAGAAGTGAGTCTAGTAACAGCATTGCTTCTTAAAGAGTGCACACACACACATGCACACACACACACACACACACATATGTGCAATCCTGTGGTGCAGTGGTTAGAGTGCTGCGGTGCCTATCTTCAGGCTGTGGCTTTGACTAAAAGCTGGTGTGCCAAGTTGTGTACCATTTAGTTGCTTCTTCTTTGCAGGTGTATGAAATCTTAGATCACTATAGGAATGTGTACGAGTACCTGCTAGCAATACCTGTAGTTACAGGAAGGAAAACCGAAAAGGAGAAATTTGCAGGTGGAGATTATACAACAACGTGTGAAGTTTACATATCTGCCGGAGGTCGTGCCATCCAGGTTTGGCTTTGTATTTTTTTACATGTAAATTGATGTGTGTGTGTGTGTGTGTATGGTGTGTGAGCGATTTTATAATATGGTTAATTTATTTTATATACTGCACTCCAGGATAACTGATTACATATTTTACTAAGAGTTTAGTCTTGATTTCATATGGTAAATTGTCATATCACAGAAAAGTTGAGTTAGTATTTGTCACACCTGGTCAGTTTTGCATTTTATGAATAATTGTGACATCTTACATGGTCAGCAGGTTCTTCCATTTAAAACAACATATTCAAGTTAATACTTGAGTGACATCTTGATGATTTTCATGGCTATATTTGGTTATTTAAGAGTGGACTCTTGCCATTAATGGATTGTATGTTTACCACTATGGGTAAAGTAGATATGTTTTCTTCTTGTCGCTGTACTGAATCTAGAAGTGCTGTGATTAGAATTGTGTGTTTTCAGGCTGCCACATCTCATCATTTGGCTCAGAATTTCTCGAAGATGTTCGACATATCTTATGAAGATCCAGAAACGAAGGAGCGCAAATACGCTTACCAGAATTCCTGGGGAATTACAACACGAACGATTGGTGTCCTGGTCATGGTTCATGGCGATAACAAAGGCCTAGTGCTGCCACCTAGAGTAGCCAGCAAACAGGTGAAATAAGCCATTTAGATAGAAATGAAGTTATTTTACTAGTTTCTTTGTTATTTATATTTCTTCAATAATGCATTGACATTCCTGTTACAAACTGACTTGGGTCAGCTGTGGAAAGGTTTTCTGGCCCAGCACTCTTGAAATCCGTGATTAATTAATTAGCATCGTTGTTCTAATCCGATCCTTTTCTCTCTGATTCCATTGTCGGTCAATGTCATTTACCGTCATCTGCAAAGCCACATCTGTATACTCTTAGTCTGTCCTCATGTATCTAGCCAGCCATGCTGTGAGAGTACCCAGCATTTGTTATCTTCAGTTATGGTCACGTATTTGTATGATCTCACATTGTGGTAACCTTATTATTTAGATGAGTTTTCAGAACATCACCATTTTGTATGATGCTGTTTTATGTCGTCCTTCCTTCTTCCCCAAATTAATACTCACTGGACTCATTTCATGTCATGTTTGCCAGATCATTAATGTTTTTAATGGCTGTAGAACTATGTGACAGCTTATTTGGCATCCTAGAAAGTTAATATTACTTACTTTGAATGTAATATAATGGTTGAAATGGCATTTTTTTAACGTGGCTGGTAACCTGAAATGAGGGAGACGCATGTGGTATGTAATTTGTGGCTTCCCATGGAGACTAGTTCTAAATAAATTTAGAATTTAGAATATATGGCATATTCAGTGGGGAAAACGTGTGAGGTGCAAACCTGTGACCTCCCGCACAGAATGACCATAAACATTGGTAAACAGTCTCACATTCTACCAATGAGGCCAAAAAGGCTGTCCACTTGTATGAGTACTGCTAATAAGATAATAGAGTAGATGTAATTAATATTATTATTTGGTAGTTTTACAATTAGATATTAACATTACCGGAAATTTGTAAATCAGAGAATACATTTAATAAAAATTTAAACTCAAATTGTGCCATCTATTGAATGGCTATATTTATAACCACGGGAATTAATTAGCAATCTTGTGACCACAAAAATGGTAAATGTTAATACATCATGAACACCCTACGATACACCTAATAATATTAGATTTCATTTATATTCATTTGCATCAGTTGTGTAAAATATTTTTGTTATGTTGCCATTAATGCCTTTTTTTTTTAATTTTTATTCGTTATCAGGTTGTTGTTGTGCCATGTGGCATCACAGCTCAGCTGGGTGATGATGACAAGAAAGCTGTAATTGCTAAATGTAATGAGTTGGTTGAATGTCTGTCAAAGGTTGGAATAAGTGTCAAAGCTGATCTCCGTGAAAACTACAGTCCAGGATGGAAGTTCAATCACTGGGAACTTAAGGTGAGCTCCATGTTATTAGTAGAATTGATTATGCAACTTGCATATTTATGAAGCAGGTATTATAATAATAGTAGTAGTAATAATAATAATAATCATAATATTACATAATATAAACCAATCATGTAGAAATTTAAAGAAGTTTAGGACATGTCGATATAAATTTATAAACATTTCTTGCTGTTAACTGATATAAAAGGATACTGAACATATGTCACATCTTTTGTCGGTATATTTTAACAAAGTTGCATTTATAATAACGGGATCATTAGATTTACATAAGAGGTTACTTATTAGCATACAGCCATATTATCCGGTCAGATACTATTGCAGGTGCCAGTGTCTCGGCTCAAGTCATCGTATGGTGATTGTGCATTTAGTGTTGCACCCACAACATTGTTGAATAGGTTGCTGGCGGATATTAGAAATGAGTCGTCTCTTGAAAATTTTAAATCCATCCTAAAAACACACCTGTTCAATATTACCTTCACAATCTCTTATATGGTTTTTACAGACATATTATTTGGGTATTTTTATATTACATATTTGTACCGCACCTTTGAATGGCTCCTTGTTGTAAGGGCACTTTATTAAATATACATTATTATTATAATATTTATTGAATTACCTTTGATAACAGGGCATCCCACTGCGGGTAGAGTTAGGTCCACGTGATGTTAAGCAAGGTACATTAGTTGCTGTGAGAAGGGACAACTTTGAGAAAATGACAATTAATATGTCTGAGGCCGCTGATGTCATCACGAAAATTCTTGACAACATTCAGAAATCGCTCTTTGACAAGTGAGTGAACTTGTTATTTAGCATAAATCTATTATGTTAAATTTTAGTTGATGAATTGCATTTCCAGTGAGGACAAAGCTTTTCCATTGCATGAAAACTATGCTGTCTCTTAGATTACTTGGGCTCAGCATTGGAAACTACCGGACAGTAATGGATGCATTTTGGATGCAAGTTTCTTATCTTCTTCTGTTTCAGAGCAAAGAAAGAACTCACCGAATCAATAGAAATTTGCTTCACTTTTTCCGACTTATGTAAAGCGATTGACAACAACAAGTTGATCATGGCACCATTTTGTGGAGAGATAGCGTGCGAGGATAACATTAAGAAGATTAGTGCTAGGTTAGTTTTTTTGTTTTATATTTTAATCAGTCATCATCTGAGCTGTTCAACATGATAATATCTTATAGGTACCGACTTGTTTAGAGAGTTGATGTATCTTTGATGTGGTGTTCATATTTATGGCGTGGGTGGTTTACAAGATCATTCCAGATATTAATCTGGGCGCCTCCATCGTTTAGCGGTAGCGTGCTGGACTACAGATCACTACCGCCCGTGTTCGAATCTCGAGCTAGGCATATCTGACGGTTGTTTTGTCTTTGATTTCGCCTCATTACCTTTGGAAGTCGCTCGGCTCATTTAGCCAACCTTGTTAACAAAAGTGGCCATAAAACATCATCATCTTCATCCAGATATTAATCTTGTGAATGATTATTGTAGACGTCAAAGTATTAACAATTACTCATAAAGCCCTTTATATAATCATACACAAAGAAGGAGCCTAAGTACATAAGCAGGTACCGTTGACAGTAATCTCTATTTATAGAATACAGTAAATTGGAACTCTTTCTCTTCAAAATTAATGTTTGAGCATATATTTTCTGACCCTTGTGCTAATTACCATAAAATGAATATTTTATTATTGTTTGAGCTCGCATAATGTAAAAGAATTAATATTCATGAATTGGATTTTGGTTCAGTCGATCCTAAGATTACTAGTATATAGTACCAGGAATACATGTTGAGTTTATTGTTTCATTGTTTCTGCCTCTTGTGTACATTTTACAATTATATGAGGTAATAAGTCCTCAGCTAAGTGAGCCTTGCAAGGCATAGACTAATGTATTATATATATATATATATATATTCAGGTTATATGTGATGATTTTATTTATAGAGATGCTGTGGTAGAAGAAGGAGCACCATCCATGGGAGCTAAAGGTCTGTGTATCCCCTCAGAACAGCCAGAACAGATCACAGGGCAGCACAAGTGTATTGCCCCTGATTGTAACAACAAGCCAAAGTACTTTACGTTGTTTGGTAGAAGTTACTAGGCTCCGTTAGAACACCTACTCCCTCTCACATGGAATAGTATGATGTTGACCAGTTTTAGCAAATTATATCATTTACAACTATAGTTGCCAATGTTAAAAATATTCTTTAGAATTACTGGATTCATATAGAACACATTTCTTTCGTTGAGCCTGTCTTATAATGTCAAAGAAATATAATACTCCTATGCTGTTATGTAGTTAGTGGGTTTCACAGTTATGAAATATGTTATACATGGCCTGTGTATTATCTTGAATTATTTCATTGGTTATTGATAGGAATATTGAGATTTATGGGGAAAAAATGTGCCAAATTGATGATATTCATACACTACAAAAATAAAATATTGGGAAATATCAGCCATTTTCAAATTACAGTTAGCACACATAAGTATAATCAGTGGCCATTTGTAAGGTTTCTGGTGCACCAAAAACAAATCGTGAAGATCAGGTTTATGAATATTTTAATCAGGATAACAGCTGATGTCGGAACAGTTTTTCTACTCACTCATTTTAGAATGTGTTGTGGTATAGGAGTACTATACAAGTTTGCATTTAGTTAATGTATTCTTCTGATAACTGTAGCCAGTATACTACCTAACGTTCAAACAAGTCTACATACAAGTATGGCTGTGTTCAGCAAATGATGTTTTACTGTATGATGGATGTACCATGTTATCTGATAATGTTAAAATTACACGATTCGGAGTTCCGTATTTACTTGATTCAGAATAAATGATAACTTATGCTTGCCTTTGTCTGGTCTTTTTGGTATGTGATGGATGGCTGAGTTAATGATGCAACTCAGACGAGGCAGACTCATAAGCTTTCAGCCAGACTAGTTTACAGCTGGAGCAGTTCGGCAATACTGTTATGATAGCCACCTAACGACCCTGACAGCTTGTCAATCAATTCACAGATTACTAGAAACATTTCACAGTCAGTGTGTGGCGGGGGGGGGGGTATTTAATTGGTAATGTATGGTATTTGTATTGCGTAAGTATTGGCGGTGGCTGATTTTGGGGGTTATTGGGAGCATTATTGTGACATTAAATCAGGTCCTTATCAAAGCAGAAGGGTGTCAATGTCCGATGACTCGTATATAAGATGAGTGGTGAAAAAACGCTCTCTGGCAGGTATTAACAGACATTCAAAGAAAAATCAGCATAATTGGTGTCGTTCTGAAGTAACAACAGAGATAAAACTCATTTTTTTTTTGTATATGTATTATGAAGTCCTCTTTGTATGAGTCAAACACTTAAAATTGATTCTTAAAGGGAATTTTGAGGAATAATACAGCTATACTCACAAACATCATAAACATCATAAATAATGTCAAAATGTGTAAACGATCACCCACATATTAAATAATCCAGTTTAAAGTGCTGATTAATCGACTTTTAATGGCCTGTGGGCGTCGCCGGAAGCTCCCGAATGCTGACGTCACTTCAGCGTATCAGGTTGACCTGAAGTCGGTAGAGCCCGTACTAAAGCATGTAAACAGCTGTGAGCAAAGAATTATTCCAAAACTAAACGGCATTATCTTGTTAAAATTACGTCATAAATGACATACAACCATATTCATTTGAGCCAGAAGGAACCTTACAAGAGGAAGATGATTCAAAATGACTCCGATATTAACCCTCAATAGAAACTATAATCCGCATCAGTCTAGAGAGCGCCGATGTGACGTCAGAGCATTTAAGTTTTCTCCTTCCCGCCTTCGAATCTGGCTTCCGGTGCAGCAGTAATGGCGGCCCTCAGGTGATTGTGATTATTTCCCTATATCTATGATGGGTATATTTCCTGATTATTATTGTGGAATTTTTGCTTACTGTTTTTCTGAGGGTAGACTGTCCCTTTAATTTGACATTGCGTCAGATTACAATTTGTTACCCTCGTTTATCACCACCGTTGAAGTTAGAAAATTTTAATTTAAAAATGGTTTCAAATTCTGTCCATACATGAATGCATAAGCGCTTCTGTAGAAGATATCCTGCACCGACATGTGTTTGCATTCATGAATATACGCGTGTGGAATATTAATTCCCATTTTGTACGCTTTGCGGCAAATTTATCCCCAAATACGATGTGCTTCACACCTCGAATCAGAAAATGTCAAAATACCGTCACTGTCATTACGTTATTGGATTTGTTTCATCGAAGAAGACACTATAGTACCTTACGATATATAGATGACACTTCATCACGAGTGTCAGTTGCTTGTCACTGACAACATTTGACACTTGCTGCTCATCCCCTGATCAAACTGACTTCTACGTCGCGACTATGATGTGAATCAGATAATTTCGTTATTGCTGGTTGGTTTTGTTGTTCGGAGAGAATCACCAGGCTGTCGCTTAATCAGCACAGCCTCTATGTTGGAGTGGTTGAGCAGAGAGCTTAAATATAGAGGCGTTACTCTTGCCGCGCCATGTTGAATTTTGAACCAGTGGCGCCTCTAGCTACCGGAGGTATTTCTCAGATAAACAAAAGCTCTCTGGTTGTCCACATGTGATCGTGTACATGTGTGAGCCCTGTCACTTAATTAATTCATAGCATACAATTTGCGATCACTTGACAGCTGATCCGAAAATAATTGAACGTGGTTTAGGTTATTTCACAGCTTTTAAAGAAAACAATTAGGTATAATGAGGTAAATGCATACAAACATACTTTCATCATGTCAGTTTATCATAGTCGATACATTTTTATTTATTTAGATATATACATATAATGATATATACAGCTATTATAACGCAACCATAACACAATTCACCATATACTCATTATGTCCGTTTATCATATATTAACTTAAAAAATCATACATTCATTTAAAGTCTACACCTCAATAATATAGACCATGCAATATAGCCTATAGGCCAATTAAAGCACATGAGCTGAACATTCAGGTACTAATTCAGGTGCTGGTAATCCTTTTTGTATTAAGATATGAAATGGGCTGACAAAAGTTCATGGGTTTGATGCCTTGTTTCTTATTTAATTAATTTTATAATACCAATTTTCACCATTAATATTTATAAATATTAATTACCATCACAGTTGTCCATGTCTCCTGTATAGGTCTCCTATCTGTTAATACATTCCTCTTTGATTTTAGTGGATGCATGCGGTGGATTTGGTACATCAAAAATAGTTGGAATAACATTCTAAAGAAGTTTATCTCTTGTCTGGTTCATGAATTCCGTTTCAGTGAAGTGCATATCATACATTGTACGATTATAATTCAAGTAATTTAAGTCTTTCCTCATCATATATCTGAACGACAACAATTAATAACCCATCTTTTACTTCTGCCAATAGAAGAAAAAAAATGAATGTTTCTACCACTAGTTGAGGTATTTAATAATTAATTTCATAACATTTAAATTATAAATAGAAGCCCATATATATCAATAAGTACCAAAAGCTTATGTTTAAAAATAATTATGAATGCAGGTGATCATGTAAATACTCAGCTAGTTATAATTACTGTAATTAGGGAAAAATTATCTGATTATAGTGATGTAATTTTAGAATATCATTAACGGTAACAATTAAGTACAGTATACCTTCCACCCATAACATCTTTAATGGCTCCAGTACATGTAACTGTAAGCTTATGTATATCTTACATGTCCATTTTGTGATAAATAGGTTTGATATTGTTCAATAAAATTTAATCAGATTTTGTCTGAAATAAATATAGATCTTGCTTGGGCCTACTGCTTGGGTCATGTCAAGTAGGGGCGTGTCTATTTCAAATTGTTATGCTTATTTTAAAAAGTTAGATCATATTAAATTTTTACACTAGCTTTCATTTCCTTTCGGGAATGTCTTTATTTATGCATACTTTTTCTGCTACTGCAGCCGAAAGCGGCGCAGAATGAACCAGTGCCAGGTTAACGAAGGGAGCTGGCCGTTACAATCTACCTCCGGTCGCTAGGGCCCTGGAACTCCATGAATTCCAAATGGCGTCCCATGTTAAAACGCGAAGTAACACGTCTTCTCATAAATAGTCTTTGCTTTCAGCCAACTTACGCTACTCCATATCTGACCTCGTGCTAATTACCATAAAATTACTGGAATATCTTATTATCGTTTTAGTTTAGGCACCATAAAATAAATATCTTGTTTCCTTAGTTTTTTTCTTCTGAAAAATGGGTAGGTAGGTAGGTTTTTATTTTCCAAAATTTACGAAAAATATTCATATTTTTTCAATGTTTTAAAGCGGATTGGTGCCGGTGATTAAGTGTGAATTAGAACAGTTGAAATGCTCTTTGGTCATAAATATACGTTGTTGCATAATTTGATATGTAAAGCCGTCACTTCACCCACCCATGGCAACACTGAAGTTAGTCATTTGACATATTCCGTTATTATGTTGTTTTTACTAAATTAACCTATGGCGTGTTTCGCATATTTAGAGTATTTTTAAGTCTGCTGATTCTGTGCCAAAGAATCTGTTTAGTTTGCATATGCAAAGTGATTTATTTACTTCAGAAGACTGCCGAAGAGTTGATTGGCAGCAAGCTGCCTTAACACTCGATCTATCATATTTATGTATGGGTGACCCAACCGCAGTCAATAAAAGACATTGGATAAGAGTCATATACGACGTATGACAACAAACTCAAGGAAGTGCGTGAAATGACGTAGTTTAGAGAAAGTTATAAGGGGCATAAAGGGGGTATTTCGTGATCCGTGTTTTTTTTTAATTTACTTATTTTCTTCATGATTCGTGGATTAAAAAGTGCTTACTTTCCTCGTGAATTGTGAAAAGTGTCTTATTTTCTCTGTGAATTGTGACACGGGCGCTATTTTTCCCATACCCTCTGACATGGGAAATTCAAATTAGAATAAACGGGGAAAGAAGATGTTAACAAGTGGCATCATTCGAACTTTTTTTAATTCACACAGTATGGCGGATACAAGCATCACATGCACGTGGGGTCATAGAGTCTACCAAATATTTGGGCTGTCCGTTTTCAAAATGACAAAGTGGTGTGGCAACCACTGAATAGTAACAGCTTCTATGAATATTGCAAGCATTGTTAAATGTCTCGTGGCTTTAATTTAGAATGTCAACGTAAACGATTTCACAGTTGTACTTTAACCGTTGCAAAAAAAATCTATTGGATTTATTTAATGCATAACCGTACACTTGTCTAGATTATTTTTTACACCACATACACATAACACGCTAGTTCCGCCACCTCTTATTCATGGTACACTGACACAGACTAACAGAGATTCATCGCCAGCTGAACGCCATACAACATCATAGACATACAGGTAGGTGTAAACAATTCGTTCAACATGGGACAACAAAACACGAAAACAAACCTTTGTCCAAGCTGCCAGTGGTATATAAATGATACAGAGTATTTATTTTATGTTTCCCATCAACCCTTTCCAGGATTTAATGATGGAGTTTTTGCATGCTTTACGAATGCCATGTTTGACGTGCACGAACATCTAAAAAGACACATGGAATATTACTGCATTCTGCCGCCTGGCGATCAAACCGTGAAATATAAATTTAGCCTGGAGCAAAATATGGAAACAAAAACCGGGAAAATATCGCAAAAAGGAAATAAAAAAATATGTCGGTCGGGTGTCAAAAGTCGGTCGGTCGGTCGGTGATGGGAAACAATATATTTAGTTTATGGTGCGATATACGGTGTAAAAATAATCTCTGGCCTAACCGAGAACCACACCCAGTAGCCTATTAATGCAGTTTAAAAATATAATTATAAAAGATTAGTCTTACTCTTAAATTAATTAGCATTACGAAACGTCGGGTCGAACGAATTATGGTGTGATAGTCCTTGTTTGTATGTAGTAGGTCAAGTTTGGTTCAACCTGGGAAGCTTCAATTTACAGGCCACCTGGATCCAGCTCACTGAGGTAGCGAGCCATATTAATAATTATAATTTCGGGCCATTATTGTTATTTTGATGAGTTCTGTTTAGGATGGTAATTTTGAGACTGAGACTGTGCGTCGCCCGTGATTAGCAAAAAATAAGTTCTGAGATTATGACGTTCCTGGTGGTATTGGAATACTGGTTTGTCGGAGCAATGAGGTATCGGAACGCAGAGTGGCATCCATTCGCAGATGCGGTTACTATAGGATCGTCTGGACCACTGGAGACGTCGGAACTGTGAGGTATCGTATTTCACATTTCACGTTCACATATATTTTCTAATTCAGACTTTCACAATGTATCAACTTTGGTCGGGGATAATTGTACCTGATTCTGTATAGTCAATGAGAAAGGATGGCTGCAAAGTAAACTTCATAGTCCGACTTCGCATCCCAGTGTTCTAAGTTTTTGCTTGATATTTTTCTGTAGCTCGTCACTCACTCACTCACTCACTCACTCACTCACTCACTCACTCACTCACTCACTCACTCACTCACTCACTCACTCACTCACTCACTCACTCACTCACTCACCCAACTACTCACCTGGCCCAGTTATTATCCCAAATGAGAAACTGACCTTAAATCATTCCAGGTACCCCCCCCCATATTACTCCTACTATCATACGGTTATCGCGATTTCTTAGAAATATTACTTGCTACAAGGACATCATCTTCTACAGAAACGTGAAAAACTGAAACTGTACTTAAAGTATGTCATCTATTTCCTGTCACGTGATCAACCCACTTTTAGTTCTGTAATTATTCTCATGTATATCAAACTAATAAGACACCTGTGAGGATGTTACGTCTATTATTATTATTATTATTTAATATTAAACAAAGTATAATTACGTTATGAACATTTTAATTCAAATATTTTCTATTATTACACGTTGCCTTAAACTTGCCTTACAATAAGCCATTGCAGAAAAGGAGTCAGTTGCCAAATGAAAGATGTCCCCTTCAACAGACAATGTCTTTAAAGAAGCCAAAAGATAAAAGGCTCGTCGCAAAATGATTCATCATCATCATCATCATATATATATATATATATATATATATATATATATATATACAGTTAATGTGTATAATCAGGTAATATGTATATTACCAGTAATTTGCAGGTAATCTGTATTAATTCTCAGTTAGCAATAGGCATTAAATGTTTCAGGTAATATACATATTACCTGATTATACAGATTAACTGTAACCAACCCCCCACACACACACATATATATCCTATGGATGCCATAAAATGGTACAGTGAGTTTGTTTCTGGTTTAAGAATGACGTTTCTTCGCATAAAGTAGTTATATAAAACTGTATAGAACATGGAGATATTTATATCTGTACATTGCTGTTCCATACATAAATAACACACACACAAAGAGGTTAGAGAACAACTTGCGACGCCAGACCAGTCGGATGTCTATTGATACGGTTCATATAGGTAGGATTTCTTTAGTTATTCGAAGAAGCGGAGGTCAGCATCTGAGGTGTCGAAATTTTGTATATATAGGTTTCGTTTGAACTATTGAATGTAAACTGTGGTGTCAAAGTAGTTGAACCACACGCACCTATTGTTTACTGCGAGCTGTGGTATCAAATGGTATGTTTTTTTACGTGCTTCCGCATTTTGTACGTAGCCTGCATGTAGCCGCTTTCCTGTGGGCGTGACATATTTTTCGCGTACGAAAAGCGAATTAGCTGGTTCCCACAGGCTGATACGCACACATCTATCAATATGTGGAGGTATGGAACATTTTGTTTTTAGATTAATGTATGTATAGTTTTCAAGCACAAACCATTCAAAGATCAATTACAATTATGAAACATTACCGTTAAATGCATAGCTATTATAATCCCGACGTGTCATTCGCAGTATCGACCATGGGTCAAATAGATCAAGTGGATAGGCGCTTTAATTTAGATCCCACCACACCTAACTGCATATACTTAGGGACGCTAAATTAGGCGTGAATGAACGTTAACTTTGTGATGAACGGAAACATATGAGGATTAGCTGTTAGGTTCGAGTAAATCATAGTATTTACTCAGGTTTGAGACGATATTTCGTTCTAGTCCAGTAATTACCCATTGCGCAGTATTGCTACTTTGTTTTTATTTTAGTTAACTCGCTTCAGTGAGTCCATACTGTGTTAGTGTACACTCTCTTTGTTATGAACAAACTGTAATGTTTGTTAACACGCTGAGGGTATATATAAGGCTTAGATTTTCACTTAGGTTAGAGAAGAACTTCGACGCTAGACCAGTCGGACGTGTATTGATACATGGTTCATATAGGTAGGATTTATTCAGTTATTCGAACCCAGAATAAAGCTGAGGTCAGCATCTGAGGTGTCGAAATGTTTTATATACAGGTTTCTTTCGGACCACAGAACATTACTGTTGAATGTAAACTGTGGTGTCAAAATAGTTTATGATATGTATGTAGCAAGTCACCATTGAACCATAACGCACGTGTTGTTTGTTGCGAGCTGTGCTATCAAATGGTATGTTTTTTTACGTGCTTCCGCTTTTTATACGTAGCCTGCCTGTATCCGCTTTCCTGTGGGCGTGACATATTTGTCACGTACGAAAAGCGAATTAGCTGGTTCCCACAGGCTGATGAGTAGACCAGACACATGCTTAGGTATACGCATATATCTATCAATATGTGGAAGTATGGAACATTTTATTTTTAGATTAATATATCTATAGTTGTATTTGTATTTAGATTTATGGAGGTAGGTCTCGAAGGATGTTTAGATATGTTGATGCTCTGAGCCTGTTGCCTCTTTATCTGGACCCTAAAACGCACATTGCCCATGCCAGACATCTTATCTATTTCCATCCAGATTCCTTATTACACCAATGTAAGAAAGTTATGTCTTATACACACACGCACACACGCACGCACGCACACATATATAGGGAGTATTGGAACATGCATGAGTATAGTTATATAAACATGAGTACCTTCGTATACACATAAATGGATGTACATATTTTTATATTTTCATCTTCCACATCAACAACCTAATCTCTGACGTACAATTATATCATGTCTTTTCCTGTTTTATTTGAATTTGCCTCTATATTAATTTATAATTAAAGAACTCACTAATTAATTAGCTCACTGGAGTTAACATAAAGAAGAAACATGTTAGCAGGCAGCCCTTCATGTCCCGATAAGATGTATATAAAATATAAATAAGGAATTGGACTAATGAACATTATTTGCCAGTAAAAGCAACCCTTGAACTGGTTAGTTTAAAAAAACATATATGTAGGCTTTCCAAGAGAACGAGTAATTGTAATCGCTGCTGGAAACCTGTTACATAAAGTAGGGTCTGTGACACTAAACTCACGCAATCGCCACTTGATCTGAGCCAAGAAATATGTATCTGCAATAGTATCTGACTGGATGATGCGAATTTTTGGAATAACTGGATGATGGTCACGAATTTACACACGTATCCAGTAACCAGATACTGATATATTTATAAATTGTTTAGTAAAACTTTGAACTGGATACCCTGTCTAACAGATAGCCAATATTTGTGTCAGAAGAATTCAGCTGATATGATCATATTATCAAATATTAGTCAGCATACGAGTCTTACTATTCTGAATTCGTTGAAGGCGATTGATGTTATCATCAGATATACCATACAACATGGAGTTATTATGGTCTATACGAGATATAACAAAGGTGTAAACCACAGCTATAAGTGCTTTTTGTGTGAAGAATGTTTTTAGTCAGATAGTGGATATTCTCAAGAAGAAAGTAGCCACCTCGGGATATCAATATGACATATTCATCATATTAATGCATTTTGTCACTGATATTAGTTCAACTGAAAGATTAATTGATGTATAATGCTGGAGATTGATTGATTTAATAATGTTCATCTTCAGTTTGTAACATTATTTAATTTGAGAAGATTTTGATTTTGATTTCCTATATCAGCAATAGAATATTCCTAATTCCCCAAGGAAGAGTAAAAATTTATTTAGTTCATTGTAAATATTCAGTGAAATATAAAACAGTGAGCTATCGGCATACACATGATATATAAGGCTACCTTGCTGTAGAATGATCCTAAAAATACAAACAGCCAATAACTGAACGCTGGCTACTCTTTCACGGATTGTCTGGGAGTTCTTAGAAATAATGATTAATGCCAGGTTGTCACCTTTCACAGAAACGTGTACAAGTATTACTAATTTCAGGTTAATATGATATGTTAATTTATAAGTTTGTTCTACGGTGCTGTTCTGTTCATCTTCTGTAACCTTTCTGTACTTAAAGCATGTCAGTCGTTTCCTGTCACGTGATAAAAACACGTTTAGTTATTTTTGTATATTTCGATTCCGGGACTGGTGAGACATTACACATGTCTCAGCAAGAAAAGTCGCCACTCTGTATTCAGTCCCCTGAAGAAACTCGCACACGCACGCACACTAAATACACACAGCCACGAAAAGAGACACAAATATACACATACCTAAGCCTAATAGAGAAAAACACCATGTTATCGCCACCTAGCAAGCTTTGATAATACCATATTTTACCGCATTTTTATATCCCAGCAACAACAAAGATTTGTGTACTTATTAGTTGCAGATTAGACAGATTTGTGATTGGGAGAAAATAATGCTAACGTTTTTGGATATTCTCTTCAACACTTATTTGTTTGTAATTATTATTATTATCATTTTTCAAATGCATAGACCGAACTGGAACACACTTTGGGTATGTGTCGGCAAAACTCCAGAGTTGACTGTTTATGTAAAACTATAATATCATAGTGATATAGGCAGACTGGACGACTGGATATATATATATATATATATATATATATATATATATATATATATATTATAATTTATTTCGTAACAACATTTTGTTTCAGCAGTAATAGCAAGGTAGAAATACAGAAACAAAAGAAAGAACAAACCAATCTTTCATCCATCTAGACATGGTTTAGCTTGTAGAGATCAAGTCAATCAATAGCTGGATATCTCTAACATCAAAATCAATAAAAAGCCATCATTCTTTTAGGATATCACCTTCATTTTTACAGATTTCATTACAATGATAATATCTTTGCAACATTGGAGTTTAAATTTCATAAATCTCCCTTTTATTAAAGTTTGACAATAACATCCTTCCATTTTCTGCAACATCAGACCTTCATGATTTATATAATAATGAACAAAAACGAGTACGCTCAATATTACTTTTACTGGTGGAATCATAAAAAGATAAGGATCTAGACATTAGATCATATTGGACACCATTGCGTTCGACAAGATGTCTCGAAAGTCTGCCATGTGTTCTAGGTGACACATTCCATATTTTTCTAACACATTTTCTCCAAGTAACATATAGTCCTTTTATATCAGGTGAACTCAAACGTCATAATGGAGATCCATAGAAACTAGTACAATATATGCAGAACATAAATGAACAACTATCAGTTGTACAAGACCCAAATTTAGTCATAACATAATTTGTTCTTCACACAATATCACTTAAAACATTATTACAACAATTTTGTTTACATTTTCATTGCCAATAGGATGACCAAGGTGACAAGCTTATTTCTGAACCTGTAGTGTTTCCCCATTTAGATGTAATTGGGGCATGTCAATATATTGATAATTGGTTTTATCAGATTTTTGTGTGAATTGAACATAACATCATATTCTTTACCAAATTTCTCACATATACCTAACATTATTTGTGTGGCACTCCTTGTTGGTGCAAGCAGACACGGGTCGTCCGCATAACCTAAGCTACCTAAATAGATATCTCAGATGAAGCATCCAACCCTCGATTGTTTTAATCGACTAATTAGTTCATCTATACATACACAGAACAGTCTAGGTGATAATATTCCTTCCTGCTTCACTCCATTGGAAGTTGGAAAGGGATTGCTATAATAGCCATTATAGTTGACATTGAGGGACTGGTTGGTATACATACATGCTAGGAAACGACACGTAAGTGGACACAAATCACACTTTATCAGCAGCCGGAATAGTTTTACATATTACACCCGATCAAAGGCTCGGGATGGATAGAGTAATACAAGGAACATAGACGAGTTATTACTGATATAATAATCTAAAATTTCCTGTATTACAAATGTGAATAAAGAAACGAAACAAACAAATAAAGAAACTAAACCAAAAATATATAAAGAAACAAAACAAATAAAGAAACGAAACAAACAAATAAAGAAACTAAACCAAAAATATATAAAGAAACAAAACAAATAAAGAAACGAAACAAACAAATAAAGAAACTAAACCAAAAATATATAAAGAAACAAAACAAATAAAGAAACGAAACAAACAAATAAAGAAACTAAACCAAAAATATATAAAGAAACAAAACAAATAAAGAAACGAAACAAACAAATAAAGAAACTAAACCAAAAATATATAAAGAAACAAACAAGTAAAGAAACAAAACAAATAAATAAAGAAACTAAACCAAAAATATATAAAGAAACAAACAAGTAAAGAAACAAACAAATAAAGAAACAAAACAAAATAAATCAACCAACGAACCAAAAAACAAGTAAGTAATCAGACAGAGAGATAGATAGACAGACAAATATACCGACAGATAGACAGACAAACAAAGATACATTGTATTAAAGCACGTTTAGAGCAACTACTAGAACATTGGCAACTAGACATCAGATAAATACATTTTCGATCTCACTCACAGAATTACCTCTATATTATAGTCTATAATAAGACAGGAACACCTGTATTCCTGTAATTATCCTCCAGGTAATACTGTCCACCTGAAGACGTTAATGTTTGACTTCCAATTATCGCAAGTTTGTTTATGTTTTGTTTAAGTCTGTCGTCAATCTTAGATTAATTTCTGTTTGGGGATTTAAGTAGTTAATTAATTAGCTCAAGGTAGGACAGCCGTATGCCATGATAAATTACCTTAATTTCTAGTTATTTAGTAAAGCCGTCCATATTGTTGGCTTCTGTATCATGTGTAAATCTGTTTAAGAAAGAGAGGCATTCATCTGTTATGAAAACTTGATGAATTTTTGATCTCTTCAAAAACGACGAGAAACGTACCAAATTACGATATCTTGGCATCCACCTGCTATGATTGGTGAAGTGTAATTAGGCCAAATCAATGGAAAGAGGTAATTAATGCATTAGGAAAGGCAAAATCAAAATAAACCACTGAAATGTAAATTTATTCTTGGATGTATATCAAAGACCACAAAGTGTTCCGAAAGATACAGCTGTTAAACATTCATGTGTATTAATTAATTACACATGTTTCATTTCATATTCATATCGAGGCAGCCATAATGGGTATATACAAAGAAACAATTTTGACCTGGAGAGCACTTAATAGGAAAAATTGATACAGTAACAGCCAGGTTATTAAGTCATCTGTACTGGTTTTTCTGGTGATACTGTTGCCTTTATTTGACAAGATGTCATCGTCAACCTTGGTAAAATATAGAAGATAGAATAATATTTTATCATCTTGCCATTAAAATACACGTTTTCTGAATAATTCCGTGAGTATTTGTTATCTCAAAATTGGTTTTCAATGAATAAATGTCCATCGGGAGTGCCTCAAATGTTTCATTTCGCAATAAATATCTATTATATCCGTATTACAAACGGGTCTAAGGCGGGAACGGGCTATTTCTCGTGGGCACACAACTATTTTAAATGATCTTTTACTAGTAACAAAACATCCTACTCTTAATATATAGTCTAAGTATTGATAAAAGCTCAAGATACTCAAAATATTCCATGCGGGTATTATTATTATTATTATTATTATTATTGGGTTTGTGGGTGGGTTTGTGCCCGTTACCCAGGGATCCTTGTTAATACAGGCAACTCTCGTTGTCTCCTAAGTTCAGGCTTGTATTAATCAAACTAGGAAGTTATAAATAAAAGTGATCAGTTATCAGATTACTTTAGGGGTTTATCTGTTGCAAGCTCCCGTCTACTATCTGAGACAGGTAGACACATAGTTCTTAGTGAGGCGGATTCAACATGAACTGGTAGAGATGACATACTATCTACGGATGGAGATGAGCCATCACCTACAAAAAGAAATGACACGTTATGTGCATTTAGAGATCATAAGTTACCTACACGCAGATATCACATGTCGTGTTTAGGCAATAATAACAAAGACTGTGTGTACTTGTTGACGTCTCACGGCCTTATATTTGTCTAGTTTGGGAACCCTCAGTTCATGGGATGCCTTCAGGTCGGTGTGGGGTTTAGTACTGGCTCATCTTAAACTCTTGTTTGTGGTAAAAGATGACTACATGTAGAGGACACGAAATGACCTGAAACTGGGGCTAACACTACTAAAGGGGCACAATTCAAACAGAGTACGCTCCCTGTTTGTTGGTGATATTATTTGGTTGCTTTATCAAGAAATATACCTTAATATCAGGGTATTATAATCGACGACATGGTAAATACAGGTAATTCATATGAACATTAAACACACGACCTTTAACCTTAACATGTAGTGTTTGATCATTTTACTCAAGGATGATATCCCCAAGACAGATAATTCGTATTCCTTTATCTCACACTAGACGATATTGAACAAGATCTTTCCTTTCAAACGCTCTGAGATATTTGGAGAATTATTTCACCCCAAGCTTCTTTTGACCTACTTAATCAGCAGTCTTAATGAGGAAAAATGTCTATGAATCCCATGATATACCATGATATATATATATATATATATATATATATATATAAAAGATTAAAACTAAGAAACATGTCCTACCACTTACGGCAAAAATTTCATTTAATTATATTAACATGTATGACAACTACAGTGCAACTACGTTTACTATTTATTGTATATGACTAAGTATCATTATACTGATGAACTATCATCACGACCTGAATAGTATTTTCGTTGTATATCAGGAATCACAGCAAGTGGAATGATATGGGATAGTACCAATTAGAATAAGTATCAATAATCACGGCCACTTTTGTGCACATGGTAGGTTAATAGATTAGATGGGTTTTAGAAGACAGACACTCGTCCTTATGTAAGTCAACAATCTGTATTTATTAAAGATTAACACAGTTAGTTTGGATGGTGTTTGTTTTAAATATGCAATTAGTCTTTTGTTATATTTAGATATACTTTTGATGGTTCTATGATCGTGTATTCTGTCGTAACAGTGTTGCAATTTATTATAATACAGTATTTATATTTATAAAAAACTATCAATAATAGAATATAATAGATACAGTATTTCATCATGGCCAAGAACAAATTATTCCCACTTGATGACAGTGAACTATCATATATATGTATGTGATGTAATATGATATACAAAATTGATCTATGAGAAACAGTAGATTATAGTTTTCTACATTTGGCTTGATTTGAGCTATTTAAAAAGCTGATGAATAACTTAAACAAATAAAATAACTTTGCCCCATTCCCCTAATAGGCTTACCCTTTATACTCTTTCTGCTCATTTTCTAGAGTCAAATGTTTCTGTTTTGTTCGCTTGTCTAACTTTAAATAAACGATTTTGCTCTTGAATACTACCATTAATTCTTTTCTAAAATATATTTCCATTTGATCTTATATCATAAAAATAAAAACGAGTTTTATCTCTTCCTAGCACTATGAAAATATTTGCCTGTTTATAGCATTGCTTGATGGTTTTTTTTGAGGATGTTTTTGTTTTCTCTTTAACTGAAAAACTGGTCTTCGTAGTTAATTATCCTGAAGTGGCCAGATTTGTATATCAGGACATAGAAGAAATCACCTATCAGAATTAATATTCATTTGTTGTAATATTAAGAATTCTACCAGGATAAATCGCGTATTTTCTACCAAACCTGTATGTGTGACTTATATAATTATGTGGGTTTTGAGCCACATGATGAAACTGGATAAAGCAAACAGAGAACTGTCTGTTTCACATCTCTCTCTTTCTCTCAATATATATATATATATATATATATATATATATATATATATGTGTGTGTGTGTGTGTATGTGTGTGTGTGTTTCTGTTTGTGTGTGTGTGCATGCAAATGTGTGTGCGTAAGAAAAAGAGGTTTTTAAAACTGACCTTATAAATAACGTGAAAGGACAATAACAAATGGTTCCATATAAATAAATAATGAAACTGAATATGATAAACGTGCATTGAATTTCTAAAAATATAGAACTAGTAACACGAAACGTTACTAAAATAGATACCAACTACTTTTATCAAACATTTAATTCCGTAAACATCCAACATCTTTGAACGCAGATATTTTTGCGAAGACTCCACCTAATGAGAATTTAGAAATTTGTCTATTTTTATAAACTTCCAGTTTACTAAACTTCCAGTTTACTATTGATTATCAGAATTGTGAAATTCTGATTCATCGATTTAGAAAGGTGTAGTACCTCGAATATGGAAACAGACAAATATTTGGCTGATAGTTCTACGTATTATACGCTATTGTATTAATGATTGTAATAAATATTGTATAAATCAAAAGTACACATTTTTTTCAAACTATTGTGCATGATACTTCCAAATAAAAATAGAAGTAAACAAATAGATATAAAAACAAAAGATCAAACAACAACATCAACATAACATCGAACAAGACGTTGAAATATATATGATGTGATCAATTATAACTAAATTATGAACTCATAAACGAGATAAAGAATATTTGTTTACCTATTGTTTCTCTTAATACATTAATCATAACGGGTTCTCTATTATTAGTATCAATTTAAGTAAAGTAGCTTACTATTTATATCCGAGATGTATCACGGTAACATTTGGATCAAATATCGTTATTTCTGTACTGTGTGACAGCTCGAGGGTTAATCTCAGTGTGTATCAAATGTAGCAAGACGTTAGAGAGCCACAATGACGAGGAATGGCAACAATCACAATTCACATTGTATTGCCAAAGCTACTGTTAGTAATAGCGATGGAAATGCCATCAGGGTAAAGTTCGATGGAGGATGTGGGTAGCCCATCCGGTATTTTGTCCCTAGATTATTTTCCCCATGGCCTTTTGCCCTTTAGTTACTTTGCCCCACTAGTGTGACTTTCGTGATTGTGAGTGTAAATTACACCCAAAAAATCACACTTTAATCTCACATTTTATTGTTTTTAATGATTGCATAAACACTTTGGTGGATTAACTGCACATGATTGAGAAAAGGAATTGATTTAAACCGGATTGTGTACTAGCGAGATGTGAGGAGCACAAAGAAATATCTATCTAAATGTATATATTATTTCTTTAATCAGTGGCTTCATTTAAATCTATAATCAATATTTCTTTTGTAACTGTTCTCCTTATTCATAGTCTGTCATAAACAATTGCAACTATGATGATCTCTTGATCATAAAGATGAATGGGAACAGACCTGAGTTTAATAACATAAAGGGAGAGTTTTTGTTCCAGTGAGTGTGTCTTTAATTACAATTGATATATGTACAATGAAATAAGTCTTATTGCATCTAAATATTACATTAAAATTATCTTGTAAAAGACATTTACCAATTTATTTATTATCATTATTATTTGTAATTAATCATATACCTATTTATATACCTATTTATTTATCTTTATAAGTTTTTATGAACCATAACAAATGAAAAATATAACTTAACAAAATAACTTTTAAAGTTATGAGGCAAAGACTAAGGGTGAAAAGACCAGGTGAACAATTAATGAAGGGGCTAAAGACAGAAGGGGTAAAAGACCTGGACCCGAGTACTCATTTGACATTTGAAATTCACTGTTCGAGTGTTGCATTAAAGCAAATATGTAACTCAATTTCTATAAATTTGCCAAAAACATGTTTTTATAGCCTACTGTGTGAAAATCAAATATTAGTAATATTGTAATCAAATACATGATCTCAAGTAATCCTAATCGTAATAGCCATTTTCAGATGCAATGTAATCGTAATCGATTACATTGTAAATCTAATTATAATCAGCGATTACTTTCATGATTATCATGTTATAACATGCTAGATATATGGTTTCGTATGCAAGGCAACAGATAATATTTATACACATGATGATTTGTCAGTTTATTGCAGTGTCAGATCTACGGGGGGTCAAGGGCGGGACCCCCCACCTCTCAGAGGGTCAGAACTCCACCACTTTCTCTTCTCTAATAGGGATCCTCCATCTTTAAATCCAATATAGCATTTGGTGACATAATAACTAGTACTAGTACTGGGAATTTGTCATTCTTAAATAAAATACATTATTCCCAGTACTCACCACGAGAAACTTAAAGGTTTGTGCAAGACTCGCTGGGTTGAAACAGATTCTTGTTTGAAAACATTTGGTGAGCTTTATGAACAAGTGGCCACTTGCCTTGATGCTATGGTTAATCCACATGTTTGTTCAGAGCTTAATGAAAGTCGTTAGAATTCGGATAGTGAACACAAGACTAAGGCTCATGGTATGAAAATAGTCTGCAGAGTTTTGGAGTTATTGTTAGCTTCACAGTATTAAAGAATAGCTTGGATTATTTGAAAGGTTTGTCAGCTAAACTACAAAGAAAAGATATTGACGTCTTTGAGGCATACACAATGATTGACAATATATATATATATATATATATATATATATATATATATATATATATATATATATATATATATTTATATATATATATAGGTACTGAAGAAGAAATGCCAAGGGTTCTAAGGGTTCAGTGTAATAGGTAGCATGTACCTGCTGACACACCTCTTCTTTATTACAAGAGATCAATTGGCATTCCTTTTATTGATATCTTACTGCAACAGTTGCAGCACCATTTCTCTCCAGACAACTGCCGGCCAGTGAGTGCTTTGCTGAATCTAATACCATCTTTAATTGTCAAACTAGGGATGCTTCCACCTGAGCAATTTGAATCATGACATGACGACCTGCTAACTCCGAGGTCATTGGATAATGAGGTATCCAGGTGGTTCAATGTGCGGTTCAGACAATATTACAGGGTCGATTTACCTGATATTTTGGTTAAATCCTTAGTATCTGCAGATCCAGCTTCTTTTCCGAACATTAAAAGTTTACTGGTATTAGGATGTACTCTGCTTGCCACATCTGCGGAAACAGAGCGTAGTTGTTCTGTGTTGATGCTAATCAAAAGTCATTTGAGGAGCTGGATGGTTGAGACAAGGTTTTCTACCTTAATATTAATAACAATACATTACAGTAATGACACCGATTCAAAAAATTATTGCAGATAGGTTAATTAACTTAGACGTTTGTTTAAGGCCTTCTTTTTCGACTAACTGATGTAGATTTACATGAGGTAATAAATATTTTTAACATCATTGTTTCTTTCTCATGAGTATGCAATTGAATAAATGGTCAATCTGCTTATTAAATATTTTAGTAACATAATGCACAATATGTCACATTATGACTGGGGACACTTTCATGTTTCTAGTAACAAGTCGAGTAAACCCCCAATAATCCTAACAATCTGTATATACACTGAACCAATCACCAAGTCTCATACCATTGGACTTTCTTCAGAGGAATGTCTACTTTTCCAAGTATTTATACACTTTATACACTTGAAAAATACGGATTTTATAGGGCTTCAAACGACATCTAAGCATTAACTGATTTCCATTTTTCTTCCACAGAGAAAGGGGGAGACCGCCTCACTGACCCACCATCCTAACCAGTTTGTGCCTCGTATAACGGCTTCGCTATTAGATAGACCCCCACCCACAAAATCCAGGATCTTCTGCTGTATTGGTTCTATTAATCTGAAAGGAAAATGTGTTGAAGCACTACTTCAGATGTTGCCGCTATTATAAGTCATAGGCGATATTCGGCTATGGATGACTCAAAATCTTCTAAAACTAAATGATAATAAAACAAATATTTTATATTTGGCATCGCCACATTGTGTTAAATCCCTAAAGACACCAGCATTACAGATGGGTGCATCTTCGATTACCCCTAAATCTATTAATGATATGGCGCCAGAGTACCTGTGTGAACTGGTTTCCATTAGAAAGTCATCCCGAAAACTCATGTCATCCAGTCAGATACTATTGCAGGTGCCAGTGTCTCGACTCAAGTCACATGGTGATTATGCGTTTAGTGTTGCAGCCCCCACTTTGTGGAATAAGTTGCCGGCAAATATTAGAAATGTGTCGTCTCTTGGAAATTTTAAGTCTCTCCTAAAAACACACATATTTAAGGTCGCTTTCACAGATAAATAATTATTATATTTTAAATCATTACAGGGTTTTTACAGACATTATTTGGGGTATTATTATATTACATATTATTTGTACAGCGCCTTTGAATGGCTCCTGCTAGTAAGGGCGCTTTATTAAATATACATTATTATTATTATTATTATTATTATTATTATTATTATAAACATGCATTTCAGATTAACTCGTGTTGTTTTCACACGGTTAAGCTCAAGCTAGTCACACAGCCACCAATCATGCATGACTTCTTTGTGACACCGTCGTTTTAACATCTCGGCTCCCGATCGACATACAAGTGACTAACGTGGGCATTAGATGGCGATCAAAGGTCGAAGTACGGAGTTGGGTGGTGGCCGAATCATAGAAGAAACATTTAATTTTAAGCATAGGAATAATTTAAGACTGTGAAAAAGTGGTCCATTTACAGAGGTGGTCAAGTTAAAGAGGGAGTCGGAGTTGAAGGTTTGACTATATTCTAATTATCCTATTTATTATATAGACCTTACCTGGCTATATAGTCACGCCACATATGATGCATTTCGTTACCAAATATATATTCAAACAATTCCATTGATATTGTTTGCATTAATCTCAGTTATCTCCACAAATACCTGTGCATTCATAGCAAATACATTACTTGCTCTATTAAGCTATGATGAATATTGATCTCAGAAATATTAAAACTAATTAAGGTCGTACAATGTACATTTTCATTTCAACAACATACCATACCATAAAATGCATCTGATTACTTTACAATGTTTTCGTAATTGATTACATTCAGAATGAATGTAATCGTAATCATGGTATTCTCAAGTAATCGTAATCGATTACCTTGGTCCTGTAATCGTCCCAACCTTGCTGCTATCTGAATTCCGGTTTATGAGCACAGAACAAAGAAGATGAGAAGTTATTTAATGTACCTACTAATGTGTCTAGCAAATGATAATACTTATATTAACTTAAATTAAGTCGTCGGTCAATATTCTGTGTTGTGACAGAAGTTTTAATTTTTAATTTCAAATATAACATCAATTAAAAGGTAATCTACCTGAATGGACTTAAAAGACCCTTTGGTTGCATATAAAATTCACCATATTAGTATGTGGGAATATAATTATCTTTCCTAGGTTCAGTTATGTCAAGTTTGTCCTGTGACTTTCAAGGCTAGCTCCAGTCTGTTTGACATACATAACATTTAAACTCGTTATTATGACAACAGTTTGAAAATGCTAATATATAGTTTTAACAGCACCGAAGCTATGATGCTATTACGGTTTGCTTTACCACAGATATCAGTTTTTTAATAAAAAATAAGCTATCGGGTTTAATAGAAGTCGCTTCATGACACCTGCCCGTTAGTACAAACTGACCTTTGAAGAGAGTGACAATTGGGATTTAGTTTTTATAGTATTGCTTTGAAGAAAGATACAGCAATCGAAAAATAGGTATAATTATAGGGCTGGCTAGATAATTAATCTAAACAGTCTCACTACTGCCGTGATCTGACTTGGGTGTTTTACACCCAAACTCCACGGCTGTAGGTGATTCGTATTTTGATTTTGCTTGGCGGCTTAGGGACTGGTGAGACATTACACATGTCTCAGCAAGAAAAGTCGCCACTCTGGATTCAATATGTAGAAGAATAGAAGTAGGAAGAACTAAATTATTATTTTTGTGCGGATGTATCTATATACCCATCGCTCTCTCGCTCGCTCGCTCGCTCGCTCGCTCGCTCGCTCGCTCGCTCGCTCACTCACTCACTCACTCATCATCACTCACTCACTCACTCACTCACTCACTCACTCACTCACTCACTCACTCACTCACTCACTCACTCACTCACTCACTCACCACCACTCACTCACTCACTCACTCACTCACTCACTCACTCACTCACTCACTCACTCGCTCACTCACTCACTCACTCACTCACTCACTCAACCAACTAACCAACCAATCACACACCTGGTCCAGTTATAAGCCACACTAAGAAACTGACCTTCAGTTATTCCAGATAATTCCCCCTCCCACATTACTCTCCGGCCTATTTAGCCTACCAAGTGCACATTACGCTCCTACTATGATACGTTTATCCCGATTTCTTAGAACCATTGCTTGGTAGTAGAAAATCATCTTCTACAGAAACCTGAAAAACTTAAACTAATTTCAAGTCAATATGATATTAATTTGCGAAGTATGTCATTCGAAAGTTTCGTTGATGTTTAGTAATCTATCTGTACTTATAGTATGTCACCACTTTTTGTTCTGTAATAATAATAATAATAATAATAATAAAGTAGTAGTAGTAGTAGTAGTAGCAGTGGTAGTGGTGGTAGTAGCTGTTGTTGTTGTAGCTCCAGATTGACTTGGTAAAGCAACGAATAACCATTTCGTATGCACTATATATTCTTTAATACTACTACTACTACTACTACTAATAATAATATTATTATTATTATTATTAGTAGTAGAATATTTTTGTAGTAGTAGCAGTAGTAGTAGTAGTAGTAGTGGTAGCTGTTGTTGTAGTTTCAGGGTGACTTAATAATAATAACATAGCACTTATTATAACGCCACATATCCTAATGCTTAGTTCAAACGCGCTTAACAATACGAAATAAACACATTTACATTATATACAATTTAACAATAATGGTCAGCCATATGCCAGTGTAAACAACTGAAGCTTTATTATAGATTTAAAGTTATTTAATTTGTCCGTGCTCCTGATATGAAGTGGCAGATCGTTCCACATCCGTGGGGCAAAGTGAGAACAAGCTCTGTCGCCAGCCATTTTTTAATCTGGTACGAGACACATTCAGCAGAGATGAGTGAGACGATCTTAGTTGGCGTTGGGGTTTATATGTGTCCAATAGTAGTGTTAGATAGTACGGTGCCAAGTTGTTGGGGATTTTAAATGTTAGAAGAAGAACCTTAAATATAATCCTGTGTCTGAATGGAAGTCAATGGAGTGCTCTGGGTATGGGGGTAATGTGGTCTCTCTTTCTAGTCGAGTTGCCATATTTTGTACTCGTTGGAGCTTGGCTAGCGATGTTTCTGTTATGCCAACTGGCAGGGCATTGCAGTAGTCCAACCGGCTACTGATAAAAGCATGTACAAGTGTGATAGTAGACTCGTTGGAAAGACAATTTCGGATGGATGAAATATTGTGGAAGTGGAAATAAGCAGCATTACAAATGTGCTTAATAAGGTCGTCCATGGTCCGTGATTGGTCAAGATTGCGTATTGTTAGTGTCGGACAAATGGGAGCTCCCCCAATCACGATCTGTGATTTATAGCGAATTGATACCACAACGAAAATCATTTCAGATGCACTATTTCTTCTACTAAGTTACAAACGTTTTGTTTTGTAGGATATTTTATAGTATATATGAGTACAATATGATGTTAATAATTCAATTTACGAATAAGTATATTGCTGACATTACAGAGTTATCATGTGTTAGTATTCATATCACCTTTAACATTAAACGTATTGGCAATGATAAGACCAATTTACATGTAATAATTAACCCATTTCAATACTTTTCCATTAAGTGAAATATTATTATTGCATTTATAATTTATAGTGTCAAAGTTCATATATCTGTATATTTGTTGCCTCATGGGTAGTTGGTGAGACTATTTAGCCATGGCTATGTTTTCCACCCAACCAGGTAACTGGCAAAGAATGCCAAATTTATTTAGAAGTAGTTCCCTTGGTGAAACTGTAAATTACAGACCATATGCACCTCCATTATTTGAGGTAGCCAACCACGTCAAATAAATGCCATTTCGGCCATTATTATTATTATTATTATTATTATTATTATTATTATTATTATTTATTATGTACTTTTGTGGCGTTACACATTTTTCGGGGTTATCATCATACTGTCAGTATACATCAAGTTATCTCTGCACGCTATGCACAGATAGTACAACCACAAAAAAAGAGTGTTAGCATTTAACAGAACACAACAATATTGGATAATAATAATAATAATAATATGTGACATTTATATAGCGCCCTATTCAGCTAGATAGCTGCTCTAATGTGCTTTACAAAATTATTATCCTTGACTCAGACCTGTTTCCACCCAACACACATCTCAACTCCCAAGGGAGCATACAACGCATGCTGTCATTAAAGGCGCAAATCGTCACTCAAACACATAGCCATCGCGTCCTGTCAGGTACTCATTTGTTACGGTTGGGTGAACCAGTCGCCACATGACGGCATCGCAGCTCACGGAGCCTCGAACCCGCGACCATTCGGCTACGAGTCCTACGCTCTAACTGACTGCGCTATCTCGGCTGGACCATATCGATCATGATGTACAATTTTTATTGGTTTAGATGATTATTTCTGATTAAATTAGTTGATCCTGTAGCTAAGTGTAATGTATCCGAGAACATAATTTGATTTCCCATGAAGACGCGACGGAACACCATCAATTCGTCAGTTAGCGCCGTCCATAGCTATTGAGCTGAAACGTTCTCGATGACGGTTCAAATTCCAGAGTCACCTTTGTCTATGGAATCTCTCGTCCAGTCGTGTCATTTTTCTAAAGATGATCCCATCAATCGTATATATAAAACGTGGTTAGCGCCGAGGCTAAACTTACAAGTCACTGATCAGATTGATTATTTTCTAATTGTGTATATCAATTATTCTATGTTTTATTTATTTTTTATTACTATAACTATCATTATTTTGCGAGTGTAATATGGAGAAGTATAAAAGTACACTGTTTGCTATCGGCATACAGATGACATTTAAAGCTGGTGTACAGTGATCACGGGGGGGGGGGGGCGTCTGCACATAACGAAAACCAAACTGTCACTAATGAACTCTACTCTGGTTACTTTCTCACTATCTATCGCAGGATTGTCTGGAATTCTTAGAAAGATTGATTAATACAAGGTCATCACATTTCACGGAAACGTGTACAGGTGTTAGAATTTCGGATCGATATGATATATTAATTTATATGCTTGTTTTACGGCTATTATGCTCATCTTCTATGACCAATCTGTACTTAAAGTAGGTCAGTCGTTTCCTGTCACATGATCAAACCATGTTTAGTTATTTAGGTATATTCTGATATCGGTACGGCTGCTGTTCGGTTATATAACCACACACACACACACACACACACACACATGCACGCACACAAAGAGAGTTATTATTATATATATATGTTACAGTTAATCTGCATAATCAGGTAATATGTATATTACATGAAATTTTCCGGTAATCTGTATTAAATCTCAGGTAGCAATAGACGTATAACCTGAATATTTAAGATAATATGCATATTACCTGAATATACAGATTAACTGTTACAGGTATACACACTTTCATTAATTGGCATACATTTCCAAATTTTCACTAACATTTGACATCCTGAACGTGAGTGGATACGTCGCTACGTTGACATATGTACATATTGCTTTAATAATTATGTGTCTGAACATATTAACTATAACATTATATTCGTAGATAATATGGATGCTCCAAAAAACGTGAACTTTTATCGTATTATATTGTTTGTTGGACGCTATTACGAAAACTCCCCCAGGTAAGCGCAAGGTTCTATTCCCAGAATTACTTGTGTTCTTGGAACGTTTCGTGCCACCATCTTATTTATTGACAATTGCCATCAGCCATACATCTGAGTTGTGACCAGTGTCAGGGTTAAACAAACCACCCACTCGTTTATCATATTTTCTCATCTCACTGTAATAAGATAGTATTCTCAAAGGTGATAATTAGTGTTCCTTTTGCCCGGAGCAGAAGATAACGAATGAGATCTTTCCTTTTGTGACTTTAAAACCAAATTCGGATATATTATACAGTGTATATAAATAAGGAAGGATACATTTCACGGCTTACTGCCAATATACCATTAAAAGATAATGTTCTTAAACATGAAACAGATTATTATATTATCGTACAATTCGAAAGTAGCTATATCATTACGTTAGTTTTGTCATGATTATTCAAAAAGATTCACTTGGACTGTGATTGGTCTTATATTGGCATTATTATTATTATTATTATTATTATTATTATTATTATTATTATTATTATTTATTATTAACAGAACAAGTATATTTAGAGCAAATGCTATAGCATTGGCAAGCAGACATCAGAACAATATATTTACCGTCTCACTCACATAATCACCTCTAAAAGAGAAACATAAACAGTTATATTCCTGTATTTATCCTTCAATCAATATTGGTCTAGTTGGTAGGGCGTTGGACCACAGATCTCTACCATCTGAGTTCTAATTTCGGCGTGGGCATATAATTAAAATAACATTTATTTGCGACTAAGATTAATTACTCTTATTAATGAATTTTGAATGAACATATTCTGTGTGGTGTATGCTCCCGCCTACTCACATAATAATAGGATGCCTCCGTTATCTAGCGGTAGTGTGTTGTGTCACAGATCACTACCACCCGTGTTCGAATCTCGGCGTTGGCATCTCTGAAGGGTGTTTCATCTTTGACTTCGCTTCATTACCTTTGGAGGTCGTTCGGCCCATTTAGCCTACCGTGTACACTAAGATTAATTTCTATTTGGAAAGTTAACTAGTTAATTAATTAACTGAAGGTAGGACAGCCGTATGCCATGACAAATTACCTTCCAGGTATTTAGCGAAGACGTCCATATTGTTGGCTAAAATATTCTGTGTAAATCTGTTTAAGAAAGAGCTCAAACTTGTTATTATTGGAATGGTTACATTATTGGGATGATTACAAATTCTGACATCTTGTGTTAGCATCTCAACAAGGCATCCAACTGCTATGACATTTCTAAAAGACGACATTTATAGATATTCGATGACTTTAGACGTAGGTGAAGTGTAATTATCTAAGATCAATGGAAAGAGATGAGTAATGTGTTACGAAGCCAGAATCAAAATAAACCAGAAAAGATAGCTTGATCCTTAGATATGCAACAATAGCCATCACGTGTTCAGAACGATATAGCTTCTTACCTTGATATGTATTTATTAATTATACATGTTTCATTTCATATTCATATCGAGGCAGCCATAACGGATATACTCAAATATATAATATTCACCTAAAAAGTACTTAATAGGAAATAAATGATACACTAACAGCCAGGTTTTGAAAATGCTCAGCACTTGTTTTTTCGGCAATACAGATATAGTTGCCTTTGTATCGGCCAAATATCAATACCAACCATTGTCAAATATAAGAGAAGATCAAATTGAATAATATTTTATCATCTTGCTGTTAAAATAAAGGTTTTATGAATAATTCCGTGAGTACCTTTACCCCTAAATTGGTTTTCATTGAATACAGGGTTATCAGGGGTGTATGAAACTTTCAATTTATAATAAATTTCCATTATATCCGTATTACAACCAGGTCAAATGGGATAGGTGGGATTTCTCGTGCCCACAGGGCTATTTTCAATTCTCTTTTGCTAGCAAAAGTACTTCCTACGCTTAATAAATAGTCTAAATATTGATATAAGCTCAAGACACTCCAAAAATATTCCTGGCAAATAGCATTATTATTGTTGGTAATGTGAGTGGCGTCATCCCCAGTTATCCAGGGATCCTTGCGTACATGAATATCTCATTGTCTCCTTAATCCAGGCCTGTATTAGTCAAACCAGGAAATTATAAGTAACTGCAAAAGTGATCAGTTATCAGATTACTGTGGGTATTTATGTGTTGCCAACGTCTGTCTACTGTCTGAATGAGGTAGACACATAGTTCTCATTAGCGATGTGGATACAGCCTCAAATAGGTTGGGGATGACACATTTTTCGCAGATGGAGGTGACCCTGTATCTGCGGATACAAACGACACGTTATGTAGATGTAGCGATTGGACACAAAAGAGTCTGTTTTCTACTTGACGTCTTACAGCCTTGTCTGTCTAGTATAAGTACACTGATTTCATGAGACCCCCCCAGGTCGGTGTAGGATTTAGTACTGGCCCACTGTAAACGCCCTGTTCGCGGAAAAAAGGTGACCAAATGTAGAAGACCCGAAATGACCTGCTACCGCGACTAACACTACTGAGTAACAGAATTTAATTATATCATCTTTCCTGTTTGTTTATCATATTACTTAGTTATTTTATCAAGAACTATACCTTACAATCGTGGTATCATACTCGATTACATTACTGTAACCTGGCACATTTGAACATTAAACAGACTACCTTTAACCTTCCCACATAGCGTTCGCTAATTATAATCAATTATATTTCTTCTTTCAAACTTTCTGACACATTTTGGATAATGATTTCGTGCCAAAATTCTATTGACCTACTTAACCAAGAATCTCAACGAGGAAAATGTCTATGAATGTCGTGATATTGAATAAATTACGTATACAATATCAATGATTAAAAACAAGAAACACGTTTTACCACTTATTGCAAAACTATCATCTAGTTTAGCTGAATTATCTTACTGTGTACGAAAAATTAAATTCAACTTCGAGTACTACTTATAGTATATATGACTCAATTATCATTGTACTGATGAAAGTATAACGACCAGACTAGGACTTTCGTTATATGTTACAACAAAACGTTACTGAAACACATAGCCATCGCGTCCTGTCGGGGATAAATGTTTCACGGATGAGTGAACCAGTCGTCACATGACACCATTGCAGCTCACGGAAGCTCGAACCCGCGATTGTTCGGATACGAGTCCTACGCTCTAACTAACTGCGGTATCACGGCTCTATGTGGCTATTATCTGCCAATTATATTCAATTAAAACAAACCGCTCGAAAACGGCAGGTTTCTTCTCTATCAAGGATGGTCATCTGTTGACTATAGGCGATTTCAGTAATCTTTAGAACTATCAAACAGAGTTGATTGTAAACCTGACCTTATAAATAACGTGACAAAATAATTGCGCAGTAATTTTATGTCAGCAAATAATGAAATTTAATATGCTAAACGTGCACTGAATTAAAAAAAAAAAAACATAAATATCAACACGAAACGTTATAAAAATAAATGACAACTACTTTGTTGTTCATTTAAATCCGTGAAACATACATCGTCTTTGAAAGCAGATATTTTAACGAACACGATAAAAATGGAAATTTTGCAATTCGTCAATTTTTCTACATTTCCAGTTTACTGGTGATTGTCAGAATTGTGAAATTCTGATTCATTGAAGTAGAAAGGCGTTTCGTGTATGGCATCGAATACGGAAACATACAAATATTTGGTTAATACGCCATTGGCTACCTAAAGCCAAAGTACACTTACATTGTTTTTCAAAATGTCGTGCATCATACTCCCAAAACAAAACAAAAAAACAAACAAAATAAAACAACAACAAATAAAAAAAGAGTAAAAAAAAGCCTAATAAAACGTTGACATATATTATAATTCAACTGTGACCTGATAAATGACACACCTGTTATTTATCTTTGCCTATTGCATCTCCTTATACGTTAATCATGATGTGTTTTATATTATTAGGATTTAATTTGTCCTAGTATCAAATCCTTAGATCGTGACCAAGCCGCATATTTGTTTAAATAAAGTTAGCTTAATATTTATATCAGAGACATGAGGGATTATCTCGGTGTTTAACAAAAATAGCAGGACGTTAGAGAGCAATAAAAACAAGGAATTGTAACAATGACAAGGAATAGTAACAATGACAACGAATAGCAACAATGACAAGGACTAGCAACAATGACAAGGACTAGCAAAAATTACAAAGAATAGCAATAATGACATGGAATAGCAACAATGACAAGGAATAGCAACACTCACGATTTATATTGTATGACAAACGTTACTATTAGTTATAACGACGGAATCGCCATCAATGTATGTTTCGATGGAGGAAGTGAGAAGTCGAATAACAATTGATACTCACAGTACGAGTGATGCATTAAAGCAAACATGTATCCCTACTTTTTGCATATTTGCCAAAGACATGTTTTATAGCCTGCTGTGTGAAGATAAAATATTAGATTATTCAGTAACCAATTTTACAAATTAGTGGACAAATCTTAAATGTTTGTCCTTAAGGGGATTAAAATTTGTTATTTTGTATAAAAGGTTTCTCAAAAACTTCCATTTATGATCACTAAATTATACAGAAATTATATATAAATTGATCCCTATTTGCTTTTATTTGCAACTAAATCGGAATTTATTCGAAATACCCCCGAAAATAATAGATTTTTTAAAAAAACCTAACATTGTTGACTTCAAGTAACGAATAAACATTAAATACAGGAAACAGGAAGATCACACAAAGGCCAATAGAGAGGTAAAGAAGAGCAAAAATTGACAAATGAAACAATATCAACAGTCTGGCAGAAGAAGCAGAACATGCTGCAGATAGCTGAAACATGAGACAGCTGTATGACACTACCGGGGAACTAGCAGACAAGTATAGCAAGTCAGAACGACCCGTTAAAGACAAGCAAGGAAGGAACATCATGGGAACAGAACAACAACTTAAGAGGTGGGCTGAACATTTTAAAGAACTGCTGAACGGACCTGCCACACTGGACCCCCCGCCCCCCCCCCCCTAGACATACAACCAACAACAGTTAATCTACCCATCAAATGTGACAAGCCTACCAAGGAAGAAATAAGGAGGGCCACAAAGCACATGAAGAATAATAAAGCTACAGGACCGGACGAAATGCAAAAATATGAAATTGGAATTGAAAGATTTGACGTGGAATTGGAATTTACCAAATGGAATTGAGTGGAATTGGAATTGTCAACATGGAATTTACCCCATGTAAGAATTTCTTACACGGCTTAGCTCATCAAATGTTTTATTATTAGGTGTTTAGTTATCATTACGTTTCTTAACATTAACCCCCCCCCTCCGTGGTACACTGTCGGTTGAATATTAATAACATTGGTATCTGAGTTTATTGTTTATATATCGATTTCACTGGATATTTAATGTGTTTTACATATTATTATTTTTGTTGTTGCTATAATAATAATAATAATAATAATAATTATTATTATTATATATTATTATTATTATTATTATTATTATTATATGCTCAGTGGGTGACCTAGTACAGGGGTTGGGCAAGGTCATAGTCAATGTAACATTAACAAATGTTTGGATGAATTAAAAACTTAGGAGGTATAAGCAAGCCTGAAAAGGGGAGTTTTCAAATGGTAACGGAAACAAAGTTCACGACTTAACATGTTCAGGGAGTGAGTTCCAAAGAGTACGGATACCAAATGAAACAACACGAACGTCAGTATGAGTTTTAACCCGGGCAACAGACAACAAGTGAAAGCTAGATGAACGGAGGACTCTGGGCTCGGGTGCTAGAGAAAGCATGGGAAATAAATGCGATGGTTCTCCCGAAGAAAGAGTATGACAGGTCACGATATAAAGTTTGAAAATGGCGCGAGATTGAACAGGGAGCCGATGAAGAGATTTCAGGAGTGGCACAGAATGAGAAAACCGAGGAGTTTTGAACATACTAAAGTTTTGCAATATCCTTAGATGCGATGTTATAAAGAAGAGATTTGCAGTAATTAATCTGAAAGGTAATTATAGCGACCAATACAGCGAAGGTCACGAATATGGTAGAAACAGCAAATGTAACACCAATATTAATTACACTATACGACGGTGTAATGCTATGATTAAGGATGGGCATAGAGAAGAAAGAAATATGTTTGCTGCGATGTCTGTATGTATCTATAATAATAAAATCGGTTTTGTCTTCATTGGGTCTAAGTCTATTGTTTGTCATCCAGCCAGAGATATCAATGAGTAAGATATGATAAGATAAATACGATATGACGACATATTATATGATAATATATGGGCTAGTATATTCTACGTATCTTTATTATCTCCATATTCCTACTATGGCATAGGATGATATTAGCTCATTTGGGGAGGATCTGTGCATAGACAGGCATAGTGTTCAGACTTTTTACAACAAGATTCGTTATAATTAAAGTTGTGACTATTATGTAGTGATATGGTAGTAAAATCAAAGTCTCATTTAAATTGATGCATGTTTAAAATGAAAAATATGCCATAAAATAACCTAAGGACATGGTTATTTTGAATTAAAGATAACCTATTGAATCAAATCGAAATTTGATTTCTTCCATCGGTAAATAAACTTTCTCTCAATGAAGGATATAAGTGTTTTTGAATATATCGTTAGCTTGTGGAAAAAAATGTGAAAAATTAAGAGATAAATTCAAATGTCTGCTATACCTCAAATACCGGTGTAGTATTCCTTTCATCAGGATAATTAATTAGACACCTAAATGTTTATTTTTACCATTTAAAGTGTGTACTGAGTCATCCGTTATTAGATAAACAACAGCTCAGACAATTAACATATCTATATCATTCAGTGAATTCAGAATTAAAACTACATTGTTTTCTAAGTGTTTATTGTCTCTCGCTAACATAATTTTAAGAAGGTATATGTAAGATATATGATATCGAGAAACATTATCTGAGGTAAAAATAATAATAGTAATAATAATAACAACAATAAAAATAAAATACAATAATAATAATAATAATAATAATAATAATAATAATAATAATAATAATAATAATAATAATAATAATAATAATAATAATAATAATAATAATATACAACCATCACCACCACCACCAATAATAATAATAATAAAAATAATAATAATAATAATAATAATAATAATAATAATAATAATAATAATAATAATAATAGTGATGATGATGATGATGATGATGATGATGATGATAATAATAATAATAATAATAATAATAATAATAATATAAAATAATAATTATTATTATCATTATTATTATTATTATTATTATTATTATTATTATATTTTTTTATTATTATCAATTTGATAAGTCGCCTTGTTGATAGGAGCCATTAAAAGGAAAGATGTGTGTAAATCCCAGACTCAATATTATTCCTTTAACATGTAAGAGCATATATCACTTTTTAAGAGACATTACACTTCTAATATTCGTTGGGAAGCCGTTCCACAAAGTGGGGGGGCCGATAAACTTCCTTAAAGTGACACCTTGATATCAGACTATCACTTCGATTACTTTGATCTGGACATCAAGAAATATGATACTATACCCACCAAAATAGTATGTGAGAGTGTATAATCAATCCTCGGTGAAATCAACTGACATCGTAATAAATAAAATAATGGTAGCCGATATGACTTGTAAAACAGCGTGTTAGGTGATAGACATATTTAGATTACTATACTTTAAAAGGGTATAATTAATTCCTGGAAATAAATCTATAAAACAAATATATGCGATATATTATTAAGTACATTTGTTTTTATCTGAGCGCATTTCGGTTATGGGATTTTATATTTGTGAAATAATCCTGATTATTTACAAGCATGATTCTCTGCTTTATTTGTCATTATTGTGTCATTATGTTTCGGTTTTAAATCGAAACGCGGCGTTTATGCCGTGTTTGTTCGATCGAGTAATATCATCCTGAAAACATCCATTTCCGCTGAAGAGTGGACGCCAACAGTTTGACCCGTAACACAGCCACATAACAGATGATGGTATCCCGAGCTGAACTGTATCGATCACTTCTGATCGAATTATGTTGGACACTGACTGACTGCGAATAATAGTAATGTTATATTCTTAAAGAACCACAACCACATCAGAGTATTATTAGGAAGAAATTATTAATAAATTATATTTACGATATTTACAATCACTTATAAGATAATAATGGCAATAATCGATTTCAGGCGATTTGTTCTGATATGAGGAAACATATAATGAAAGGTTATATGTAATAACAACAGGAAAGATAGGAATGAAACTGATCTTATTGATGAGAGAGAATGTAAAAAGAGATAGTGACGACCTTTCAACAAAACTAGGAAAGAGTATCACGTAAATATTGAACAACGAAGAGGCACATTAACCAATGCACGTATCTATTTGAATATTTAAAGTTAAAAAAAACAGCAAAAGTTATAAAGAAAATCAGAAAATTCCGATCCTTGACAATGAAAACGGTTAAACCAATGATCGTGTTTTAGAGAAAACATTTAGTCAGGTACATCAAAGCCAAAATTCCATTATAATGCTAACATAAGCAGTTAATGGAATATAATCTTAGCTTCGTAGCCTGTTACCCATCTGTTAATAAATAGTCAATTTAGCACTCTTACAGTAGCCTGTTTTAGTTCCCAGCCATCATAGCGACAATATTTATCATCTGACCAGCAGAAGTACCATTGACGATGATGTTGTGTCGTGTAGGCTCGAGACAATACGATTAGTCTGTCCTACGATCAATACGTTATTGAAAGGCTTATATACACAGTTCGGGTAGTAAACGTCATAATCCTGTAGCCTGTAAAACCACCTGAATTAAAAGCTTGCATTATTTTGCTCTTATGACGGCCTATTTTAATTTCCAGTGATTATAGTTGCTATTTGTTTTGTCTGAACAACAAAGGTGTTATTCATTTTGATCTTGTATCCACGTGGGATGGACATTAGTATGATTTTTTTATACATGACTTTCATATTCACCGAACCACCTTACTCTGCGCTAGCCATTATTCAGTGTTTAAAATGATGCTTCGTTAAATATCGATTGTAGTCTTCTTTTGATAGGATTCTTATACTCCATTTGTCTTTTTGGATTTATTCTAGCAAATTCTATATCGGTTCTCATATGATAATTATACAAATATTGATAATGTACGTTTCATTTCTTCTCTATCAGATTCAGCCTAAGAAATGTTGATTCGCATGTTCTAGGAATTATCTCCAAGGAGAATTATGACATGATGGTTTTTCGTCAAAACAGCGAGCCAACTATGGCCAATTGATATGTATCATAGTATTGTGCAATCCGTAACAAAGCAGCTGACACGTTTTCTTTCCGCCGATAAGGGTGTGTTTTCCCTAGGAATAAGGATAATTGTATTGATTTTAGGCATAAGGAATAATATTATATAAAGAATAAAAGCGGTTTAATCCAAATATTTTAAAGTCAGATAAATGTAGCAATTTTTTATTTTTATTTGACTCTCTGCTTGAAAATGAACTTCCGAGAACGTTAAATAAAATAGTTCATGTGAACATTCATCTAGATGAATTAATAGAACAATACATTAAACGTTAATAATAGATAAAGCTTCTGTAAGGTTATATTGGACGGAAAGTGTTGTCAGGAAATTGATAACACATGTGGAAAACATATACATCTAGTTGTACTGTAGCTTAACCTATTTAATTTCTAGAAACACTCATGTAAAATAAATTATTAATATGATTATGTCATAGTGCCTTGATAAATGCACGTGGGAAACTATCCTTTGCCTATTTAAACAGCAGTAGCTCCAGTTATTCATATGGTATTAGACATAAATGTATTAGCTTTTTTCGAATGTAAATTCGATATTACTAAACAATAATTAAGAAGACACGTATTTATTATAAGACTTTCACGTTGTTGAACGTCTTTCACTTACTTGAAACACATGAACCATCTATTGCATTAAACTTTGTGCCACAAACATATATATGATGATACAATATTCTTTTCCCATCTTTCATATCGATCTGTACAAGCAGATGATCGCTGAAGGATTTCCTTTCGTTTTTATTGAATCATGGGTCACACACAGAAGGATCTACTAGTATGATGGATTTCAATTATCTAGAGATTACCACATCTAGTGTGTGATCTCCTCTATGAGTTGAACCATTGGAATACTGGGTTAATTCGCGTGAATCCAATATACCGCAAGCCTTACGAGCTTCAAGATCAGATTTATTATACACAAATAAATTCAAATCATTAGTTAATGTAACATCATATGGAATAATGGCTATGTTATCTAAGTATTTAGACCAATTATCAAAGAATAACTAGTTTTTAAAACTATTTTGATTAGAAGAGGGACGATATATAATAGAAATTTAACCGTAATCTTATCTATATTTTTGGCACAGTCCATGTTTTCAAAATGGGTTTATGTAGTGTCTCTGACTTACTCAGCATATCAGCCAGTGCCGATTTGTAGAGTATGCCACTTTTATGAGAAATAATATTAAACTCATAACCTACAGTACCTAAATCATTTCTGGTCAGCTGATCAGTGTCAGTTCCGAGTCCCATTTCGGTAAGCGTTAATAGATCCATAAATAATCAAGGTAGCTCGACTGTGCACAGGTATTGGCAGCAGTCACTGCTGACTTCTCACAAAATGTTTGGTAGGTAGCGCTCTAAGAAGACACATCCATACTAGTAAAACATTATCGTTAGTGGACCTTCACTACTCTACTAAGGGACCACTTAATTAAAAGGCAGCTGACTCTAACTGACTCTTATTGGTCACTTATAGCCATCTTAGAGGTGATAGATATTCCAATACCCAAACAACATAATGCTAAATGGCTACCAATCATGGTCAAATCGTTTTCATTTGACCGCCGATATCGAAACTTCTATAATATAGCCATGACGACCAGTAAGGTCTAGTCACATTAAAGAAGAATTAAATAGTCAGCTACCTGCGTCATCTCGAAAGTCACAAAAGATGACCCGGTGAAGATGAAAGCTTTTTAATCGACCCCACATTATTAGAGTCAGCCAGACTACTACAATAACATAATGTATGTTTTTAAACTTACATATTCTACAGGTTACAGGGATCAAACATGCACTGCCCGAGGAATTTGTTGCGTATATAAAGGATACTTTATGATGGACGTTTATTCAGCAAAGTTTTTCCTGTAATCTTTTTGTTAGTGATACTTATTTCTAATCGTATGACATATTTTTGAAACTGTCAATATGCAAATAACACTATATTTCGTGTTTGATTGGTTTATCCCAGCGTTAGTATATAAAGATGACGATGCAAATATATTACACAATAGGTTTGTCCTCTTTACTAAGCCCAACTAAAAATACATTAATTCAAAGCTGACATGATAAATACAATTAAGCCTTCGAAAACATAAAGCTAAATCAAATTCTTTTATTAAGCATAAATTAGGTAGGTTCCAATATTAATAATAATTACACCTTTCCATATCTCCCAAATCCCCGAAAAGAATCGAGCTTAGTGATGCACCTAGTACAGGAGTTAGACAAATTGGGTGAAGAAGGGTGAATATTTGGAAAGGACAATAGGTTTAAAAAGATGGTTGACCACTATATTGCTGATTGCAAGAAAACAGAAGATAATATTCCTCAATACAAATAATTTATTTTGCGACTTGAATGTCATGAAGAGATTTCGGGTATCTCAGAAACATTTGTTTGGCCAGTTGAATTCGCTTTTTGACACGACAGAAGTGTTGGTGTTGGATGAATATCACAACAACAACAAAAAAACTCACGCTCACAATAGCTGAGCGTTGAGTGGTTAGAGATTAATGGGTAAGTTAAGAATGAATTTCTATCAGATTGGAAACATTGGGATTGTTCAGAATATTTTGGCATAAAGATGGCACAGCATAAGTTGACAAGATGAAATAGGAAATCATTGTTTTTATTACCCTTCCAGGAGCAATCAAATACGCACGCGAGGAACAATCGAACATAATTCTCACGACTATGTACCTTGCAATGTATTTCTAATATAGCAGTGTATTAGTGAGTGCGATATGATTCTACTTGTAAGTGTCTTTCTCCATCACGTATATGGAAGAAGCTCAATTAGAATTGTACTTTTATTTATTTTATTTATCTAGGACTACAATACAATACATTTTGATTACGTATAATCCATCAAATTATCATTTGTAACCCCAGGTCATGTAACTTAGTCTGAAGACTGTAAACTCACAAGGAGTGTTACGTGGCCCGTGCTCACAACAAATATATAATACTACACGCACACGCGCCCCCCACACACATACACACATATGTGCATATGTGCATGCACAAACACACTTATAAACAAATTTACAGTGTACATACACATAAACATATACATTCACACATACACACACATTTATACGCAGATACAGTACAGGTGTGTGTTCGGTGTACCATGGAACACTGTGATATATCCATATTTGCATAATAGTAACCCCATGCTTAATACATACACATGCATATACATATATACGCATATATACATATACGTACACATACATATACATATATGCACATAGATCTCCTCACCATGATATGCCATATCCAACGTACATTTATTAAATATTTAATTTTTTATAACTATTTTAATTTTTGTTTTATACATACACATCCTTGGATCTTTCATGAGTTTGTCTACAAAAAAATTAACATAAACCAGTCTCTCACATTAGTAATAATTGTTTTATCCTCTACGTCATATTATATGCACCAGTCAAATAATGTTTACATCGTGTCGCAAAACATGTTGTGGTGACTAGTTGTTTGTTGGTTGTATTTGTCTGATTTGCTGTATTTAATATCAATCACTCTATCGCATGAAACAGCAGCGTTTCTTTGCGCTGTAAAACTCAAGGTTAAGGGTCGAATCCAATTCATAACTGTTCCTCCTTATACAAATAGTTTCTCTCATATATATATATATATATATATATATATATATATATATATATATATATATATATATATATATATAGTGAATGATAGAACTAAAGCCACAAACTTTAGTTAAAAACAATTATTCCTAAATTATTGACAATGTTTGGTTTGAAGCAAAGAATTATTCCAGAACTAAACGGCATAATCTTCTTAAAATTGCGTCACGAAAGACATACAACCATATCAATTTGAGCCAGAAGGAACCTTACAAGAGGAAGACGATTCAAAATGGATCAAATAATAACGCTCAAGAGAAACTAATCCGCGTCAGTATCGAGAGCGCCGATGTGACGTCAGAGCATTTAAGTTTGCTCCTTCCCACCTTCAAATCTGGCTTCCGGTGCAGCGGTAATGGCGGGCCTCCAGTAATTTGGATTATTTCCCTATTTCTATGATATCAGGTATATTTCGTGATTATTATTGTGGAATATTTGGTTACTATTCTAATCATTATATATTTTAAAAATATTTTCTGAGGGTGGACTGTCCCTTTAAGTAAATAATATGTGTTCGGGTTTGCGTGTGTGACTGGATAGTGCAGGTGTATGAACAAAACGTAACATTTGTGTTATTAATGAATAAGCTTACGCTGAGAATTAACCACATTACGGCTTTTTCAGAAGATGATATATGCAGGGTTTAAAATTAACATCCACCCGATCGCCGGAGGAGTATATAGACAATACAGGATGAGTAGATTTTTAGTTGAGTTCATCCTGTCGGGCGACTGACGATTTCTGACATAATTATCCATTGTTACCTATTTCGGCGCTCGTGAAGTTGTAGGTCTAGTCCATTACTCATGGACTGGTTGATGTTAAAAGCCACTAGTCCTGCAGGACTAGTTACTTTTTAATGTTAGATTATATCCCTGTATACATATTGTCTAGTTATTTCAGTGACCGGTACAGTAATGAGATATATGTAACACCTTGTCATATTGGTATTTGTCTGGCTGTGGAAATATGTTATGTTTCATCTCGTTCTTTCATTCAGATGTCATTTGGCACTTTTTTGGTTGTCGAGTGGACAATGGAAAGGTCATAATCGCGTTTAGAACACATAAATAAATGCTCAAATCTACATATATAATAAATTTTGAATTTAAATTAGTTGTTGTAGTAAATATAATTTGTTATTGTTGACTAGCTCTAAATAAACGCTGACATTTTATGTATGATTTTAAAGTGACTTTCAGGATGTTACTAGGGTTAAATAGCTGATCAATTTCGGTCATTATATTTCCATTAATTAGCTGTCTTTATACGATACATGTCCAGGCAATAAAGAATGGGAATACACTTAGTAGGAATTAATAAAATGTGCTGCTCAATATTTAACGCCAAGGGAAAGGTTAATCACAGAGCACACACCCACCTAACCTAAACTATATTGTAAACTGAATTAAATATGTATTTTCCATTAATGTAAGCAATAAGGATCCTCTACCTGTGCATCCGAAGGGAAGATAAAGTAAAAATTGTCGTCATTATTTTACTTGGTTTATCTAGCTCAAATGAGGGAGACGCATATGGTCTGTAATTTACTGCTTCACCACGGGGGGTTAATTCTATTCGAATTTAGAATTTACAATAGATGGCATATTTGGCGGAGAAAACCTTGCCAGTTGCCTGGCTGGATGAAAAACCTCTCCTACTATGGTGCCAGGGCCGGGATTCGAACCTCCGACCTCCCGCTCAGAATGACCATGAATAAGAAAGGTCCTACGCCCTTACCCACTAGGCAGTAGAGTCGGTTAAATGTTTAATGTATCGCGCTGATATAAGCCCCGATTCATCCATTTTGACGTTGTTGTATAAAATTAAGACGAACTAACCCTTTCATAAGCGAACCATCACTTCACAGAGAAAGACACCAACGACTACGGCATTAGCCTGGAAGCTACTTTAGTAGCCAACAAACATATCTGATATAATGGTCCACTTCATGTTTCCACTGCATCTGATCATTCGTTGGTGAACTTTGCATTGTACCTGGATTATCAGTTTGCCCAACCCCTGTACAAGGTGCGCCACCGAACGCGAATCTTTTCGAGGATAATGGCGCAATAGAAATTTTGCAATTATAATAATTATAATGTAGCATTCCGGTGATCCAATAAAGCGAGCTAGTGTTGTCTGAAAGAGACACAATATAATGTGTTAGCTTTATTCAATCAGCATTAAATAATATCCTCCTTTATATAAACCATTACTATTCTGTGATCATGGTCTATTTATTACCGATTACTAATATCAAGAAATTCTAGATCCATTGCTTTTATTATTTTTATGCGTAACTTTGGATTCGAAGATTAGTATCTCCCTCGTAATATCTATATAGAATCCATTATTTATGATCTATAAATAGAATGGAATACGCCAACATCTTTTAGCATTACATAGCATATTATACGATAATTAAAAGAAAGTTCATTAATAATAATAATAATAATAATATTCAGATTCTTTATTTAATTATGGTGCGTTCAACAGTTCCAGGTCACTGTATGTGAATATTTTTAACGCATTTAAAAAATATCAACTTAACTCGCTTCTAGTAAATCCGGCACGAAGATGAGATGGGCTATCTGCTGCAAAATCTCTGATTAGTGTTTTGTTTACATGGTGGCTTCAGGAGGTGTTCTCCTGTAAGAATGCTCCTTTGTGCAGTTTGTGTTGTAGATCGGCCTGACAAATCTCTAACATGGTAGATGAAGGTCCCTAAAACCTTTATTTTTAAATGAATTTGAAATATTTTACTGTTTACCCTGTTCATCTTTTAGTAGATCAGTATTCTTCTTTAATATGTTGGAAGGTTGTTGTGGACAGTCAGTCGTGAGCACTTCCTATGCCTGTGCTAAGTGCAGATGTTAGAGAAAGCCGGCGTCTAAGTCTGATGAGAAAGACACTTTATTTTAATTGGGCATATTACATGTGTTAGACTAACAGATACGAGCCAGGTTAAGTGCTTTTCACGACAGACGTGGTGTAAATACCAGTAACCTGACTGAGAGTCGGTGAAGGGGTGTTTTTAAAACAAATTCTTATACATTCAAATGCTATTTCATCCAGTTTAGAGATTTATCAGGGAATATTAATTTTCATATCCCAGACGTAATAGGCCCTTTACATGAGGATCAGTATGTTGGCTAAATGTAAAATCCTTGAGGAATATAGCTATACCTAATTATGTTGTATAGCAAGGAATTGATGTATGAGTGTTCATTGAAACATGCCCTGGAACTGACATTGATCACCTTGCTATAAATAAGTTGGTTCCTAAAGGTTATTTATTTAATTATATCCCTCGGAAATGTAGCAGAGGTGTGGTGTTGAGTAAAACATAGATAACTGACATATATTCCAACTTTCAGCACAACGACTGTACTACAATTATCAGTAAGTATACATTGTAAGTCACAACGTTTTCTAAATAAAATGGTTTTAGAAACCCGATGATATTCTTCTCCTCTTTCTGTAAGTTTCCGATAATTATACAATATCCTGTTTTACACATTTGAGGTACTGAGAGGAACAACACCATTGTATTTAAGCGATATGATCTAAAAGTATGTACAGCAAGAATGGTGCTGAGAGAGAGAGAGAGAGAGAGAGAGAGAGAGAGCGCGAGATAGAGAAAAAGGGGATGGGGAGAGAGCGAGAGAGAAAAAAGGGGGGGAGTGCGAGAACGTGAGAGAGAGAGAGAGAGAGAGCGAGATAGAGAAAAGAGGGAGAGAGAGAGAGAGAAAAAGGGGGGAGGAGGAGAATGAGAGAGAGAAGAGGGGGAGATGAGAAAGAGGAAGAGAGAGAGAGAACAGTGAGAGAGAGAGAGAGAACAGAGGGGAAATAGAGAAGAGAGAGAGAGAGAGAGCGAGAGAAAAAAAGGGGGGAGTGAGCGAGAATGTGAGAGAGAGAGAGAGGGGAGATAGAGAAAAGAGGGAGAGAGACGAAGAGAAAAAGGTGGGAGAGCGAGAAATGGTAGAGAGAGAGGGGGAAATAGGAAAGGAGGAGAGAGAGCGAGAAAGAAAAAAAGGGGGGGAGTAGGAGAACGTGAGAGAGAGAGAGGGGGAGATAGAGAAAGAGGAGAGAGAGCGAGAGAGAAAAAAAAGGTGGGGAGAGCGAGACATGAGAGAGAGAGAGGGGGGAAATAGAGAAAAGGAGGGAGAGAGAGCGATAGAGAAAAAGGGGGAGAGAGCGAGAACGTGAGAGAGAGCGAGAGCAGAGAGAGAGAGAGAGAGATAGAGAGAGCTGGGGTCACATCACCAATACCTTTGTTGTGTTCAATATTATTAATCATTTGCATTTTTGATAGTAGCAGTGGTAGTTGTGATAGTAGTTGAGAAAAATAGAAACCTTAAAGAAAGTATCAGCATCAATTATAATAGTGATACTAATAATATTAAACAAAGGAACTCGATCTGCATTCCAAAATGAACACTGAATAAATACAGATGATGTTACATAGATATATCTTCATATTTTTTATAACCAACGTTTTATATGTATCTTGGTTCGTTGAAAGAACAACGATTTATGTCGCACTGGTAATTCTATTGTTGAAGAAGTTGATGAAGAACGATATTATTTACTCACATTTTAAACAAAAATAAATATTATAAAGCTCCGTAATAAGTAAACAGTTAGAATATATTTATCCGATATACATATACATTTTTCATTTGGTTGTTGTTTACCTTCCAACAGGTTCTGTCGGCTACATGTTACGTCTGACGGCGATCTTATACAAACATTACGTTCAGATATTAAGGACATTAAATCCTTTCCTATCTTCCTTGATTGCTATATTTGGATATTCTCGACTTATAATATGGATTCATGAATATTATACAAACAAAGACCCTAGAGTCATTGCTGGTTACTTCATGGTGTATGCATCAACGCATAAGATCTATCCGAGATGAATAAGAAGCGATACAGGTAAAGAGAACGGCAGTATTGAACAAATTCAGAAATTCCCTCAGAGAAACAATGGGGATGAACAGGCCGGTGACAAAAGTTTCATATATGGAAGCAGTGTGAATAATCAGCGTATCGAGTGGACGTGGGGTATGTTTAGGAGGGAAGGTGTTCAGTATTGGATTAACTTCCTACAGAAAATTGCTGACGAGGGCAATTTCACAGGCGGATATGTGGATAAGCATTTGATCAGGATCTGCTTCATGGATATGATTCGGGTAGGAAGTATTATGTTTGGGAGATATATGCCACTAGCTTGCGATATAGAATGCGCTAGATTATCGAAGAACTAATATCAAAGGCACATATTTATTTCTTTAAAAGATTGTGTGAATAACAACGAGCCGCATATTTGTCGATACTTGAATTATCTGGCTGATATTAAACTTTGTACGGTGTCAGGTGTCAAATCAATTCAGCAATGCTGTCAAAACATTCATTTATGCTCATTATATCGAACTGTTATTTCCTGTAAATGAAATAATAATGGCTCAAAGGTTATTGCTCTTGTTAATATTTTCCTTCCATTCCAGCGTAAGGTGAATGATATCACGGACACATATAACAATTACAGGATTCGTTCATATAGAAACCAAATTATTTTGTCTGGAAGACCACGAATTCTACACAGCGCGCCTGCGCTGTACGGATCTCGAGATTGTGCTGTTTGCGCAAATGCTGATGACATTGAAGTATGCATAGAAGAAATTTACACAAAATAACTAATTTTATGTTGTCCAATCATTCATGAACTAAGTATTTGTATCATCGAAGAAAATAGACTACCAATGGGAACTCGTCCGAATGATATGCATGAGCTGTACCTATTCCTCCGATAATTTATTCTGAATTAAATTGATTGAACAAATAAACGTATTTCCAGGATTGATCTGCTGAGTAGTTTTATTCTTACAGTTTTTTGTTAGTATTACTATTCTATGCGATCAATTTCGAAAATATGCAATCCCACTGAATTTTTGGACGGTTGTAGTGCGCACATCTCGATGCAAACGTTGAGCTGTTGAACATTAATATTTATTGTATAGTGATTAACAAAGTTGATCGCACGCAACTCAAAGGTGTCATCACCCAATTAAAATGATAAAATGCAAGTAGAATCACGCATCGGACGTAACATAATCAGAGAATATTCCATATTTTGGTTTTAGAATAAATTCGCGTGAAAGGTGAAAGTCATTTTGGATTTGAAAAAAAAGAAGGGTTTAGAATATATTGGAAAATGTGAAAACGCATAGTGAATTGACAATAAGCTAACAAAACAAAGCGAAAAAAGATAACAAATTCAAGATGACCATAGTTCCCAATCATTTAAGGTTTTCTGTTCTGGGCCGATAGAAGATGTCTTCAACAAGACAAATACGGAAGTGATGTAACACCAATAGCATTCCCAAACTTTCGCCCGAGTAATACAATTATGATGAGATGACATTTCGGGGGTCAGTTATACTCGTGTTCAATGCTTACACTGATTCCAAATTGCGGAATCTTATGACGTTTTAATATTAATATTTTTTTTGGTTACATCTAATTACTTGCTTACAAGTACAAAGCAAGGTAGCTATACAACAGTGTGCACTACGTGACTAGGTTATTTATTACCAGAGAATCTAAGAAGTCGCCAACTTCAGAGAATATTCAAAAATAAATTTTACTTCAGCATAATATCTTGTGATATGTGATGTTTGGAAGAGCACTTCTGCAGAAAAATCGGTAATACGTTTGTATGGCGTTGCGCCTTTCTTGTAAGAATGCAGATTAAGCTTGCTGTGTTTTTTACCGAATGTGCACGATAATTGTATCTTGTGTATATTAATACTTTACGCTCCATTTGCACAGCTACCAGTGGATCCAGCTGAGAAAGGCGTCTGAATGCCTCAATTTAGGCTAACAAACTAGATCAAGTGCAAATTGGTGCCTATTTTATTCCGTTCTAACAAAGGTTTCGAGGAAATTAATGCAGACTACATTGAAGATCAGGATGGCTACTTGCTTGAAGACTAATAGCAAAAGAAAACATGAAACACATTAGTGTTATTTACGGATTATTTTCGTCGTATTACCGATGCTTGTTTGTAGTATTGATATGCCAAAGACATGTACACAACAATAAAACTTTGGTAACCACAAAATGTACACATGATGAAACTAAATCGCAGCAAATGCATTACTTTGATAAAATTAAAGAAACGTATACAAGTTTCAACGATGATGGAATCTGAAGTATCTGCACTGAACAGTAAGTTTAATGACCATCCATTACCCAAACTTGGCTTTGAAGAACTGCTTTGAACTCGGATCGGAACTGTTAAAAAGTGTCATAATTCTTTGATAACTCCAATACATGTCCGCACGTGTGGGCAATAAGTTGCCTGCGAAGCCCAACCGTATCAACCAATCTCACACAGATCTTCGAGTTTGATACATCGCTTTCGCATAGCATTAGGTCTGGAGCCGTGTTGAACCTCAATAATACGCCAAGTGATTCTTCGGTTAATTCCCGGATATATTCATGAGGAACCTGGAAGTTTGGTGATCTTTGTCCTCTGCCTGCATGATACCAAGTACCCTTTTTGTAGTCACTTTCAATGTTTGTTGTTGTTTTCTAACATCGATGTCTAGTGCATATCCCACAATAACGTTGAAGAATGCTTCCTTCATGAAGACAGGTTGTTGGTGTAATTCTTTGTGTGCAATTTGATGAAGAGTATTTAAAAATGTATCTTGGTCACCACAACTTTGCATTCGTGGTTGATCAGCAAATCAATGTCATATACTTCAGACAAACACGTGGTTGTGTCTTGAAGTAGACACGAAGATCACTGAAAACATTACCACGGTGCACTGTTATTTCTATGCCTTATGTACAGCTTTTAGGTCGGATAGTATTGTCCGTTCCAATGAATCTACCCACCCGACGGTGTCCAATGTCTCAGTGTTAATACTTTCGTCATATTCACTAGAAGTTGTAGATTTGGTGGTATTGCTGGAAGAGGTTGAAGCTACTGGTGCACTAACAATATTTGATTGTACTGCATTATCTTCTACATTAAATAGATCATCTTGTTTCTGCGTGGGGTAACTGTTCACATAAACCCCAGGCATGTCATATGTGCCATGGGATGTAGGATTTAAGTCAGCGGTTTCAATATCTTCATCAGTGAGATCATCCACCTTATGCTTAGAATATGACTGTTTGGGGGATGATGAAGCTTTTGGTCTCAATGATGTTAATGGAGACTTCAGTCATCTCGGATAGTGAGTAATTGTCATGAAGTGGGTCGCACTTGAAATCAGTTAAGTTAAAGATCATTCCTTCTATTCGGCCTTGAATTGGTGACCCTTCAGGGAAAACATATTTCTTTTGCCTCTTCCAATATGTCTTGTTTCTTCGCTGATTTTTTCACAGGTTCCTCCACCTTTTTTCAGTATCATTTGTATGAACTCTCGTTTGTTCTTATTGTAGTGCATCCAGCCTAACTCGATTTTGTAGTCGAGTTTCAGCGCATTTTGTCCCTTACGTTTCTTGGTGCTAGATGTAAATGGGATGTTATTTTCTTTCAATGATTGACATTCCTCCAAACGACTCTTAAGCTTTTTAACGAGACCTTCTCGTTTTCTGTTTTCGGTTATACCGCTTGATACACCTCGATGTGTATAAATTGTCTTAAGGCGATGCGGTCACCTGTAAGTGTTCAGAATCTGTTATATATTGCACAATGTCTTATTCAATCTACGGATATATATATATAATAGAAATATGCGTGGACATTAAGGAAGTGTTCGTAATGGCACGAACGTGACCAGTTGATAAATTGCGTAATTTTCCCATTATTATATACATAATAGAACACATCACATATCTTTCAGAAGTAATACACCACTGTTCCCTTACATTTTGTAGATGAGTCACTCGCATTTAGGTTAAGGAATTATCTTTCTGAACCACTTGTTTGATATGATTTTGATGATTTTATTTTAATATTTTAAATGTGTAAATTTAACAACGTCTGTATAACCAATTTTTATGCCAATTTGGTTACATGTCAATCACTTTAGTTATTAATCCAAAATATAAGTCAAACCTTGTCATTTTTCATTCTGTCAATGCTACTTTGGTCGACACCTCTTTTCTCCAGTAATTTATACACGTAGTCCATGATTTCTTCCAACTACAATAACAAACTAACATACATTTAATGCTACTTTTTAGCAAGTCGTGGTACCCATCCCAAAGCGGAAAGTTTGCTCACAGCTAATAGACGCGTCATGATGCGTCGCGTTAAATTATTTTAGCCATATTTATTGTACAAAAACAGTTACTATTCGATTCAGCGGCCATTTTGACGAGTTCTAAAGTTCGGGCAAACAAATAACATGGCGAATGGTCTTTTCTGTCAGTGGCGATCCAGACACAGCCGAAAAATTGGTGTATGACGATATATGTTTATGAGTACAAACTTTATTCTGCAATTAAATTGTGAAATAGATGCAACTTCTGTACAGAGGAGTGGCTAAATGAGTATTACAAGTATGCATATCGACGTGCGGTCAATTTCATTACAATACGATTGATAAATAAAATAAACACATTTTACAACAATAGACATACGGTAGAAACGGAGGTGGTACTCTACATAGATAGTCGTCCACTTACGATCTATGCAACTTACGACTGTAGGTCAAAAGCCCTCTCTTTCAGTTTAATACCATAAACCTTAACCCTATGTGTACTTTTTATATGCCACTATTAAAAACATGATGTAGGTAGCTTTTGACCTACTAAAAATGTGAGGGCTTTTAACCTAGGAGGCTTTTGACCGGACTTAGAGATGATTATAATATTATTACACCGTATAATATACGTCAGATAATTATAACATAGGACGACTTAAGACCAGATCAACTTACGACAGGTCGTTCGTAACCCAATCAAGGTCATAATTTCGCAACTACCTGTAGCATGTTTTGTTACAACATGCAAAAAAGGTGACGTCGGGCCGAAAATGAGCATTAATACTTAAACAGAATACCTAGTAACATCTGGTTCATATAAACAACCAAAACCACAAACTGTGGATATAAATACAGGACGTAATCTAAATATTGTTAATGGGGGTTGGGGGGTTGGAATGATAGAATCTCCCGTTAATGTACAGCAATAATCTGCTTCAGGACATCAATTTCTCAGGGCTTAATATATTCGGCACTTGCGTTTTCGCTGCTTGGGTCGGCCAGTTGCCTATCAAGTATATGACATAACACTGAGTATATATACACATATATAGGAAGTCATCGGGTTACGACGGCTCCGACTTACTACAACTCGCCGTTAAGAATCATAAGAACTAGATTATGGCGCGGCGTGAGCGGAAGAATACATCGTCAAGCGCCACCTAGGAGGAAGACTCAATTCCCGCCATAAGCCATCTTGGATTACTCGCCTTTTAGTATTGCTTGTGTTTTTTAGTTGCTGCGTAACTTTACTCCCTCATTAGATCTCCTAAGCGTACAGCCGATGCCACTGATAACAGTGTACTTTGTTGTCAGGAGTGGGTTTTTTTTCTTACAGAAATAACAAATATAACAATGTGTTAGCACAGGCGAGTGATTCAGGTACTTATATGGGCAGACGATTCGTACATTTAGAGAGTGTGATTCGACTTACATACAAGTTCGGCTTTACGAATGTACACACACACACACACACACACACACACACACGCACACACACACACACACACACACACACACACGTATATATATTTGTATATACACTGAGCGTTGTGTGATACACTTGATATTGAGTACCGTGTTTCATATCCTGACTGATCTAAGTCTGAACAGAATTTCATCTTTCGTTTCATTTATTGGATTGCTCGTCTTCGGATTCGGATCCAGAACTGAACAAGAATACTAACAAGACGAAATATTCTTTTGTTATGAAATAATCACTATCCGTACTAATATCACACGAATAAAATAAAATCCGCCATATTAATTATACTCATGTTATAAAGCCACTGCCTCCATTATGTAGACTGACAAATGTATCATCACGATCTGAGTTTCATATAAATGTCAAGCCTACGGCAATGTTTGTTTTAGTTAGACGTGACCGTGTTTCTTCGTTTTGTTAATTTGCTCAAAGTCGTAGCTTTGCCACCAAGGATTGTTCACCAAAAGGCATCATGTATAAAGTTACTTTTCACAAAGAAGACCGACTGCTTTCTTCCCATTGTAATTGTCACAACTTGAATGAGCCAAAATGTTTTTAATGTAATGTAATGGGATGAGATGAACTGAAAAATAAAATATCTTTTAGACATAGCTTATTTGAGATTCGATCCCAGCTTTTAGAAGGATATTAATATAATAATAATAATAATAATAATAATAATAATAATAATAATAATAATAATAATAGTAGTAGTAGTAGTAATAGTAGTATTTTAATTAGCCCGTTAATCAATTTGAGTTGCTCTAAGGTGCTTTGCGGTGAAAACAGAATTAACTATTGTTCTAGTTCACATAACACGAACACATTTTGTATATAACTGTAGTAGTTGAAAGATATTATATTAGACTAGTTTTAATAAATGGATGTCAACAACCTTACCAAATATTTCCTTACTTGCTGCATGTGTTTATGACCAGATAACTTATTCTACAGTCAAGGAACTGGTCTTGGGAACGATTTCTCTCCGTAAATTACTGTGCACCTTTTTATTTAGTTCAAAATCTACACGATTTACAACACTCCTCCTGGTATATATTTTTCTGCCAAATTGCTTAGATACAGTGTTTTTTCTTCTTCTCCCTTTTGGTATATTCAATGTGTGAAAAACTTGTATTATATGTTCCCCTTTCCCCCAGTGTTCGTTACTACACACGCGCGCGCGCGCGCGCACGCACATGTACACACACATTCCCAAATTTAAAGATACAGTTGAAAAGGTTTATTTATTATTATTCCCATTATATGTTTTAATTTTCTATCATCTCTAGAATCCGTTTCATTCAATCTCTTTCTGTTCTTATGATATATCTAACTTTCACTATATGCTTCTTTGTGCGAGAACCAATATAATGAATTATTGACAATATTAATTTTTCACTGAGTGTAAAATATGTTCAATATTATTTATTAATATTTTATACGGAATCTTTGATGGTTTAAGAATATAAAATAATATTATTCGACATCGCCTTGGAACATATTTTGATGATAAATGATTGTAATACTTCCCTATTGTTACTTCCAGATTGCTATATCGACAGGTTATTCAGGTGGGGGGGGGGGGGATACCAAGTGCTATATATGGCTGTGCTATATGTCAAATTGTTGGCTTTCTGCACGATGCATCTTCAATTCTTCCTAAAAGATAATGAATGAGATATTTCACGATAAGACTTGAATTATCATCATCATCATCATCATCATCACCTCCACCACCACCATCATCATCATCATCAATATTTTTTTGATCGAATTGATGGTTACTGCTTATTAACCAATGCTGGAATGTAGTAATATATAATTTCGTATATAAATATCATTTAAGAAATTGAGCTGAGGTTTCTTCTAGATATAAATACAATATATCCATAATGACCAAAGTAGGTACTAATGAATGGTAGCTATAGATATATTATACTTATATTTCCAGAAATTAATTACATCTTCTTGCAGTTTAACAAGTTAAATGTGATCATAACTTAACCGGCTGTTTTAGAAATCTGATCAGTCGTCAATATTATATTTGTTGCTATGTCAGTTGATTTAGCTGAGGATTGGTATATACGCTTATATAATATTATATTTATGTCCAGATCAAAGTCACCGATATATGACTTTAAATAAGAGTATCAGCCCCCCCCCCCGCCCCACTTTGTGGAACGTCTTACCACCGGAGTTTAGAAATATAACATTTCTTCTATTAACAAAATCTCTTGTCACCTGTTAAAGGCTACTTTCGCTACTAAATAGTAATAATCACAGATTTTGATAGTTCTTACTGCTATGGCTCTCGTGTTCTGATACACACAATCCATTCTACGTCATATAATTATCCTCCATAACATAACATATCTTACATATTGCATTCCTGTAATAACGTTAGGGTGAGACAAGTAACGTTTAATAAACAATGTAGTTTTAGGTCGGAGTTCATAGAATTATGTAGATATGTTGATTGTCTGAGTTGTTGATTGACTAATAATTGAATACGAACGCTTAATGGTAAAAATAAACATTTAGGCGTCAAATTTGTTATCTTGATGACAGGAATACTGTTCCAGTATTTACTCTCTGGTAACTATTTGAATTCATCATTATAGTTCAGAGACTTTTCAGAAACTAACTATGTTATATGGGTATTTTTTGTATGTGTTGCAGTTAATATGTATAATCAGATAATATGTATATTAACTGGCATATTAAGGGAATATGTATTAAATATCAGTTAGCAATAGACGTAATACCTGAAGATTTTAGGTATTATACATATTACCTGTTTATACAGATTACCTGTAACATATATTTCGTTGTAAACCTACATTGATTTAAATAAAGGCTCTGCTATTATCAATATTTCATTACATATACCAACAGCTTTCATTATAATTAACTTTGTCATAATTTGTCTGTACTGTACAATATAATGCATTATATATAAGAATCTTCTCCAGATGAGTCAATATCTTTTAAATGAACTACAGGTAATATGAAAGAATGATATATTGCATGCGATAAAGTTTGCGTAGGTATTCACAATATGATAGCTATTAACCACTGACTATACTCAACTAAACATAACTGAAATCTGCCTGTTTTTCCAGAGAATGTTCTGAGATTGTTCACTGTCTGTTTATGAACATTGGCTATCTGTTATTCTTAGGTGTTTTTAATTTTTATTGGAAATTATAATAATAATAAAAAATAATAATAGTATTTTATATAGCGCCTTATTCAACCGAATTTTCTCTAAGGCGCTGAACAACTAAAACACAATTAAAAAAAATTCTGAGCTCATATAGATCAAATACATTTCATACATAATAAACTGGTTTAATATTATAAATACGCCAATTTAAATAAATGAGTTTTAAGAACCTTACAAAATATGTCTTTACTTGCTGCAAGTTTAATGTGATTTGGCAACTCGTTCCACAGCCTGTTGAAAAGTACCGAGGTCCGGTACGCGGCCGTCCATCCCGGACCCCGGCCTTAGCTAAGTTCTCTCTTTCACAACTCCGAACTCGAATCTACTTTATTTCTCTACTCAAAACTGTACAAAAACTATACACTTCTCAAAACTATACACTCCAGAACCACCACCTCTACTACTACTCTTTTTTGTTCACTCTTCTCCAAAAATCCAGATATTTATAGGGATTTTTCCCCTCAGCACCGTCAGCGTTGTTGTCCGGTAGACTACGCATAGTCACCTGGTCCATTCAGCGCCGACTTGGCCCAGTACAGAACAATCCCCCACTAAAACTCCCCCCACACATTCATACAGGTATATAAAGGGGAATCCCCCCAGCACAATAAAGGGGGACGTTAAAAACCCCCTGAGGACGTAAAACACTCTGGCAGTGACCACCCTCAGGGTATTTCGGCTCCATCTTTCCGTACTGCTCCCCTGTGAGTGTTGGGGGAGGAGGTTTCTCAACCACTCCAACATAGAGGCTGTGCTGATTAAGCGACAGCCTGGGATTCTCCCCGAAAAAACAAAACCAAAACCAAACCCAGCACAATCAGCGTGTTGTCCATTGGACACCCGTCCCTTGATCCAATCTCCGCGACTTGGCTGTACAATTACAGACATTCACTAAAAGTTTTTCCCATTTAACCCCCACCCCGAAAAAGAAAACTCAAAACTACAAACCCAACCAACCCGGCTACGACATTCACCCGTGGGTCCCAACAACCGGCCCGGGCCCCAAATCCCCAAGCGGCACCGAACCGGTGACCACCGACTTCTT